>CAMXCT020004390.1:252653-494325 GCA_947184155.2 Cladocopium goreaui
CCCGAAAAGGAATTGCACGATGTTCCCGCCGAAAGCCAACGCTCGCGGTTGCCAGTTGCCAGTCGCCCATTTCGAGCACGGAAATCGCTTGGCCCCATCAGGGCCCCAATCAAGAGATCTCAAAAAGCCTCTTCAAGTTTCAGCGATCACGTGTATAGGGCCTGGAGTTTCCTCGATGTTTGAGTGGCTTGTCATTCGGAAGCCTTCTCGAAATTCGAGGCATTTCTGAGGATACCGGTCTTGTGAAGCTTGGAACACATTTGTCATCTTTCAACCAATGGGATGATTATGATGAGTACTGCGTACTGTTGCCATCCACCTTGCGTATATCCACAACTTGCATAAGTTGCGGTCCTTGTTTTCCGTTCCACAAGATCGGGACAATCAGTGAGAATCCTCCCTTTTTCTGCCGGAAGCCACAAGATGTGGCGCGGTGAAGTGTCAAGTCGAGATTAAGCTAAGCGCCAAGTCGATGGGCCTCAAAGAGATGGCCGGAAATTTATATGGAGAAAGGATGAGACACATTGATAAACAATATACCCTCTGGTAATTTAACATAGCTATTGAAAATGGCCATTTATAGTGGATTTTCCCATAAACAATGGTGATTTCCCATAGTTATGTTAGTTTACCAGAGGGGAAACAATATAGCAGCCTCAATGGAATGGGACAAACCATGGGATACCTATCCGAACATTCCCAACATGACCTGATTTCAGGTCGATGAATCATCCAACATGGATTGTTTGGTTACACCTTTTAGGTTCCTGATGCTGGCTGCAGGTGATACTTGAGACTACTGTATCTATAGAGGGGGATACGCTATTGCCAGTGTGGGTAGGTGTTCCAGGAAGAGTGATTTGTGTACATCCGTATCAATGTATTGATAGAACCCATACCGTGAATATTCATTAATGATACGGCCAGGCCCTGTGTGTTGCCCGGAAGTTTACAGGGACGTTCCCGGCAAATTTCATGATGATGATGATGATGAGTCTAACTGGGGTGGGAGAATTAAACTCTTATTGAAGAATCTTCAATGAATGGAAGAGTTTAACGGGGGTGGGAGAATTAAACCCTTATTGAAGATCTTCAATGAATGGAAGAGTTTAACGGGGGTGGGAGAATTAAACCCTTATTGAAAAATCTCCAATGAATGTAGAAGTTTAACCGGGGTGGTAGAATTAAACCCTTATTGAAGAATCTTCAATGAATGTAGAAGTTTAACGGGGGTGGGAGATTTTTTTATGAGATGTATGGTGTGAACAAAAAATCCTTGTAATTTACGCTATTCTGGGCTTGGGCAACACACGGGGCCTGTGGGTAATGATACATTTCTGTCTACACTTTGGTGCTCTTTGCATGTACTGGATAAATACCATGATCATATATGATCATCCTGATATATCCAGAATATTCATGGATTATTTGGGTAGTGGTTTAAACAAGGCAAAAAAAATGGCTCATCAGAATATTAATGGATCATCATATTTTTAATGGATCATCAGAATATTAATGGATCATCATAATATTAATGGATCATCCATATTAAAGGATATTTGCGTGTATTGAGTGTTTTTTGAATGGACTTTTCCACGCACTTCACCAAGACAGATTGCTAGCCTGCGTACAGCCTTAGCCAGTCGTTGCTGCGCTCGCGGTCGCGGTTCATCAAGATGAAACGAGATTTGTTTCTCGTTTATGCCCAAACGCTGCTTGGTGGTTTCAGTGGCTCTTTGGTAAACTAAGAGTGTTTTTTTTGAAACCACATTTTTTTGTGATAAGATATGATAAGTAAATCATCGTTCACGAAATGGGCCAAGGACCATAGCTGTATATGCTAGTCTGCTGGAGGGTATGATGTTTCCAAAACTTCCAGCTATGGGATATTCTCACGACGACCGAAAGATCACGGACTTGGGCTCAATTAGGGGTGTTGGGATTTACTGTAGCCGCTTAGCCTAACTGGCTTAGAGCTTAGGGGATAATGAACTAAGCCAGAATAAGAATACGTAGTAACCGACCAGTAGGGATGCCAGGAGTTTGCTTCCGGTAATCAAGCATGGCTAACCGGCACATCCCCGAACTCAATGGAGGTTAATGGCTGGGAAAATCATCGAACTCAATGGAAACCAGGTTTGATTGCCAGAGGATATACCTAAACATTCACTTTACCAATTGGAATTACATGTATCATGAATCTACTCCCATCTGTTTAGTACTTCAACAAGCGTGTTTTATTGCTGAATACTTTGAGGGTCTAGGTATGTACCTACATCATCTATCTAAACCCATGGATATCTTTATATAATTCCAATGGATTGAACCATCAAAAAATCGTCCCCTTACTCAGCAGCCATGAATTGAAGGATGAAGGCTATTTTCGGACACACCCATATGCACACATTGGTGGTTCTTTATCCCAGAACATATTAAATTATATCATATTATATATTATCATATATTCTCCATTAAGCATTCCTGTATATTCCTATATTATGCTGTGATATCGGTCACTTTAATGCCATCAGTTTCTATCGCTTGGCCTGGATAGCTAAGTTTGTTTAAAGCTGAGGTTATTAGGGTGAAGAAATCTAGAATCTATAGTTGTAGTATGGGATTTGTAAGACTGGGGGGGCACCACCTTTTATGGTTTTTAATCATACATTGTGTGCATGTTTTGGCATGATCACTTTAGTTCAAACCGCAAGAATGAGACTAGAATTACATAGAATTACTGTACTTGTTTGGAGGCAACCACTAAAAAAAAACCTCGTTGCCGTTGGCCGTTCCATTCTTCAAGGCGACTCCTGTGGCTATGATACCCTCCGGAAATCAAACATGGCGATGGACAAGTTTACCGGACTGGGTGCCATTAAAACATCCCTCAATCAAGAAATAATATATATATATACAATATATATATACAATATATATATATATACAATATATATATACAATATATATATACACTATATATATATATACAATATATATATACACTATATATACACTATATATATATACAAGTATATATATATATATACAATCTATGTGTATATATGTATACATGTGTATACATACATATATATATATATATATGTATATATATATATACATACATTATGTGTGTAATATGTGTATATATTTATACATACAATATGTATATATACAGACACACACATATATATATACATATACATATATGTATACACAAGTATATTGACACATATACTACAGACATGTTTTATTCAGTGAATGTAGTATATTTGTACTTCAATACAATATATATATATATTATAATATATCACATTGAAACCTCACTACGCTTCAAAGTTTGCCTTCGGATGTCTCGAGGTATCGCGACGGTTCCCAGGTGATATATGCCTGTCGAACTCGCATAAAAACCGCCCGGAAAGCGGTCAATCGATCTGCTTTCGTCGGACTCCACCCTGCTGTCGTCGGAATGTGACCGAACACAGCTGGGATTCACAACCTGGTTATGACTAAGATAGCCATGGAAAAAAAAAAACATTTTTAATAGGTAAATAGAGGTAAACCATCTATAAATGGGCCATTTTCCATGGCTATGTTAAATAACCAGAGGGTCGTGCATTCTTTTCAGTGGGGATATAAAATGATATATACATCTTATGTATTTATTCACATAAGGTGATTAGGTGATTCACTGTAGAGGTGACCAAATTCCCACAGTTTTTTTTTTTACTGGGGATTCAACCCTCATAAATTAAGTGTTAAATATATGGGGACGGAATTCAGTGGCCCATTCTCCTCCGGTCACGTGCTGTGCACCTAAAATGATGGGATTCAATACGAAAATCGACGAATTACTACTAATTTTGGATGATTTCGGGGTACCATGTCAAGAAAGAATGTTTAAAAAAGACTCAAGTACAGACGCAATAAGCCATAATTACCCGAGAATTCAGAAGAATCACCAACTTGCTGTTTTCAATAGGAACACTACCCAGCTAGCATGTTTTGAAATATATCTAAGATTCGCACAGATTTTGCAACAGAAAGAATTTTTGGGTTTGAAAATAGGCTACCCCAAAAAAATGATGGTTTATCATCATTTTCCCATTCAAAATTGCTACCAAAAACCTCATGTTCACAGAATTTCCGAAAATGGCCATGTTCGCCACAGGATGGGGGCCCCCTTTAGATAGCTAGAAAAGTTGCCATTTTCGTGGCTTCACAATCTTCACACGGCTGAATTCTATGGTTTATGCATGTTTTATGCTAGATCCGCTAGATATACCCTCTGGTTATTTAACATAGCCATGGATAATGGCCCATTTATAGATGATTTTCCCATTAATACCTCCATTTATAAGGGATGCTCCATGGCTATGTTAGTTTACCAGAGGGTAAGATATAACGACCTGATATTATTGGGGTTTCAACTGACCACCTTACAACTGGGCACCATCCATGGGGAAACAAAACGACAGCAGGGTGGACTGCCCGGGGACCATTGAGGTCAGCAACCAAGCCGAGGCGAAGATCTGCGATCGTCTGGATAAGCTGTAGATCAATGGATAGCGTGAAAACATGGGAACACTCTGAGAAATTGGGAGAAGAACCATAGAAAACCATAGAAAAAGCCATAGAAAAGCTGAGATTGGAAGTGATTTGGAGGAAAACTCTGAAGATTTTGGAGATAGTGATGTTGTTCTTCGAGATGGTGATATTACTTGCAAAAAACTTGGAATTTGTTTCTTGGAGATAGAATTGAAGCTATTGAAACTCTGAAAAATCTTGGGAAGCTGCAAGTACAAGGATTGAGTCAAGAAGAACATAGCTATAGCAGCTATGGATCAAACATGACAGGGGCATTCAACTACTTTCAACCGAATTGCGTAAAGAAACAAGTGGCTTCCTTCAAGAATCGTCATGAAGACATGAATGAAGAGTCATCGATCAGCTGTTGAATGCGATATGAAAGTCATTGAACATGTAGAGGTTACTTGTCAAGCAAAATTGTGGAAAACAATATGATTCCCACTTATAGGTGGATATTGATCACGTCGAGCCATAAATTATTCTTTCCGCAGCTTCCAGCATTTGTTTCCAGCTGTGTTTCTTGCATCACAAGCTATCCCTCGCCTTTTCTTCAAAGATTGGGGCTGGGGCTACTTCCGAAAACGGACGTAGCTGACTTCCGTGAGTGCACAGATCAGCCGCATCGTATCTGGGGCACCATAGATGGCCTATGATGGCCTGAATCTTGCACCAACAACTGGGCATTTTAATATATTTGAATGGAAAGGTCACATTATATACACACATCAAGTATATGTATACATATTATATACATTATATATAGATACATTATATAATGTATACATATTATATATATACACATTATATTACTTATATATAGATACATCATTTCCATTTCAAATAGTCCTTTAAAGCTGACATCAGGCTCAAGTTGAGCCATGGCTGATGCCAACGATCCGTCCATACCTAAAAAGCGATGGCCATTTCTAGTGAAGAATCTCCACATAAGAAATGGTTCATCGTGGAAACCAGCATATGTAGGGATTGTTATTTATATATCTATATCTTTATCATAATTGCTATTTCTCTATCTATATCTGTATCTATATCTATATCTAATATGCAATATACATAATATATGGTGATTCCTGGTTCTTTGGGGTTCAAGGAATATGTTATCCATATATCTATATCTATATCCGTATATATTATATTTATCTATGTCTATGTATATATATATACATACATAACTGGTATCTCGTTCATATATATATAATATAATATATATATGATATATATATATATGATATATATAATATATATATAATATACAATATATTTAATATACAATATATAGTATATATAATATAATATATATATATGATATAATATGTATATATAATATATATATATGTAATACAACGTGTTAATCGCTTCATCCAAAACGAGCGTAAAAATCATTTCGCGCGATTTCCCCAAGATGCGATCGCTGCAACTGTATCGAACAGAAAGGGCCTTGTACAACTTTCGTTGTGTAGACCCAGGCACTGCCCGGAGCCTCAACGGGCGTGGAACGGGGACCCGGGGATGCCAGGAATGCCCAAGGTTTGGACCACTCCGAGTTGACAAAGCCAGATGAGTTGTGTTCAAAATTTCTGTTGATGATTAGTTCAGGTATTTTACTACATTTTTGACCTATGGGGGATTACAATAATCCAATAGGGGAATCCCTATAAACCAACTAGTATAATGGAATGATAGAGGGATTTTGAATACTGCTCAGATGTTTGGCCAACTGTTTGGCGCTTTAGTATTGCTTTAGTCACTTTAGAAGTGCCGGACATTCTTAAAAACTGACATGGAATCAATTGGGAAAAAACAACAAGTTTGGCAGTTTTTGTGGGACCTATGTTGGGCGGATGAAGATGGGAGGTATCACCAGCATTGGCCGGGTCGTTTCATATCATGATAGTCAAGGAATAGGATCCACCATCCCCATCCCCAACTTTACCATTTTCATGGGTGCTATAAACAATGAATTTATATTGGTGGTTTGTGACATTGCTTCACAAACATTCCTCTATTTTAAGTTCCAGGTCATTTCTGAGGATTTCAAATCCGTTTCAAGACAGAGTTTCCAAGTTCGGGTCCGGGTCCAACGTGCGGCTTGCCACGTGCGACATATTTTCCAGATATTCACCCAGAATTGGCTGATGTTCCATCTCCTGATGTTTCAGCCGAAAGTTGGAATTCTTGATAGGTCTGCAAAATCTGAGTGGGTTATACCGACCTTGCAGGGAAAGCCCTAGACATGATGGTGTACGAGGAATCATCCCCAAAATATCCCAACATGGCATGTTTTTCCGGGATTATTTAAATTTTAACTTTACATATTTTTCCCAGAACATTTGACCCCAATTTCTATCCAACAGTATCCAATGTCAGATGATTGCCCCATCAAATCTCTTGCGTTTCCATCAAGAAAGTGACAGGTTTGGGAATTCCCCTGAGGTGTGGACAATCCCATGCTTTCTCCAGGAAATAATCTATAAATGATGGATTTTCTCGCCCGCGCCGCGCCTCCCGAGGTCATTTTGACCTCTCGTCATGATTGGGTCCGCTACCGCCCTTTTCTGCAGGCCCGACTTGACGGAATGCAACGTGGGGGCCGAGGGAACCGTTGTCGGGTTGACTCTGACTAACATCAAAAAAAAGGATTTCACCAGCAAAATGTGGACTTCGTCATCAACACAACTTGGGGATTAGTGTCAAGGATGTCAAGGTTTGTGTCGCCATCACAAATGGACTGAACTGAACACATTCTGCTCGACTACTAGTTGCAACCCTAGCAGTTGGGCAACTGGGCACTACCTACCAGTTGCAACCAACATGTTTGGCAAATGGCCATATGCATGGGCTTAATTTGGACCCGTGCGACAAGAAGCCACGAAACATGACATTTGATGAAATACAGCATATAAGTATGTGGTACCTCTCTGTATGGCTATATATTATACTATATTATGTATGGTATATATTATATTATATATTATATTATATATATATTACATATTATATATTATATATTATTAAATATTATATTATATACTATATTATATATTATTATATATTATATTATATTTTATATTATATTTTATATTATTTATTATATATTTTATTATATATTATATTATTTATTATATTATACATTATATTATATATTATATTGTGAACTATATTATATATTATATTATACTTTATTTTATATTATAATATCTTATATATGCACTATATATATTTATATTGTATTATATATTATATTAAATAGTATATTATATATTATATTATATATTATATTATATAGTATATTATATAGTATATTATATATTATATTATATATTATATTATATATTATATTGTATATTATATTATATAATATATTATATTATATTATATATTATATTTTTTGTTATATATAATATTCTATATTATATTACATATTATTATATATTATATATTTATATTTTATTATATTACATATTATATTATATATTATATATTATATCATATATTATATATTATATTATATTATAATATATTATATTATATATAATATTATATATTATATTACATATTATATTATAGTGTATTACATAGTATTCTATACTATAGTATTTTAATATATATTATATTATATAGTGTATATTTTATTATATTTTATTAATATATATTATATTCTATTATATTATATTATATTATATATTATATTATATTATATATTATATATTATATATTGTTTTCTATATTATATTATATCATATTATATTATATTATATCATATTATAATTTATTTTATTTTATTTCATTATACAGTATTACATTATATCATATTTTACATTAATGTTTGCTATATATGATATTATATTATATATTGTCTTATAGTGTATGTTTTTCATTTCATTTTATTATATTTATGTATACCATATTATATTTTATTGTATCATATCATATCATATTATATTATATTATATTACATATATTATACATTTTGCAATGTATTGAATTGCATTACATTGTGTTGACATAACATTACATACGTACATACGTAGAACATATACACACCTGGAACCTGAAACGTCCAGATATGTTCCCCTATGATAAACCGATATGGTTATGTCTGGTTGTTTGGAGGTCCAGGCATTGTTATGTTCCGGAAAAACATCTTTACTATTAGTGGTGCATCATGGTTCATGGAATATCATACTGGGTAATTATTTTTTCATATTCATTTGAGGCAAAGGACTTGGCGCCTGCTCAGCTGTTTGACATGTCAAATTTGAACATTATTGGATACGCTGGATGCACTGGATACATTGGATACGTTGGATACACATGCCTTGAAATGGTGTCTAACTGGAACATGTATCATGGTGATTGCTGTAATGGGGAAGTTTGGGAAGCCCACATTTTGTGGGTCGGTTCAATTGGGAAACTGATCAATCCTGACATTGTCACCATATTGAAGTCAACCTTTCATGGACAGATGCAGCCACTGTGGTGAGAAAAGTCAGAGAAAGAGTCAGAAGGGAAAGAGTAAGAGTAAGAGTAAGAGAGAAAGAGAGAGAGAGAGAGAGAGAGTCAGTAGAACGAAGATAAAAGTGCGCGAAAAGGTAGAAAAGTCGCGAAATACTGTGTTCTTCCAATAGATAGATAAATATATATATATAGATAGATAGCAAGGGCAAGGGCAAGGGCAAGGGCAAGGGAGATAGAGATGGATAGAGTTCTATCGGATAGAGAGTGAGAGAGGGGGAGAGAGAGATATCGAGACAGATAGTCAGAGAGATAGATACACAGATAGACTGGCAGGAGATAAACAGAGACAAAGGAAGATGGAGAGAGCGAGAGGACAGAACGAGACAGAGAAGGTCCGAGAGAGAGACCCAGACCCTTAACCAGCTTTCGGTCCATCAATGGGTTCGCTCTGCCATCCTTGCATCACAACAACCGACCTCTCCTATAGGTTTTCTATCTTTGAAACCGCCTTGCGCGGTACTACTGGTATGGGTCATTCTTGACGAGCTGAGAAATGCTTTCCAAAGACCCTTGTGGCCTTTCAATTCCCACGACTTCTAAGTTCTGCGACTATCAGAGAAATGATTGGACCCTTACTCACTACACCACAAAATTCACATTTTCGCCAGTGTCCCACTTATCTGTCCCCTCTGTCAGTAGAGATACTAGAGATCAGCTTCCCGCTTGGCTGGTTGATTCATTGGCTCATTTTTTAGGAGAGCCGTCCATTTTGTAGAAACAGTGATGGCAACTGGTTGCCAAACCGGCCCATGTTGGAGTCCCAAGACCATTTCAATTTAAGATTGCTTGAAATCACTTCACTTCCAGATCTCAACTTTTGGAACATTTGCATCCCATTTTGCATCCATGTTCCCCTATGTTTTTTTCTGGTTGGTGGTTTCAATCATTTTTTATTTTCCATAACTAACATATGGGCAAATCCTTTCCCATTGACTAGTATTTTTCAGAGGGGTAGGTCAACCACCAATCAGCTACGTTTGCCAAGTCGTTTCCCCATTTCAGTCCCAGATTGCCGGCCGAACTTCGCGTTGTCCCAGGTTTCATCCAGTTCCAACTCTTTTGGAGGCTGCCTCGAAATGAGCACGACGGGCAGCCCAGTGATGAAGTCCTTTCGGCCCAACCTGGGATTTCATAAAATGAATAATCATGAATGATGAGAGGATATAATGATTATATCCTGTTCATATTTATGTTTGTAGGATATTATATAATTATATTCATGATCATATATGTTAATGACATGTGGATGGCCAGACCATATGTATTTTTGTACAGTATCTCGTTGGACAACCATGGGGCAAACAATGGTGAATAAGTTTCATTTGATCGAGGATTGCAAGAAATTGTTCATAAATCATCCAAGCATATGAGTAACTAGCAACAGATCCTCAACTTGTTGAGGATTGTAGGACAGTAGGTGCGGCTATATCAACTACATTCAACTACTAACTATAGGATGAATGTGCGATGATTACGAGGGATCTATATACCCATCACAAGGATTCCCCTGGTGGGTTAGATGACCATACCCCATATATATTACCGTGTCATCAAACATGGCTTGCTGGAAAATCCTTCAAATAGTTTGATGTTTTTCCCATTAAAGCCTCTAATCGTAGGGGAATTCCCATTGCTATGTTTGAGGATCCCATTATATTCCATTAAATCGCACTAAATCTTCTTAAGTCTCGATTTGTTGATGGTTTTCCATTGCCATGTAAGGTAACTTGATCCATCATGGCTCATATCTTTGAAGCTCAGCGAGGCCACGATCCTCAAGGCAGCTTCCAAAGAGTTAACTGTCAGAATGGCGGAGAAAAATCGCCGCGGCGAGGGGAGACCATCACCAAAATACGATATTTCATGGGAGGATAGGATATCCCAAGTATCAGGACATATAAATGGATATAAATTAAATGGATATAATTCATAAGATCATGATAATGACAATGGAATAAGCCTGATAGTATGATAGAATAAGCCGGGATATGTCATATTTCCTGGGGGTAAGAGCATGGGATCTCCATTGGGGATTCAACTGCCAGTTCCACTCGAAAGGTGCACGAAAGTGGCACGTAGCTATTGAACATGGCACCTTTGTGATTGATTTACCTGGGTATGGGTCAATACCTATAGACACATTTTTAGTGGGATGAACATCCATTTACCAGCTATTTTGGGGTTCACTAGGTACCAGGGTTTTGACCCATCCCCACCTATGAAAGATGGTGATTTTCCATAGCAAACTGTCAACGTTTACCAGAGGCTAGCTGTGTAGACTTGAAGAAAAATCGTTTTTGTCAATCACTTTGACTCTTGATTGTCTTGATGGTCAATCGTTGCTGTGGTTTTTAATGCCAGACCCAGCTGATTATGCTGATTGCTGGTTTGCTTTGGGTTGTCATTTGGCTATGCATCAATATGTCTGGGTAAAATATACTGACCTCACTGTGACCTCACTGGAATGGTTAGTAAGAGGAATCATCCGCAAATGGCCGCAAGTTTCAGGTTATAATTTACTCAGAATATTTGTTGCCCAAGGGAACGCTAGTATGAATTGGTCGAGTTGTAACCAACCAGAAATCCACAAACTTGATCCGAAAAAAGCTCGTGAAGCACGACGTGCTTTGAGACGGGGACCGAATTTGGTGATTGGATGGACTAGGGGTAATATAATATAATAGAATTATGTAATATGGATTTATATGGTATGTCAATTCATCTCTCTTCATATTGTGTCATATCTTAAGTTTCATATCATTTCCCTAAGCAGAAAAGGACAGTGGAACGAACAGCGATCGGTTTCCTGACCTGCACAGTGGCTGCAGGACAGCCCGCCAATATCTGCCAATATATTGGGGACTGGCATGGATTGTCATAATCCACTATAGGAAATATGGAGTATCTTCCCATGTAATGGCCTATTGACCTTATATATATAATTATGTATACATACAACGCGGTGAATCACCATAAAC
Source organism: Cladocopium goreaui (assembly GCA_947184155.2). Lineage (NCBI taxonomy): Eukaryota > Dinophyceae > Suessiales > Symbiodiniaceae > Cladocopium > Cladocopium goreaui. Next base: position 264,755 of record CAMXCT020004390.1, read on the forward strand.
ATCAAGACATAATTCTCATGTTGTAACATATATATATAGTACGATTATTATATTCAACAACCATATTACATACATATACATTGATTTTAGCACATGTGCTACCATAAACATATATCTTGGCAATATATATATATATACACATGACTGTATATATTTCCTCGATCAAAAGGCTCCTCGGCCATTGACAAAAGCTGGCTTGTTATTCAGATCTGCCAGGGGGAGAACTGTAATTCACGATGTACTCAAAGAACTTGATATCGGATATTGGAGAGATGATGCATGGATCGAAACTCTTTGGTAAGTAGTGATGTTATAAATTGACGAATCGGTCTCCCGTTCCTAACCAACCGTTATTTGTGTATATGTCCACCATGAATTCTCCATGTATAAATAAATAAATATATATATATATATTATGTACTGTAGCGGATTATACTACCATAAATTAAACTAGGTACAATCCACTGTTTTGGGGCTTTTTAAATTTTGTATACTGGAATCTTAGAGGGGTTTGAACATATTGCTAAGTTTTTTCACATCGCTTAAATCTTCTACATCGCCATTCCCTTCTCAAGCCTTAAAAAAGAGTGTGGCATGTGGCATGGTGGTATCGTTCGTGGAGCTACCTCAGGATACAAATATCGTCCGGGAATCAAACATGACAGTTGATAATTGGAAATCATCCGCCAAAAAATGGAGGTTTCTAGCTGGGAATATCAACTATAAATCTCTGATTTTCCACCAAACCACGTTTTTTTTTTGGAAAGTACATATTGATACCCAATGGAGGTCAATATCCCAACATCAATTGGCCGCCGATTGGAAGAACCGTCGCAGTCGTCGGTCCTGGCAGGTGACCATAGAGGGTAATGTATTTTCGTTTTTACCGGGTAGCATATTGTTTTACCATATCTACATCATCATCATCATCTTCATCATCAGAATATAAATATATATATATATAGTTATTACTGTTACTATTATTATCAGTATTTAGTTGATGAATTTGGTCAAAACATGGGGGTTTTCATCCTGTGATCGTCCTGGTGGTAGCCACAGGCAGAAAGAACTTAAGGTACTGTATCAGATATAGTGAGAAAGATTTGCCCATGTTTACCATGCATATATATATACATCATCCTATTTGAGTTGGCATTTTTGTTAACTTACCATTTTTTCAGGTTCTTCATGCTTCTTCGGGATCAACAAAGCAGAAATTCAGAAAGGTGCGTCACTGGTTCATCCCAGCATGGTGTTGGTGCATCCTAGCTCGTACCAGCAGTGTTTCCCATGGTTTTGCAGCGCTTGACTCGTCGATGGACTGCTTCTCCCTCTACTCGAAGGAGGGCCGGGCGAGCGGTGGATTTTTAACAGCAAGATGTGTGATTTTTCGCCAACCAAAATGGGGAATCAACAGAGATACGATGATCTGGTTAGTGCTTTGGAACATGAATTTTATTTTTCCATATATTGGGAATTTTATAACCCCAACTGACGAACTCATATTTTTCAGAGGGGTAGGTATACCACCAACCAGTGATATTTCATGGCATAGTTCTATTAAAAAACAATATGAACCCACTTGATATGATATGTGGATGTGTCTGAAATGTGATATCCTCCCAAATGGCCTGTTTCATGAGACAATGATTTAGCCGCTCATCGGAGCTATCAAACATGGCTGGAAAATCTTCAGTGGAGGTTTTAATGGAACAAAACATCTATAACTGGGGGATGTTCAATTGCCACTATCTACAAATACTATCCCATAGGATCGATGTATGGTATACAGTATATGCTAACATTTGGGGTATATTGATGGTAAATGTTACCATATATAGCATACATGGATCCTATGGGTATCAAATACTATCAAATACTCGTATCATAGTTGAGAATCCGCGTAGCTTGCATAGATGGTGATTTTCCATGATTTTCCAGTTCGCAAACATTCCGCTGAGTCTGTGGATTTTTCCAAACGCAGTCCCCTCACACGTCGAGATGGAAGACAGAGTCATTTTTTGGACCAGTACACCAGCTTGTATGTTTCACATACAAAACACCAATGAAACATGTGTATATATACATATATATATATAGAGAGAGAGAGAGACACTTCTTCATCGCTGCAAAATGTGGATTGCGTTTGGCCACATTTTAGTAGGAAACATTATGATATAATATTATAAACTTTGGGATTTGCGATTTTTCCTTATCATTTTCAGGTTCACCGACAGTTGGCTTCAGATCTTGGGCAGGCTCCACTACTTGAAACGCCGGAGACCCACTTCAGGGCCAAAGACGCCCGAGGCGCTGGCGGTCTGACCAATAGTTTCTGCGGTGAAAATTATATCATAATGTTTTTTTTTAATGGATAATGATTAATTAGCTAAGTATGATGTTTTGAATATATATAGTGTTTGCTGCTCTTACTTTTTATATATAACTCATCACGTATTAAATTGATTTCATAGAAACCAGAATCTATCGATGGGCAAAATTGCAAAGTCAGAAATGATGTTTGGCTATTTCATGATTTTTCGGAGAAGAAAACAGGTAATTATATGTTTCGGAACAAAAAACAACCAAAGAAAAATATGAGCCGTGGAATGGCCGTGCAGCAACTGTGGAAAGACCTTCAAATGCCTTGGAAAGGCTTGACAAAAACATAGAAAGGCCTAAATAAAGCGTGGAAGGGGTTCCCACCAAAAAAAATACATTTTTTGGTTCCGCTGGATATGGAATCACGAAACAAAACAACATGATTCAGATATGCAATTTTCTTATGCATGATCGACAGTGCTCCAAATCCAGTGTAGTGGAAGTATCAATAGATCATTGCCAACGGGGTTATTGTCGGGGTCCTATTGGAACTTATTGAACCAATAATTGATGATTGATCTGATAAGTAGACCTTTGGAGGCTATATAGCTATATAGGTTTAAGGCCATTGTACCCCAAGGCCTTTGTCCAAAGGCCTTCTTTTGTGCCTTCGTCGCCAATGCCAGGCCGACCATGGGCAGGCTTTCTCCGAAGTCATGCCGGAACCTCAGGGCCTTGTTGATGAAGTACCTGGTGATTTTTCACAGTTTGCTTTTGAAAATTGAACTGGAAATCTATGGAATTCCTAGAAAAATGCGGTGCAAAATGGGAAGGTGTTTTTTCCTATATACCCAAAAGTATTTAGTCCGTGGATGTCCGTGGTAATTGGTTATAGATTACGAACTGGAAAATCACCATTTTTCATATATATAGGTAAATTATCGAACTAAATGGCAACGTTCATCCATTTCCCATGGCTTTGTTAGACGTTCCACTCTTTAGTTCCACGAGTTACCTATTGAACGTGGTGATTTTCCATAGCAGAGTGTAAAAATTAACAGATTGTAACCGCCAGAAACCTCCGATGTTGGAGGGTTTATGGAACCCAAATATATAACCCATTTCTTGTGCCGACGGAGGCGTGCAGGGGAACACCAACATTAAATTTCATACGGTGTAGTGGACACGGAATATGAAGGGGTATATCCGCCCAATTCATGGACATCAAACAATAAGGAACATAGGGAAGATATAATTGAGTAGTGGATGGAATGGGGTAAACGTCCTTGTTAAAGCAAAGCGTGATGGACGGTGATGGTATAACCTACATAGACAATTTTCAGGGTTAGTATATGGTTAGCATATGTTGATGATCCATGGAGCATGATATGGGATATGGCCAACATCTAATTCATGTTTAAATAAGACAAGGTCGGATGTGCAGTTCCTAAAACTTGGAATGTGGTGAGTTTTACCGCAATTTTTCATGCGGGTTTATCAAATCCACTCGAAATGGAGGTGTCAATTCAATAGGAAAATCATCTATAAATGGTGGATTTTCAAGGATTTTCCATTGCCTTGTTTGATTACCGGAGGGATATAAGCACCTTTGACCCTTGTTGGCTGCAAATTGATTCATTGGGAGCCTTTTTCTGCCAACAAAAATGGAGAGTTACTGTATCCCGACGCAATTTTCCAGAGATCAACTGGTCAAAACCCCAATTTCCCAGAGTTTACACATGTCAAAACCCCAATTTCCCAGATATCAACTGGTTTCGCGGAAGGCGACGAAACATTGCACTGGAGGTGCAACCGAGATGGGGAGATGATCTGGGCTTGGCTGGAAAAATAGCCACTGCATGGATTTTCAAATATGTTTAATATGTTCAATGGAAAATCCCTCGTTCTACATACTTACTTGCAGATATTATATAATATATTTATATATAATTATTTATATATATATATTATAGATGATACCCCTATCAATAGTGCGACTTCCACTGTTGCGTGGCGCAGGGTAGAAACAAGTTGGACGTAGTAGCCCCGCAAGACCCAGCAGCTTTCCACAGACCTTCAAGACCATTTGTTCGTGGGTCGGGGCTATGGGAAAGGTATATATATATATATATGCAGTCATTGATGGAATATATGATCAAAACGGGATACTGCACCAACACAAGATCTGTTTATACAGTTTTCAACTCACTCAACATTGGTCTACTACTGGTGCCCCACCATTAAATGTATGTGAGTGAAACCAATTGGCTACCAAAGGTACCCCCCAACCATAGATGGTGGCTGCCAATTTGGGCCTTTGAAAAACGGTGGCCTTTTGTGGCGCAGGCGGTGAGGGTGGGCAATTACTACGCAGAAGACCAGGAGGAAGTCTTACGCTACATCGCCGAGGTGCACCTGCAGTATTTGGTCATCAAACAGATTCTACCCTCCGGTAAACTAACATAGCTATGGAAAATCACCATTTATAGTGAGTTTTCCCATTTAAAGTGGTGATTTTCCATAGTTATGTTAGTTTACCGGAGGGTACTTGTCATACGTGCAGAGATCAACAGAGATTGTAGCGATGTCATAGATTGGCTTGCTGGATCTTGGATTTTTTTTTCAAGCATTCTCCGCGAAAGTTTGATGATTTTCGCAGCTAGAAACCTCCATTCCATTTAAGGTTCAGGGATTTGCCAGCCATGTTTGATTTCCGAAGGGTCTTCCTACTAATCTCCCATTAAATCCCATTAAACAGTATAAAACCCTATAGATCCACCATTTTCATTCCGTGTTTCATATCTTTTTGCTGATGAATTCCATTGATACAGAACAGCCCAACAACAAACCTACCATTTCGGGATACTGTTAAACACTGAAACACTCAACCACCTATTCATGGTAATATCTTTTGGGGATGGGGACCGATCCGACTGAGGTTCACATTGGGGTCAAGGGCGACAACGACTGGATCCGCAAGAACTGGAGGAAACTGCAAAAGGAGAACGGCCTCACCAGGTCATCGGACGGGTCGGAGAGTTTCCCTGTGGGAAATTGCCACTGTTCGGTTTCTGGGAAGCTCATCGAACTATGGGTTATATACCGGAAATATCCGGAAATACTCATTTTTGAGATATTTTTAGTGTTAATTAGTGTTAATTACCCTTTGGTAGTCTAATAGTTTGCTACAGAAGCCATAGCCCGCTTGGTTCAATGATTTACCTATTAATTATATAGCCATATACGCAATTTAACAATGGTGGTTTTCCAAAGCACACTGTTAGATTCCCAGAGGGTCATGAATATGACGAACGGCATTCAAAGTTCCAAACTGCATGGCCGGCTTCATTGCTTGGGGGTTGAGGTTACAATTGGGTATAACATGGTATAACCACGGTTACAAAAACCCAGAAGTTGGGATATTTATCCTAACTGCAGTCACTGTATGATGAGATCTTCCAAGTAGAAGTCCACGATGGGATATCTCGCGGGATGCCGTTCAATTCTGCGAAAAAGTGTCTGGTAAAAGAGCAACTGCTTTTGGCTGTAAGTGGACGGTTCCAGTACCGTATCCAACTTGTTTTTGCAAAGGATTCAAGATTGGCCATGAAAAACATATGATAGATTCATTGAGGCTGTGGCGTCATGCTCTGTTTGGGTATGAAGACATGACATATTTGACGTTTAACAGATACATCAATGAATACTCAAGAAGAATAATGATAATTAATATCCGGACATAATTCAGCATTCATTTGACTATATAATTTCCCAGCAACAAAAGTGAGGACCGTCTGGCAATCTGACTTGGCAACTGAGAATACCACTTGCAACAGCAAAATCACGAGCTTCAGCTTCAGTTTTAGTTTCAGCATCATGATCATGGTCATCGTCGTCATCATCATCAATCAATCAATCAACCAACCAACCAACCAACCAAGCAACCAGCCAACCAACCAACCAACCAATCAATAAATCCATCAAACAATCAATCAATCAATCAATAAATCAATCAATCAATCCATCAACCAATCAATCAATCAATCAATCAATCAATCAATCAATCATCAATCATCAATCATCATCATCATCATCACTCATCATCAATCATCATCAATCATCATCAATCATCATCAATCATCATCTACATCTACATCTAAAGATTGGTTTGTCTGAGAATAGGATCCCCAAATTTTCTGTTAAGAAACATATGTCCACATTGGAAATGAACATGCCATGAATCGCAGATATTCGCACGCTATCTTTCTTCAGAGGATGAATTTTGTCCCTGAAGCAAGAACTTGGGCCTTCCTGCGCTGGACTCCAAATCAAAGTCCTTTCATGTTCCATTAAAATTTTGTTTTCGGAAGGGTAAGTCATGGCAATGGGTATCTTAGAATCTTATAGTTTTCCAAGGTACTGGTTGCTTCCTGATGTTTCGTGTTTTGGGCACCTCAGTTGCAACTATGCCATGTATCCAGCGGTTTTTTGCTGTGCATCCCTCAATTTATGCTTCGAATTTCATACTTTGTTGGTTAGATCCACAGTTTTGTGAGTTAAGTCCCCTTTTGTGTGTGCGCACGAACACATGTTTCCGATCCCATCTGTTGCGCAATGTTCCATCCCTTTTCAAAGTTTCTCTCCCTCGAAAAACTTTGTGCAGACGCTACTCGGTGCCGGAGATCCTTCAGAAGAAACATGAGGTGCTGGCGATTTTTTCCCATGGGATGGTGGTTTCAACACATCCTTTCTCTCTAGACCCACTGGATCCCACTGGTATGTGTTAAACCTTTCGTAACTAAAGGTTTGATATCGCAGCAACGTTTGATAATTGTTCCAACCAGTCAGACACATATATATATATATATATCATTCTATATCTGTATAGATTATGATGTACCTAAACGACCGGGCACTGCCCATCACTTCAATAACCGGTGGTACTCAATGGCCAAGAATCGTCATGACTCAACTCTTTTTGCCAATCCACGAACAGAGTTTTGCGTGGTTTAGAATCCCAGAAGCATACGATTCAACTTCTACAAACCCACATGTTCATTCATATCGTGATTGATTTCAGAAATTGTTGTGTTTGTTTCATCCTTTTCCAGAACAGCTGTCCAAGTTTGGTTTTTCCATGTCCAAGTTTGAGGCCCGCAGAAGGGGATGGTAATATCCTATATATCCCATTGTATACATACATCCTTGTATATATATATATGATACGTATTGATACGTATAATATGTGTATATATATATATACTTTTTATGGTATACAAATATATCCCGTGTTATAAATTACATTTTGTATGTCCAATGATCTTCCCATCTTACATATCCCGTTGTTGTTTAAAGTCATCTTCATCCCGACTCCCGACTTTCGCAGGCCGATGGCTTTGATGTCTTCGTGGATCCCGACGAAGCCATCCTGATGGCGGAGCGCGCACAGGCGAAGAACCGCCAATCTGTGGGTAAGTGGGTAACTGGGTGAATCCTATGGTTTGCGGATGATGTTCATTGTAGATATGTTCAAAGCGTATCAAACTACTTCATGGATTTTTCTTAAACTCTGAACTCGATGGCTTCCTATTTTGGGGATGCCGCTTCTCCAGTTAACTAGGACACATGTTGAACAAAAGACTCTTTCTTTAAGACAAACAGTGCGAATTTGTGGAATTCGTATACCATGGAGCATTTGGTTATCAATTGGGGGTTTGTCTCAAAATAGAGGATGAACAACCTATTTTATGGCGATTTTGATGAGACATGATCAACCATGATATTTTGAAATACCATATTGTTGGACCCCCATCTCCTAGACTCAGGGATGATTTTTGCCCTAGAAAAGCATCGAAAGTGGCGTCGTGATTTTTTTTCTGTCGGTGATTTCTCGAAATCCAATGGCTGAGAACCAGGCTGAAACCAGAAGTCAGCAACGGTATGGACTTGTCTATTGCACTAGTTCTTACTAGGGGGTTGGATCAAAGCCTATGAAATACCATATATTTGTTGGGATGAACATCCACAAATCGCCAAACCAGAAGTGATATTGATATGTTGATTATGTTGTTGGTTACATAAGTCCCGTTGTATTCCGGTTATCCTCTGGTGCTCTGGTAAACTAACATAACTATAGGTAAACTGATGTAAAATCCCAATTTGTCATAGGTAAATCAACTATAAATGGGCCATCTTCAATAGCTATGTCAAATTGCCAGATGGTACATATATCTGGGTAAATTGTAACGACCTCACTGCGACCTCACTATAATCATAGTTAGTAAGGGGAATCATCCCCAAGATAGCCTTATTTTAGGTATTTTTAGGTTAGTGAATCATTATGATTTACCCATGGCCCATATATATATTATATATATAATATATATATATTATATATATATATATGTAGATATGTATATGTCCTCATTGGTCGTCATGTTGGTTAAGTGCCCATGGAGGATCATGGAGGTGCCTGGTGGATTCGACAGGCAGAAGCGCTGACTCGACCTGAGTTGGGGGGCCCTACGAATGATGACCGGCTGCGGATGAATGGATTTGGGGTGGTTCCCATAGCTTTGGACTGCCCCCCAAGTTATAAGCTGGTTTATAATCCCATTAACTAGTTCGATATATCTACCATAAGTCCTAGTTATTAGAGTTATAAACCAACTTAGCTATCTTGGGGGCACCACCTTGTAGCTTTGGACAATCACACCATAGCTGTTTGGGTTTAAAAAGAGTACAAGTATATACTAGCAACCATGGATTAGTAAACCCTGGTTCATTAGTCAAGGTGGCTACCCCCTAATAGTGATCATTTGCTTCAAAAATGATACCGCCCCAGCAATTAATCTTCGGGGTTTATTGATCCTGGCCTGACATTTTCATAGATTTCCTTCACACCGTGGGTTTAGTGATCCACCGTGGCAAAACCAGGTTGACAGCGGCAGATGCTGAAGAAATTCAAGAGGTCCTGGTTCCCCGGAGACCTGGGAACCACTCGATTTCAAGTTTCCTCACCAACGAACATAAAACATAGACTGATTATGTATATATAATTATATATATATATATTATATATATATTATAGATAATAATGATAATAATAATTGCAATAATGATAGTAATTATTATTGTGATTATAATTATGATGATTATGATGATTATTATGATTATCATTATTATGATTATGATGATGATGATGATGATGATGATGTTTATTATTATTATTGTTACTATTATTGTAATTATATATAATTATTATTTATATATAAATATTATTGAACATTCAGCATTACATAGTGATTTCACGGTGTTTCAAGTATTTGTTGATGTTTAGCCGTTTAGCCATGTTTCCGGCCGCTGGTCCCAATTGACCTATGGTTTTAGGAAGGATTTTTGCCACCAACTATAGAGATAGACGCAACATGACGCAACAACCATAGTAACCATAGATCGTCTTCCAGGGATCAGTAGGATCAGCAGCCAAGGTCTGCTTCAAGTGCCTCGATTGAGACACCAGTGACATATCACTGGTGGTTGATATTATCTTTATCACTATGTGATATTCCTCCATATATTGTGTATATATATATAGTTATATAGTATATTGTAGTATATTATATTTTTGTCAGACCTCTTCTAGATGGCTACATCGTGAAGCATTTCAGACATGTTGCGGGTGGCAGTATCTTCACCGGTGACCACGGGGTCTAACTCAATTCACATAGGGTTCTCCGGAGCCCATCGTGGCCGGGGATCACCCCAATCCTCGAAGGGCTTTGACCACCGTACAGGGCCTTGACTCTGTGCTTGCCTCGGCGAATGCGGCACCTTTGAGTGTGGAAGAGGCAGCAGCTGAATCTCATGGGAAATTTGGGGTTGGAAATTGAAAGACATTTCGGTATGCAAAATGACTTAAGGTAGCCGAGTAGCCAAGGCAGCCAACAATCTGGTTCTTAGTGGTTGGCTATTGTTAAGATGGCACAAATCGACGTTGATCCATGCCCAGGGAGCTACTGATGAATGCGTCAAGGGTGGGAACTCTGACTTTTATGGGCAACCACACGCAGGGGTCATATCCATTTATGCCAATAGTCAGTAGACGGATGAGATGGATTGATATACCCATCTTGTCATCTATGATGTTAGGATTCCCATGATGGGATGGATGACCACCATACCGAAATACTTCAAATGTACCACTTTTCGTCCATGGCACATATGTCGTTTTCCTCTAAATCGGAAAACTTTCGAAAAGATCGATTGGTCTAAAAGTTGTGGGTTGAAAACATTTCCAAAAATTCTCTGATTTATCATCATGCTCCCTATATTTTCCCTATGACATAGCCAGACATAGCCATAATTTTATACCATATACCCCATTTCCAGACACCGCCCTAAGCGTTTCCAGATCTTCGAACTCTTGGAGCGCTGCGTTTCGGGCGGAGAGGTGCCTCAGTCAGACCCAGCTTTCAAGGGGAAAATCAAGGGGGTGTTGATGAATGATGATTTTCTTGCTATCTTCTATGATATGAGCTTCCGAATACCAGATATATCCAGATATACTGTGTGGTTTGATGGTTTGTGGTTGGAGTTGTCGACTTTTTCTAAATGCCGCTCTCATTAAAGGCGAATAATTATGAAATGCATTCATTGTTGCATCAAGACAACAAACATCAACTTATCAACTTTTTATGGATAAATTGTAGGTTGCTGCTCCAACATTGAAGAATGGGAATGCGTGGAGTCGGCCTGTTCGCCAAGGATTATACTGGGATGGGATAAGCGGATAAGCTTCTGACTTTTCATTGCTCGACTGTCTGTCGGTTGCGACCCTGCCCTAGGTGATTTTCGGCCCATAAAATCGGTGAAGCATCCAAGGCTTATTTAAAAACCAGGATGAAACCAAGACCAAGTAGCGAAGAAAAAACGATACTCTCCGGTCATATTTCAATTCAAGATGTCAGGCTTACTCGTAATCAAGCGGTTTTGTGTTTTTTCGCTGCTAGTATGTCCTTTCGAAGGTCCATCCCTTGCTTTGGAAGGTGATGCTGCTGTTGGATCCAACTGATTGATCTTCCAGAAAGTGAAGCGACACTTTTGAACCACAACCATATCAAGGACGATATGTTTGGCAATTTGATACCTGCCGAAGTAGGGGTAATGTAAGTTCCATGCTATAAATGAACTTGCTGTTTTGATGTTGGTTGAGTTGGATTTGTTTTTGGTGGCCAGGCCAGTTGGGATTGTCTCAAGTTGAAGCCCAATCTCATCCAATCTCATCCCATGGTTGATCATCATGTTCCTCACTCATGATCACCAACTCTGGGCAAACCCAACGACGGAGATTGACCCTACACAAATCGGCATTGCTGGGGATGTTCGCCTGTGCATTGTGTATTCTGCAAAGTTGCCAGCAGTGCCAGCAAAAATATTCATTATCCGGATTCCAGATTATCCATTCATGTCCCATACATCAAATTGTCATTTTCCAACTATGTTCCAATCATTTGATCATAATTTCCTACAAAATCATCATTTGTCCATACTTGTTCATCATAAAATCCTAGAAAATCAACATCTTGCGCCATTGTCAGTCCTCATTTTCCCAATTGACCATTGCAGAAATGTCAGCCCTGGGGGAAAAAAATGTGCTTCCCGTAGAGGTCGACATTTCACCACTGGCGCCAGGTGGCTGCGGCGGTCTATTTGGCCGAAACCTTGGAGGTGAGCTGAGTTGACAAGTCGCCGACCTGGATACATTGGATATATAGCCATAGTAATGCCATAGTACAGGAACTAATTATAATTTATAGGGGTTAGTAGGGTTTTTCATGGGATTTAGCGGGGTTTAGTAGGATTTTATGGGAAATGATGATGAATAATGGCTTAACGCTTACATAATGGTTGTTAGATGTTGTTAGTGGGATATTTAATGGAATATAATTATATATAATATGTAATGGAATACCGTCAAAAATTCAACGTTGTTGGAAAATCCCCGTGGCCTAGCCATGGAGGGTTCGTTCGCGAATTCATCGTCTCTAAACGGAGCGCCATTTTCCGGCACGCCACGATGGCCGGAGGGTATATGGCATTAGGTTTACAACATTACTGATTGGTGGTTTGGAACATTTGGATTACTGTATTTGTCCATACATTGGGAATTCATCACCCCAACTGACCCACTCCATCATTTTTCAGAGGGGTAGGTCACGTCAACCACCAACCAGGTTACCGTTTCTTCATGGAAACTATGAACGGTAAAGAAAATTCCATGGAGTTATTTGGGTAGCAATGGAGGTTTCATGACTGTTTCTTTTTTACCACATTACATTACTTTTTAATGCTAGTTAATTGGACGGGGTCTACTGGATTTACAACCGGCTTGTAAACCGAATGGCAAAACACACAGAAATGGCGAGCGTGAATGGTTAATGGGATGGTAAACACAAACACCCTTTAGCACTGGAGGGCGCTTTTTCTCTGTGCTACACCCCATCCCATTCACCAACCTTGACTTGGGGTCTGTTTTACATCCCATTGCTACGGTATACCTTGCCATAAACGCCATAAACCTATTTTGGTGATCATGGTGATTGAACCTGCATGATTGCAAATGTACTGTAGTTTTTATAGTTTTAGTAGCAAAAAACGATGTATCATATGATATATTAATATGATATGAAATATAATATAATATGATATAATTTACTATTTTATGATTAAAACATACATATATATATATATACACAATTTGTGCTTATATGTCTATATACACATGTTTTCAAGAGCGCGGAGCGGCAGCAAAGAGATTGGATATGTCAAAAAACACCTCGTGCAAACTCCACGCGGAGTATACGTAGTTGATCAACAGTGCTTGGAATATAATATAACTATCATACTATCATTGTGCTGGTACCAGCAACCAGTCGCAACCCATCAGCCGCATTCTAATGGAAACATGATGAATTATGATAGACCATCCCTAATGTGTGGTTCTTCGTGGGTATATTGTACCCTCACTCAGGAGGATGATTGCCCCAAAATAATTGATGCTTGGGAATGGTTGTTTTTGTGAATCCGACATTAAATAATAGAAATACCAAAATAATGATTATAAACCCCAATGTAACGTACTGAACAGACATAGCAATCCCACATTAGGCATGCGGATTGTTGATGTTGTTGGATTATTATTGTTATGTTTTGTTACCAAACATAAAAGGGACTCTTTTTCATTGGTACTGTTATGAGTTCCAATAAAGTTTCTTTATTACTGTTGTTAAATTGTTTCCATCCAAAAATACCTTGAACGACAGATGCGCCACAGGCTCGTCATGAGGCTTCGCCACCCAAAGAGCTGGTGGAACGAATCTTTCAGGCGCGGATGCAGAGACAGTCAATCCTATGGTTTACTCTTGCTTTACTTAGGGTTTACTTATGGATGACTTATGGTTTACTTAGGCTTTACTTAGGCTTTACTTAGGGTTTACCTAGGGTTTACTTAGGGTTTACTTATGGTTTACTTATGGTTTACTCTTGCTTTACTTAGGCTTTACTTAGGGTTTACCTAGGGTTTACTTAGGGTTTACTTATGGTTTACTTATGGTTTACTCTTGCTTTACTTAGGGTTTACTTATGGATGACTTATGGTTTACTTAGGCTTTACTTAGGCTTTACTTAGGCTTTACTTAGGGTTTACTTAGGGTTTACTTATGGTTTACTTATGGTTTACTTATGGTTTACTCTTGCTTTACTTAGGGTTTACTTATGGATGACTTATGGTTTACTTATGGTTTACTCTTGCTTTACTTTTGGTTTACTTATGGTGTACTTATGGTTTACTTATGCTTTACATATGGTTTAATTATGGTTTACTCTTGCTTTACTTAGGGTTTACTTATGGATCACTTATGGTTTACTTATGGTTTACTCTTGCTTTACTTTTGGTTTACTTATGGTGTACTTATGGTTTACTTATGCTTTACGTATGGTTTACTTATGGTTTACTTGGGTTTTCTTATGGTGTACTTATGGTTTACAATATGGACTTTGGGTTTACTTACGGTTTACCTAGGGTTTACTTCGGGTTTACTTTTATAGGGTTTACTTAGGGTTTACTTATTTTTTACTTATGGTTTACTTATGGTTTACTTTGGGTTTACTTATGTTTTACTTTGGATTTACTCATGGTTTACTTAGGGTTTACTTATTGTTTACTTATGGGATCTTTAGGGTTTACTTATGCTTTACTTATGGTTTACTGATCGTCTACTTATGGTTTACTTATGGAATCTTTAGGGTTTACTTATGGTTTACTTGGGGTTTACTTATTGTTTACTTAGTGTTTACTTTGGGTTTACTTATGGTTGACTTATTGTTTACTTATGGTTTACTTATGGTTTTTTCTAAGGGTTTACTTTGGGTTTACTTATGGTTTACTTAGGGTTTACTTAGGCTTCACTTATGCCTTACTTCTGGTTTACTTCTGGTTTACTTATGGTTTACTTATGCTTTAGTTAATGGTTTGCTTCTTGTTTACTTCTTGTTTACTTCTGGTTTGCTTATGCTGTACTTATGCTTTACTTATGGTTCACTTATGGTTTACTTATGGTTTACTTATGGTGTACTTATGGTGTACTTATGGTTTACTTAGGGTTTACTTAGGGTTTACTTATGGTTTACTTAGGGTTTACTTAAGTTTACTTAGGGTTTACTTATGGTTTATTTATGGTCTACTTGTGGTTTGCTTATGGTTTGCTTATGGTTTACTTATGGTTTACTTATGGTTTACTTATGCTTTACTTATTCTTTATTTAGGGTTTACTTATGGTTTACTTAGGGTTTACTTATGGTGTACTTATGGTTTACATATGGTTTACTTAGGTTTACCTAGGGTTTACTTAGGGTTTACTTAGGGTTTACTGAGGGTTTACTTATGGTTTACTTATGGTTTTCTTCTGGTTTACTTCTGGTTTACTTATGGTCTACTTGTGGTTTGCTTATGGTTTGCTTATGGTTTACTGATGATTTACTTATGGTTTACTTATGCTTTACTTATTCTTTATTTAGGGTTTACTTAGGGTTTTCTTAGGGTTTACTTAGGGTTTACTTATGGTTTACTTATGGTTTACTTATAGTTTACTTGTGGTTTACTTAGGGTTTACTTATTGTTTACTTATTGTTCACTTACGGTTTACTTATGATTTACTTATGGTTTACTTTTCACAAGGTGTCAACAAATGGATCACATCTTTGTAAGCCCTTGGTCTTCTTTTTTGATCATCCCATCCAACATGAATTTCTCCGGTAGTGGCCTCCCAAAAAGATGAAGTTGGTAAAATCCCACAAAACCTTTCATATAATTTACGTTTTGGCTCCTATTTGAGGTTACCATATCATATCATATAATTTACTCCTATCTCTATATATATATATATTTAAATGATACATACATACATACACACATGCATGCATGCATGCATGCATACAGACATACATACAGACATATATATATATTATGATTCATACCTACATACATATTTACATACATACATATATTATATGATACATAAATACATACATAAATACATACATACATACATGCATACATACATGCATACATACATACATATACAGACATAAATGCATATATACCTGCATATATACATGCATATATACATACACATACATACATTCATATAAGTTTATGTTTTATCATACATTTATATTTATATACATACATATATACATACATATATACATATATACATACATTTATACATACATACATACATATATATATAACATACATACATATATATATATTATATTATATCATACATATATACATATACATATATATATATACATACATACATACACACACATATATATAATTATATATACATACATACATACATACATACATACATACATACATACATACATACATACATACATACATACATACATACATACATACATACATACATACATCACATACATACATACATACATACATACATACATACATACATACATACATACATACATACATACATACATACATACATACATACATACATACATACATACATACATACATACATACATACATACATGAAGTTGGTAAAATCCCACTAAACCTTTCATATAATTTATGTTGTTGCTCCTATTGGAGGTTACCATATCATATCATTTGATTTACTACTATATATATATATATTCTATCAAACTGCGACTCCACCGCAAGGGCATGAAGACCCTGCTGCGTCCCAGCGCGCACGCTGCAGCTCCCAAACTTGTGCCTTGGCTCCGCAAAAATGAGGGAACATCAGACATAACATGGAGATTTTTAGTGGGAAATCACCATTTTATATGGGATACCCGACATGGTAAACATACAACAAACTATGGAAACATCCACCATTTTGAGTGGGAAAACTGAGTATTTTCATGGGATCTATAACTTACTTGTGCTGGGAATGAGGGCATGATCCACTGGCTAACTATCAATAATAATCCCAGCAACCCCCATTCCCATCCATTCCCTACTAAGCACCGGCAAGACAACATCTATCACCACCAAGATGATATCTGGGTTTGGCTGGTTAAATGGGAAACCGTAGCTTCAATTTACTCAAGTTTTCATGGAGAAAAAAATGTTTGAAGAATGGGATTGTATGGGGTAACCTATTTTTTGAGACAACTCCATTCGGAGGATCATTTCATCTAGTTGCTGGTCATGCCCGGTTGCAATTTCTACTGTAAACTGCAACCCCTTTCTAAATGGGATAACCAAATTTGCGGGGCTTACTAATCATGGCTACTACCCTCCGGTAATCAAACGTGGCAATGGACAATCCCTCATTTATAGATGATTTTGCCATGAAAACCTTCATTTATAAAGGTTGCCACGTTTGATTACCAGAGAATTTATCTACTATTTACATCTACCATGTGGGATGATCGTCTACGCAGGCACCCATGAAAGCCATCAGTTACCCCTTGAGGCTGCCAGAGGTAGGATGTCCTCTATTGAATCTCAGTCGAAGCCCACTGTAGGTATAAGATGGCATAAGTATCATAAAGCCTAGGTATATAAGGGTATATATATATATGTATATAGATATTTAGATAGGTATTGGAGTATGAACCTCCCATTGATCCATTGTGAATATATGTTCACGGGTTTTTCATCCTAACATTGAGAGCCCACATTTGCTGAGGCTGGACCATGGCTGAAAGCGCCAGCTGGAAGGTATGGAACGTGGGGGGCCCCATGGGGCCCTCGGGGTCTGCGACTGGAGAACGCTTGGGGAGTGACGCCTGGGAATTACCTTTTGGTAAGCTACCAGTAGTACCGCACAAGGCGGTGGCCGTGGCGGAAGTTTCAGAATAGGAAACCTATAGGAGACGTTGGTTGTTGTGAATCACGGATGGCAGAGCGAATCCACTGATTGACCGAAAGGTGGTTGGAGTTGTGTTTGCTGGAATGGTTGCAATGGTTGCAGTGGTCACCTCACCCACAACTGCTGGATGTAGTGTGATGTACTGCAACTGTAGTTGTAGTTGTAGCGTAGTGGAGTTGTAGTTGTGGCGTAATGTAATTAGTGTAGTGTAGTTGCAGTCATATAGTTGTAGCTGTAGTTGTTTTGTAGTTGTAGTTGTAGTTGTTGTAGTTGTAGTTGTAGTTGTTGTTGTTGTTGTAGTTGTAGCTGTAGTTGTTGTGTGGTTGTAGTTGTTGTGTAGTGTAGTTGTAGTAGTAGTAGTAGTTGTAGTGTAGTAGTTGTTGTGTTGCTGCTGCTGTTGTTGTTGTTGCTGTTGTTGTTGTAGTTGTTGTAGTTGTAGTTCTAGTTGTAGTTGTAGTTGTTGTGTAGTTGTTGTAGTTGTAGTTGTTGTAGTTGTTGTGGTTGGTGTTGTTGTTGTTGTTGTTGCTGTTGCTGTTGCTGTTGCTGTTGTCGTCGAAGTTAGGGTAGTTAAGTTAGTGAAGTTAGTTAAGTTAGTCAAGTTAGTTAAGTTAATCAGTGTCTACTTTTTCGACATCTTCACGTCAAAAAAGGCTCAAAACCCTCAGTTTTTTTTACACTTTTGACTTCGAAATGTGCTTCGCGCCACAACGGCGTGCACTTTTTTGACACTTTTTCGACATCTGAACCTCCAAAAGTGGTCCGAGACCGTCAGTTTTTAACACTTTTGACTTGGAAATGTGCTTCGCGCCACAACGGCGTGCACTTTTTCGACATCACAACTTCCAAAAGTGGTCCGACGCTGAGGTGTTTTGTACATTTTGACTTGGAAATGTGCTTCGCGCCACAACGGCGTGCACTTTTTTGACATCTATACTTCCAAAAGTGCTCCGACCATGGTGTGTTTTGTACATTTTGACTTCAAAATGTGCTTCGCACCACAACGGCGTGCAATTTTTCATCTCTCGTCTGGCCAGCTGGCTCCGCCCCCGCCGCTTTAGCGAGCCTACTTTTCGACCCTCCGGAACCACAAATCATTGGAAAAACACAGTGTTTCGCGACTTTCCTACCTTTTCGCGCATCTGTAGCGTCTGTCCTCTTACTCTTTCTCTTCTTATCTTCTCTCTTCTAATCTTCCTCTTCTCCGTGCCTCTGCCCTGCTCTGCTTTTCATCTCTCCATATTGTCGGAAGTTTGACTTCTAAACTTCCTTCGACCATAGCTGCATAGCTATGGCAAATCATATTTTTTCGTAAATGAACTCTGAACGGCCATGTTCAATGGCTATCTTAAATTACCATAGGGTAGGTGGTTGACAGTGGAGTTGTAACTAGTTTTGAGATACTCGAAACAAAACTGAGGAAAGCTTGGCGAATGGCTGGTGAAATGATGAGTTGTGTAATCTTGGCGAGAATTGAGGGACAATATACTGAAGGTTCATGATTAATTCTGTCATTATTAATCATGTTTTTTATGGTTCAATCCAGCCCAAAAACATCTGCTTTTGTAGGGTGTCTATAGCCATGCAGCAATTTCACCCAGGGCGCAGCAGGTCGAGTGCAATTTGACTGGGCCATCCTCAATGATCCAGTCCGTCCAATGCTGCAATATACAGTGTGCCCGTGATGACCTCCAGATTTGGATGAATTGGCTCTTCCATTGAAAATTCCATGAGTTTACACCTCAAAATCAATTCATATCAATTCCAAATCAATTCACCCCAGATCCACGTCTGTAAAGCCTAGGTTAAATCCGCGCAAAGCTTTGGGTCGACTTTTTGAGCGCTTGGCTCCGCTGCGGCGAGACCCGCAGGACCGAACATATTGGTCAGGAGAATCTTGGAACGACTTGGGTATTGAATCTCGGCGATTTGACGGTCACTTCTGACAAAGTGACATTGAATCATTGGGCCTAAATCAGGAGCATAAAAATTGAATCATATTTAATCTATGACTTTGTGGTTCTTTAACATCGCTTCACCAGACTTTTGCTTGTGATAGAAGTGCTCAGGACATTGTTAGGGTCTTAGCACTTAGTCACAGTTGGTGGCCAGAGTTCTCATGAAAAACTTCCAACATGCTCTTGATGATCTTGATGCTACGATCTTGACTTTCTCAAGTAACTTCTGCGGCGGGCACGTGTTTACACCCCGCCGAGGCGTTCTGAATGGTACAGGGTGAAGGTATAGCTCAACCTGGCAGGATGCTGCTGCACGCATGGCCGAGGTGAACGAGGCCTTGATGGTCGCTATCCCATTGGGCTGTCGATCCGGGAGCCTAGAGATTGTGATGTTAACGTGTTATGACTTATCCGCACATTCTTCTGGACGCACAAGTTTTTAGCTTCAATGCCAGGGTTTTCATGCATTTTCCAAGATCAAGTTTAAACTTAAACACATGAAAGATTTGGAGGGTACTCTAAACATTCTGATGTAAAATCCATGCCGAGTTGAACAGAGCTTTTTGCATGTCCCAAATTGCTAGGTGAGGTGTGGTTAACAACAAGCTAGGGAGGGGTTGACTACGCCTGGAGCCCGGAACGAGAAGTGCGAGAAGTGAAACGGCGACAGCAACAATGTGGTAAATCCATTCATGAACACAACAGCTATATTGATGCTCACAAGATCCCCAAACGGAATAAATCGTATTAGAATTATGTATTATATATATATTTAGGTATGGCTCATGGCAGAGTGTATCACATTAGTATCATCAACAAGAGTTTTATCACAATCGTATACAATAGTATCATCAACAAGAGTCAGTCCCTGTCCGAGGAGCCAATTCAGACAACAAAGACAAACTAAGTATCTTTAAGTATACAACGTGAGGCCCCCAAGATAGCTAAGCTGGTTTATAACTCCAATAACTATAGTTTATGGTACTTATAACTATAGTTACTGGGGCGAATCTAAACCAACTAACATCACTGGGGGGCCTCACATTGTACCAATCTCCCCATGTCCCAATCTTTGAGACACGCCAGGATTTTCCCCGGATTTCATGGTCCATTTCAGTGACCTAAGTTGTTAGGCCTTTGGGCATCTTTGGGCCAGGCCTTAGAGAGACTCTCCCACAGCCTGTTGACCGGGACCTCAACAGATCATGCCGAAAAGGGTCTCTGGGCAGTTGTTGGACTATGGGATTTGAACGATTTTCAGAAATGGGATGTGTCTGGATTTTTTTTGAGGAGACCTGGAAACCAATCAAATAAATGCTGGTTTATCATAGTTGGTGGATGTTCGGGGGTATACCCCATTCTTGCACACACCCAAATGGAGATGTGTTTGATATTGTTTGATAATCTCGGCAAAAAACCACCATATGGATTTGACAAGAAGAAATTAGTTATTTATCCAGAAGATATGTTTTTAAACCAACTGAACCATACCCATACAATCTACATGAATGAGGAATTAGAGGTTTGAAAGACTCTCCGCCATACATGTTGGTCATGTTCTGTAGCAAACAATCCCATTCCTGGGAGCACATTTTGACCACATATATATATATATATACATAACTAGTACTATAGATTATAGCAACGTCTTAAAATGTCTTGACACAAAATTTGGAGCAACATGATGCATTCAAATGGCGATATGGCCAATATTGACACTTCCACCTCAGCCATGTGCTATTTAAGAACATATACTCTATTTGGTCAGAATAGAATGTGTATACAATTTTAGATATACATGCAATAGATAGTATGTATACACATGTGAAATGTTTGCACAAGTCAGATAGTATAGAAAACATCATTCCTGCAAACCTCCAAACGCCTCAACATGTTTTCTGGTCGGGGTGCGACAAAGATGTAGATATGGATGAAGTATGATGACGTGTCATTCATATATGTATATATAACTATATAATTATATATAATTGTGTATATATATATACATACATATGAATGTGTATATATACATATATACATATATATATATTTATATGATGTATATTTATATATATGTATATATATATATATATGAATGTATATAGTGCACATATATATATACACCATATACATATTAATATGCTTACTGTGTGTGTATGAAGTGTCAAGTCATATGTATATAGACTGGCATTATATTGTCGCTACGCACACATTTTGGTATATTCCTTACACATACAACATTTATATGGCATGTATCAAAACAGTATATGGTATATTTATTAATGATATATATATATATATATACATATACAATTTATGAAAATGATTGTCTAGCATTAATCATGAGTATATATATATATATACACGTATGTATAATGTCAAGTTGTGATTAATAAACCCCCATAATTGGGATTATGTAATCACAACTACACATATGATTTCATGGACAGACTTCATTGACCAAGGCCTGTTTTGCTCTCCCACGAGCAGGCCTGTCGCTGCCGCCGGAGAGGACCTTTGGTGCGGGATCCCGTTCCAAAAGGAAAGGCCATTTATATATATGAGTCACGGTCAAAATGGTTGAAGACCACCTTAAACTTATTGCAGGAGTTTTTTGGTCAGAGATGTGCACGAAACACTGTAAAGCGATAGGGCTCCCCCCAGCAGTTACCATATCATTTGACATCGAACTCGCTCACTCTCTTTCTTTCTTTCGTTCTTTCTTTATTTATTTATTTTATTTTTTCGCTCTCTCTCTCTCTCTCTCGCGCTCTCTCTCTCTCTCTCTCCCTCTCTCTCTCTCTTGGTTTCTCTCTCTCTCTCACTCTGTCGTTTTTGTGGCAAATTTCATTCGAACAATGTCATATGTTCGAGGGGTTATTTAGCGATAACCTTAGCGACAACTTAGCGATAACCATTTGTTGCACTCGGTCCCCTGGCCAAGCCATAGAGCCATTTTCATAACTTTGGAAAGGAAATAAAAGGACATGAATGCAAAATGAAAGGAACATGCATGCAAATGAGAGGAAGATGAAAGGACATGAATGCACATTGGAATGAAAAGGAAAGGAATATCAATGCACATTGGAATGAAAAGGAAAGAAATATGAAAGGAAAATGAAGGGAACTGAATACAAATGAAAGGAACATGAATGGAGAATACAGAATACTCGAAATGAATGTAGAATGAAAGGAATATGCATGCAAATGAAAGGAACATGAAGGAAAATTGATGCAAAATGAAAGGAACATGAAAGGAACATGAAGTGTTGCCGAAACACTTGAAACCAACAAAACAACTCGTCGATCCATTTCCGAGCCTGTTTAGGAATGGATTTTGGGTATCGAACATGCTGATTTCCACAAAACCTGGAAAACGATAGGCCCCCCAAAAAGCGATAACCACAACAATAGCAACTACTGACATGTAAAGGATTTTGACGGGAGCTCATATATATATATAAGTTGTATATTGGGGGTTGTATAACTTTATACAAGTTGTATATAACTTTATAAGTTTGTATATCAGTTGTATGATTTCATATAATTAAGTTGTATATATTGAAATATGTATGTTCCAAGGAGAGTCAATGCTTATAATAACAGTACATATGTGTATGTGTATATGATTGTACATGTATGTGTATATATATATATATATATATATATTACACACATATACATATATATATATATTACACATATATATATACATGATATTGATGGTAGCAACAACAATGATAATTTAGAATCCCGACATTGCTTGACAAACATTGACTTGATATGAGATGAATTCCCACTGAATTGACAAAATTGATGTGGTTTACTGCAGCGCTTTTTGGAGGTACCCAGATTTCAGGGTTCTTTTCTCCTGCAACGGGTACCTGGCACATCAAAACCCAATCTATCAGGATCTGGACTACCCGATGCGGGATCATTAACAGGACCTCCCAAATATTAAACACCACCATCTGTATGGTCCTCCAATGAGTAAATCCCCCACTTCTTACCATGGAAGGGATGCAATCCATGGGTGACCCTATCCGACCTCACAATAGATGATCCCCATCATCTGATGAAAAATCGCCATTGTTGGTCGGTAAATCACAATGATTGGTAACCAATCTCCAGGAAATGAACCGAAAGGCTACAACATCAAAACAGTACATGTCCATATTAGAAAATATTAACATGGTATATATATTAGCTATAAATGGTGGAATATTATCTAATATGGAAATTGTGGGTACCTCCAAAAAGCGCTGCAGTAAACCACATCAACAGTACATTTCCATGTTAGATAATAATCCACCGTTTATAGCTAATTTTCCCATATTTTTTTCCCACTAAAACATATGAAAACCGAGGCCGCGTTGATCGCCAGCGTGGCCTCCGAACAGGGACTCAAGGTGAGCCCGGCGCTGGCGCAGGCGCATATAGCCGGCTCGCCAGTTTAAAACGGAACATGGGGGTGTATACTTATATATATATATGATATATAGAATATGGAATATGTAGTATACATATACATATATAGTATATTTGGAATACGGTATATTATATGTAGTCTACATATACATCTATTTTGATCTATTTTCCCAAACTAGAATGATTCACCTGAACGTTCAGGTTATTTTGGGATGGTTCTGTATGGTAGCTAGCCATCAATTGCAGTGATATTGCAGCGAGATTCTCCGATGATCCCCAAAGACTTCCCCCCATGGTTAGAGTTTGTGGAGCATTGATTCCTCAGGGGAACTTTGGGATTTGGTACTAGGCATTGGGTTACGTGGGGGTAGCTGTGGATAGTGGGGTCAAGAGTTTGGCATATTTTATGTATTCGAATGCGATGTTTTCTGTTTGCTCGTGCTTCTTTCATGAGTAGCCGTCTTCCACTGAGCTGCTTCGGGATCCATAGGCCATTTTCCAGCACATGGAGAGTGAAGGTCTTCTGGAAGTGAAAGGTGGGCCTTTGTGGTTGGATGCTTCAGGGAAGTTTTTTGAGCATCACAAGCTTCAGATAGTTGGATACCACAACACAACAATTAACAATAGGCCGTGAAATTACATGAAATTCAGATGGAACGTTTCAACATTTCGCGCTATTTCAATTTTGCCGATGCAGTTGCTTTTTAGGATTCATCTTGTGAAAGCCTTTTGCCCGACATATAGTTGGTGTGGGGTGTGTCAGGGCATCCTTTAAGATGCTGGTTGCATGTTACTTTTCATGGGCCTTATATATCTATATATATATATATATATCTATTATCTTGTTTTGGGGGATTCTCGCTAGATGATTCTCGCTAGATCCCATAAGAGGGTTCCAAGTCATTCAGGACCCTAACACTAACTTTTCACCCAAATTTTAGGTCTTTTGAATTTGGAAACCAATGATGAACAGGGGTATCCCATTTTATCTGGAAAAACATATGCAGATCATTACCTCCCATTTCATATGCGTGCATTCAGAATGTGTTGCTCTTCACCTTGCTTCTAGTTTGCAATTGTTGTTATGGTTTCACATGCCCCATTACGGGTCTCACAAGTCAGCCACATGTTTTTTTGCATTGGACCTTCATTCAGGGGCCGAAAGTTTGGCTCATCTTTGATCTCTTGCGGTTTTCCGGCACATGAAACAAGCGATTATAGAATAGCAACATATTATAGCAACAATGCTTTATTTCAGATCTGCTATATCAAGCTGGTTACTAAGACTCACTGAGCAGGTGGACAGAAGGCTACTGATCATGTTTTGATCCACAGCCAGATTCAGATGAATTCCTTGCGCCCCAAATAACATCAAATAACCATGGGAGGGAATTGTAGCAAGGTATTGGATGATTAGTAATCTGGGTTATCCTTAAATAACCCAATATCCATGCCCATAGGATCCATGTGTGCTATATATATGGCGACATGGATCCCATCAATATACCCCAGTGTAATATATACCAGCACCATGGATCCGTCATGGGATGGGAATTGACCCCAAGATCATATTGGATGTGTTCATTCTTCAGGTCTGGCTATGGTTGGTATAGCCACAGGGCAGGGGGGATGGGATTGCTCCAAAGGCCGAGATGTGGCGCTTCTGTCTGACCAAAGTGTCAAGGCGAAGGCTGGGTCGGGGTGGATTTGGGGAGGACTTGACCCCAGGCGACCCAGTCAATAGTACTTGCTTATCAACATGTTTTCCTGGTTAATCTATGGTTAATCTATGGTTAATCTATGGTTAGTCTATGGTTAATCTATGGTTAATCTATGGTTAATCTATGGTCTATGGTTAAGAATGGTTAATAAGTAGAATAACAATATATCTGGTTGGTGGTTTGGAACATGGCTTTTATTTTCCCCAATAGTTGGGATGATGATCCAATCTGACTTTCATATTGTTCAGAGGGGTTGAAACCACCAACCTGTTATCAATTATTGGATTGGTTTAAGGGACAATCTTAACCGGAAAGCCCTACAATTCAACTGTAGATTTTCCCATCAAACAATCCATTGAATCAAGGCTTTGGTGGACTTATCCACCTGGGTCACCTGAGCGGGTTGGATCCACTACAGTAGACCTTTTTTAATGGATCAACGGTTGATGGCTTGAATCTTCAGCTGCTCGGGGTTGAAAACGTTGCACCAGTTTTGTTTCGTGGGCGCACACATCTCTGTACCTCACAGGGATGATATGTTTGATGAGTTAACCATACGTATCATTTCTGGTGAATTTGGGGATAGGTTACTAGTGTATATACCCCATTGCTCCTCACATACCTTGCTAAAGGGTCCCAGTTGGAGCCTTGGGAGGTACATTGTTCTACTTGAGATTGTCTGACAATTGTGAGAATCCCATTCCATATCATTTTAAGATTTTATAGAAACATGACAGTTTTTTTATATGTCAAGTTATGTCGCATACCCCATTTCTGGACCAAGAACACGTACAGCTATTTACTTCTACGGGTACATAGTCTTGACTTTTCCTAGATTAGCCATTGAGACTTACTGTAGTGGGCAGTGCTGTCGTACTTGTCCTTTCGTTCGAAATTTGGCGTTCCTATCATTGTCAGGTAGGCACACTCATGAAGATGTGCTTTTATGATTCCCAGCTTCCTAAAACCCGTCAGCCCAACTGAAGAAAACATGTTGGAAGAGTTGTACCAAGCATTACCTTTTGGCAATCAAACATGGCAATGGAAAATCCACCATTTAGTTCGATGAATTTCCCAGCTATAAACCTTCATGTACACGTTTGATAGCCAGAAGGTATAGAATAATGAAGAACAACAAGTTTTTCACTCAGAAATTCTCCTATCTATTTTTAAACCAATGCTTCGGGATGACGTCACGGTGGCCGAAGGTTGTTTCAACGTCTCCCTTGCAGAGCCTCTACACGGATTTGCCCATGTTGGAGGTGCATCAACTCACGCTGCAGGATGAAATGATGGTGAAACTCAGCAAATCAGAACCCGTGCCCCAAAGTGTTGGGTCCAAGTTGCTTGGTATTGACAAGATAGATATGCATTAGATCATTAGATAGTATATATATATATACACTATATATATATTTATACTATCATTGTATATATCATTATATACAGAGTATAATATCATTACATTCAGTACATCCCAGTTTTGTGTCGTGTGTTTCACCTGGGATGATGATCCCCACAGGCACATGCCAAGAAGCGGCTGGAACGAAGGAAACAGCGACAGCAGGCGGCACGGCGGCACGGCAGCTCTCTGCTCGGGGGATACCCCCCCAACGTTGTGGACATAGATGCCATGATGATTTATATATAATGATATATAATTATATAATGATATATAATTTATATAATGATAATATATATATATTGATATAATTATATGACATTAGATATCAAGATATTTTTTGGGGTACCCTTTGGTAAACTAACAGTTTGCGAACTGGAAAACCACTATTTTAACAGGTAATTCGACTATAAATGGGTCATTTTCAATAGCAAAACGTTAAATTACCAGAGGGTACCCAATTTCAAACAACTTGAAAATACGGATTGCCGATCTGTTTTCTTTGGCTTTGTCATCGTTGAACATGCTTTGGGAATCACAGATTCTGATCTAATATTGGTATCCGACTGAATCAAACTAAAATCTAACTACAGTATCCTACAAGATACATTTCTTGTGACATAATTATGGTGGTTTTCCCACCCATACCTGCGAGTTTACCAGAGGAATAAACAAACCATGTTGTACATATTGTTACAACACATGTTGTAGATCTAAAGTCTGCGAAGATTCATGCCTACTGGTCAGATGTCTCCGGGATTGTTCAGAGTTCGTTTCAATAGCCTGAGAGCTTCGAAATTCTAACTTCACAGCTCTCATTTGCACATATTTGCACAACAGATTGCAATTCCTAGTAATCCAGTATGTATTCATGATATTGCATAGGGATGCTCTTCGGGGACAAGCGATTGAGCAGCCAGCTGATACCCCCCAGCACAACTGCTTCGTGAACTGCAGGCTAGACAGGCCACCAAGAGACGAAAGAAACAGACATGACGCGAAAAAATATGCCGCTGCCCTGTTGGTCCGTGATTCCAGAGGAGCCGGTAGATCCCAGTGACAACGCATGTGGCTTTCTGTATGTGTTTCCAAAGTTTTGCAAAACATGATATGTGAGTAACCGACATTTTTTTTGTCATAATAAATTTAGTTTGGCTTTGTCTCGGCCTTTCTGAAGTTGCACAAAATTTTCATAACCGATAGGGGACGACCCTATACCGATACCCCATTTGTGATACCTTCAGGAGTACTGAAATCCTCACAACCGATAGGGGACGACCCAAATTTGTGCATGGCATTAAATTTAACAAATATGTTTTGTCTGCTATACACAAGTACACAAATACACACTGTTTACATCGAAGCAGTCCCACTAGACTACACCTTTCATCTCGTTAATCTTGAGGTGCCATATGTGATTTTGTTATTTTGCGGACTCTTTTTCCAGAGGCAATAAGCTGATGATGGCATTTTCAGGCCAGTACCATGGTGCAGATGTGATTCCAAACCCCAATGCTGTCAGAGTGGAGTTAGATTCCGGTATCAAATTGTTCTTTGTTCATCCTGAAGTTTGCTTGGTGTAGAATCTTCCCCAAAAAGATAAGAATAAGACTAAGTAGATGTAGCAGTCAAGGTATGGAGTTTTGAACTGTTTGCTTGCCCCACGCTGAATTTCCTGCATTGATATTTGACTCTGTTAGAGTTCCTGGTTGACAGACTTGACAGACGGTGTATCATGCTTGCCTTTCCACGGCCCGAGCTGCTCCAGACGACCCCCCATGAATGATGTTACTGGATCAAAGAATCAAGCATCGGTTCATTTGCCATCTATCCAAGAAACCGTCCATAACACCACATCACATACGTTTGTTCTACTGGAACAAACCAACATGCTACCACAGAGCCCGAACGACTTAGCAGCTGAACTAACCATCCGAGCTTGGAACAGATCTTGACACCATTTTTCAGCCGACTGTTTCCTGACAAAGATGGTCCCGGCCTTGGCGAATCTCATGGGGATTCTGAAGAATTCCCCAAAGAGCCGGGCTTATTGAGGCTTTGCTCACGTTTGCTCATCACCAACAAGCGCAATTGATCATTCGGGGGTCACCGGTCACTGTTGAATCCCCTTTTTACACCAGGTCAAAGATCTCCGCCGGAGGGTCGCCTACCGTGCAGGTGGACCTTGGTTGCAGGATCATGCCGCGGATAGCTAAGTGGCTGACTTTGGCCACTCATAAATGGAATAGGCCTAGGAAAAAAGGGGACTTACGTTCACCAGGGTTGTTCACCACTTAGTGGGATGATTCTGCGAGTGAGGGGGAATGGGTGTTTATTATATATATAATTCATAATAATTTATATATATATATACATGTTCTTAGTAAGTGGAAAGAAGATACAGTGCAAAAACGATGACGAGTAGCATCCTACTAATTAAAGCTGTACTGATGAAATTCATTTGCATCATTTTTGGGGTTACTGCAATGGGTATGAAACTGGTCATATCATTGGGCAAACAGACAAGTGAAAGGAGGGGAATTGGTTAACGTTCAGCCAAACAGATCGAAAGCAGCTGAGCAGCCGAACTTGTGAATTGCAGGGGGTTGCCAGGTAGCAGCCCTAGGTAGCCCATGATCAGAGGAAAGCAGCTCTAGATAGAGCAAACGTGCATTGGTAGGTTTGCAATAATCCCCAACATTGTTTGAACATGGGACGTTTCCATCACCCCCTGGTTCAATAATCCGAGATATATATGGATAGTTTGATGGCAACACCGATGACAGACCACAATTGCGAATGACTGGAATTATGCCCAAATGGTAAATCCTTGTGTGTGTGTGTTTGTGTTAAATTCCTGGCTTTTGCTTTGTCTCCACCAAAATCTATAAGTTGTTATATTATATATATTTAAAATTGTTGATGGTAGTGAGAAACTCGATGGCAGAAGCAGGTCTACAGGGATTGTTTACCTTCCATGGGAGAACTCTGGAAAGAGTGTTTTGTTTACGTTGTCGTTGTTGTTGTTGTTGTCGTTGTCGTTGTTGTTGTTGTTGTTGTCGTTGTGGTGGTGGTTTTTGCATTCACCTTCTCTACTCACCTCATCTTTTTTTGTACCATCTTGTGGAAGATGCCGACAACTGACGTCAAGAAGAGTGAGACGGATGTCAGGATGTCACCAAAAGCGATGACTACAATGTGAGGCCCCCCAGTGATGTGAACGTTGGTTTAAATTCTCCCCAGTAACTATAGTTATATAAGTACCATAAACCATAGTTATTGGAGTTATAAACCAACTTAGCTATCTTGGGGGCCTCACATTGTACATCTTCAGACTCGTGTAATCTCGTGGGATATGAATTTCGCACGTGGGAGGGAGACGTTTGAAGACGCTGTACCAAAATCTGGCGCCAGATCGTCACTGTCACTCCGTCGTCCCGTGGCAGGTCTGATCCTGCTGGTAGCTGCCGCGTTACCACACGCGTCTTGGTACTGGCGAGCGGGTGGTTTGAAGTTGTTTCTTTTAAACCAATAGAGGGAGGAAGATACCAAGTATATCAGATGAATCAATGGGATTTATAATGATTATATAATATCAAGGTATTAGTGGGATCATATCATCATATTAGACGGATCCATGCCCTATTTGCTCACTTCCATATTAAGAGACACCTTCAACAGAATTGTCTGGCATCATGTTTTTTGGTTTGCTGTAAATTTGGCATCCAAATTTGGCGAAAATTCTCGGGATGACTTGCTGCTGAGGTTTTTTGTGGACCTTTCTCTGAAATCTCCAGAGCTGACAGACAGTTCAGGCACCCAGAAAGGATGGGACAACAAAACCCTGGAGGTCCCTGCTGTAAAATCTCCGGCGGCCTGTTGGAAAAAAAACATATTCTAGACCTTCCAACGTTCAATAATTTCTGTACTTTTGGGCTTTTGGCCGCAAATGACCGCAAAAAGCCGCAAATGCAGCAAATAGTTCAAATTGGACCAATCGTTCAGAAACACACTAGAACAACATGAAATTGCAAGAATGAAGCTGACTTGACGTATCTTGGCATGCTAGATGGGAGTTTCTGCATGTTGACAAACAAAGTGGACCTGCATAGCAGACGGCAAGAAAAACAAATCTACCGGTTGGTGAAGATTGGTGAAGAATATGACAAAACAACTAAAGCGCTCAAAGAAGGCTTTGGTGCGACGCTAAAAGCAATCTTTGCTGGATGGGAGACACCAGACCGCTATAGACGTTGAAACAGACTGTTTTTTTCTGAATTTGGGAAAAAACAGAACGCCCATGTTTTTTTGCAAGAAATGCCCGCAGGAAATGTCAAAACTGCTCTGAATTCAACAAAAATGTCGACAGTTTTCCCGCAAAAAGTGCGCAAATTTCCCGCAAAAATACGCAAATATCCGCAAAAGTACGCAAATCGGGATTTCTTAATTACTGCTGCGGTTCATGCATGTGACAAATCGCATCAAATCGCAGCTTGTTGGAATGAAAACTTATATTTCTGCAAACTAAGCATGCTTCAAACTAACTATTTTCAAATATAGCTTAGTATTCCTGCATGTTTGAGGCTTTGAATCTTTGGGGGCTCCCATCAACACAAACTCTGCAAATTTAAGAAAGCATGGACATTATCACCAGCAATTCCAATCGGTGAATTGTGAGGGACCCATTGCGGCAAGATATTTTAACCACCCGTGCCATATCTAAGGTGGCAGTCAGAACTGCTGTAAAGAGTTCACTTTTTGTTGAAACCGTTTACATTTTAGATTAAACGTTTCAATCGGCCCAAAAGTGCAGAAATCCCAATCGTACAGAATTTTCTGTACTTTGGAAGGTCCATGTGATACGGATGTTTGATGATGTTTGATGTTTGTACTTCGAATACATGGAACCCACCTGACCCCTATCTTGCAGGTGGTGCATAGTATAGGCAATTTTCATACGATTCACACGGTTCATGTTGGTTCCAGGGCTGCAATAGTTTAATATGTGCGGCAGTGGATAGGCATCTATAGCAAATGTCTGAATAGTACAGCCGAAAACTGAGGTGAAAGAAAACTGTCTTTGGAAGATGATGTTGGTATAGAAAATGCACGGGTTTGAGTCCAATTTTTCAGGTCAGCTGCAGGTTCCAAGGCCAACATCTTTCATTGCCTTCTTTGGCAACCTGTCAAACCTCTTATATAACTCTTGTAGCACTTAACTCCCAAAACGATAGAATAGAAAGTTACGAATTCGCTTGTTATAGCCTATAGCTGCTATAGCTCTTCTTGTACTTCTATGTGTTTCTGCCAACTTTATTTCAGGGCAGGCCGCCGGGCAGGCCATGTCTGGGACATTCCGCCCAGGCGAAACAATGCGCGCCTGCCACCTTTAGAACCGTCCACGGACGGCGGGCGAGTCGCGCCGCTCAACTTTACGAGCAGCGTCGCTCTTGCTGCTTTCACAGTCCGGGGACCTACGGTCTACGGTCTACCTGGGTTTGTTTCTCTGCTAAACGTTGACAGTTTGCATAGTTTGCTATGGAAAAGCACCATTTTTTAAGTTCGATAAATCAATGTAAATCAACTATACAATGTGAGGCCCCCAAGATAGCTAAGTTGATTTATAACTCCAATAACTATGGTTTATGGTACTTATACTGTAACTATAGTTTCTGGGGCTTATAAACTAACTTATAACTGGGGGGCCTCACATTGTATATTTCTATGTGCCATGTTCAATAGCTATGTCTATGTAACAAATTACCAGAGGGTAAGGTGTTTCTGTGTTTTTCCGAATGGTCAATGGGATGGTTCAAGGGAACATCTTCACCGGAAACCACGGATATTCCCAGGAAATATGGGGGGGGCTTCCTGTGAATTTTCCCTTCAACCGATCCATCGAAATGGATTGAAACGGAACATCCACCGGAACGGAACGCTGCAACGGAACCTGCTGGTCTGCAAAGCTGGGTTAATTCGATGACGATTTCAGTCTATAAATTCCAGGTTTCCAACTGTTCTATTTTTACCCCCCACAGGTACTTCACCATATACTTTCATATGGGTTTCTTTAGGGTTTCTTTAGGGTTCATTTGGGGTTAATTAAGGGTTTTTTCCTAGGGGTTTATGTCAAAGGGACCGAAAACAGCTTTTGAAAATCAGCCGATTCCTCGCACAGGGCCATCAACCACGTCCCTCACGAAGCCTCGTGAGGGATATCAAGTTAGATCATCCCAACATAGTGGAAGGCCCAAAAATGAGGTTCCCGACAATCATCTCAAAAGAGTTTGGGGCATAGCACAAGTGCTGGCCGTATTTTTGTGGAATGCTGCACTCAAAATTGGAATCTCATAGTATGTATTTAGTAGGGGAACATGGTTTTTGCACACGGTGGGCTGGGTTTTTTCAAAACCTGAACAACCTTAGGAAGCCAGTTTCAACGCAGTCCAGCCATTTGCAAACGAAATGCGTTCCGTTTTTAATGAATGTAATGAATGTATATACTGTAGAATCAAGGTTTTAATCCTGCCTTCCAACATCAGCAGTTTCAATGTTTTGCTAGCGTCTTCAACGTCACATAACGGTAGTGGTCCATTGGAGAACATCATTTCATCCCATGATTTCGACCTCCTCAATGTATCTAAACGGTAGCAAATATGTTTGGTTGGTGGTTTGGAACATTTGGATTATGTTTCCCATCATATTGGGAATGTCATCATCCCATTTGACGAACTCCATCATTTTTCAGAGGGGTAGGTATACCACCAACCAGATGTGTAAATCCCCGACTGAACCATGGTTTCTGGGGGTTCCCTCCGCCGACCCCAACTACCCTTGATGAATTCCCATCAGCCAGACGCATTGGAGAAAAAGCGTCAATGCCCCATGATGTATCATGCTGATCATGGATAGTATACTATAATTTATGTATTATCAAAGATGATCAAAGATATGATCAATGTATATTAAGCTAAATGTTAAATGATAGATGATTACAGTCCCATTCAGTATAGATATGTACATATTATTGATGATCATTGTAAAATTATAGATACGAGCATCTTTCAAGGATTTCATAGATGACATATATATATATATATATATATCATATATCTACATATATATATATACATATATATTATATAATAATAAAATTACTATTGTTGTCCCGTCCCATTCATCATGGTTTCTATTTCACCCTGGTAAAATGTCCCCAGCCCACCTACTGTAGGCAGCGTGCTTGGTCTTGTCGACGCTGTCAACTGCTGCTGTGGCACAAGATCCCATGATGGCGGAACTGGACATCGTGGCAGGGATGTGATGATATATGGGTATCAGGAAGTACAGTTCCAGTTACACATGGATATATATATATATATGTATATAATATATTAATATGTGTATAATATATATATATATATATACCTAGGGAATAGTTTACCTACTTCTTTTTGGGGTTGAACACAAGTTACACAGGTTACCTGGCTTTTAATTGCAAAACTGGTGATCGGCATCCAAATTGATTATCCTCCAGTGGATTTTGGTGGCTGTAGTGGCTACAAATTGAGGCAAGTTGTTCCACTACCCTATTTCACTCGAATGGTATCATGTGAACGGTATAATATCAGATCAGACTTTGGGGGACCACATGACCCCCCCGCACAATGGCACTACCATCTGACAAATCCCGGGAATGGATTTACCACAAAAATTATGATACAGAGATAGTGAACGCAGCTGGCTTGTCACCATCCACTTAGATTTATTGATCATAGGTTTGCCAAAACCGTCCCTTTCTTCCAAGCAGACTTTGAAGTGGGCGCTCGAGCAAAGAAGCTTTTGTGATTTGCAGCACTTTTGGTCTAACTTGAGGCACATGCAAATACCCGTCAAATCATATAAATACCAATAAATTGCACTTACAGTAAATATACCTGGGAATCCTGCATTAGATACCTGGGATTTCTGCAACGTAAAAATTGTAAACGATAAAATCCGAAAAATACCCGTTACAAAAAAAAGGAAAGAAAAAAACAACAAATTGGTTGGTACTCGTAAAACAGGTCCAGAAGTACTTCAATTGGTTCGAGCTGCCTTTAACCCTCTTTGCCAGCTTTTTCGCCAACTATACAGCTTCAATGGTGTTGTTTTGACACCTAATAGCTTCGAGGTGCAGCTAGGGGAACCTTGGCAGTTGTGGCTGCTGTTACCATCACATTCATGTCATGCCATGGCTGCGAAGAATAACATGCCATGCTATGTTTATCTCGCTTTCTGGACTTACTCATGCCTGTTTCCACTAGCTATGAGACAAAATACCTGGTATTTCTTGGTTTACCTGGTTTCTTGGCGTAATCAGATTGAATAAGGTTACGCGGAAAAAAGGAGGTTTTGGAAGCTCAAGGTATATACTGTATATATATATAATGTATCAACAGGTATATAGGGGTCCCATATCCCAATTTATGGGTTTAGTTCACCATGCTACCCAATTGTAACATCAACTGCCCCCTGAAGTAGGTCAGTATGAAACCAAGCAGTTTTGGAGGGCCATTTTTGACCAACTTGGCCCACCAAATATGTCACATGATTTCGGGTCTCAAACTGTTTGAGACCAGCTATGATGAAATCCCTAGGGCCAAGTTGAGAGTTGATCACAGTTCAACTGTCCTTTGGGCAGCGCAGGACCAACGTCCCTACATCGAGAGGTGTGCCTGTTGGGCTTTGGTCAAAGTATGGTGACTTCACCTGATTTTCAAGAAACTGGCTGGAAACCCGCGTCTTGAAGGGGACAAAAAAAACACAAGATTTTGTTCATGTTTAGTTGATATATGTTGATATATGTTTTATACAATATTAATAATGTCATTCTTGATGGCTTTTCTGTACCTGACCAATTTAGTCGATCTGGCCTCAACGGGTTGGGAACGTGCAGATGTGTTGGGCCTATACCCACAAAGATTTCCCCAGACGCTTCGTCTGGTTGGATGGCCATATCGGACATCAAGGCCGACATTTTGGTGCCCAGTGATGTTTGTTGGATTATAACCTCCAACAACTATAGACTACAGAGATATACCTGGCATAAACGAGCACCAGTTGTAAAATGTTATAAAGATGATTTAGCCTTCATACATCAAGTATAAACTTCTATCAAGTTATTGGTAAGTTGTTGGTTAAATCCCAATTTTGTCTATATACCGTTACAATATGCATTTGGTTGTTGTTGAAGCCCGTTGGCCCCCGCGCTCACAGGAATCCCCCGCAACCTCCACCGGATGACGACAAAGCACCGGACATTGCTCCTGAGGTTCCGGTTCCCCGAAATTCCCCCAGAGGTCATCGGACAGGTTTGGAATATGGTGTCTATCTGGTTGGTGGTTTGGAAGATTGTTTAATAGTGGTTAATGGTGGTTGATAGTGGTTAATAATGGTTAATGAGATATATACTGGTTGGTGGTTTGGAACATGAATGGATTATGACTCTCCATTCAGTTGGGAATTTCATGATCCCAACTGACGAAGTCCATCATTTTTCAGAGGGGTAGGTATACCACCAACCAGTTGATATACTATATAGTTGGTGTTATATATATATATATTGTTTTTGGGTAGTTTCACTGTACATACTAATGTATCACTCATTCTACCGTGTTGCATTGGCTCAAGAAACAAGCGCTAACTTGTTGTGGTTTTCGGGCTGTTTAATCTGTAAAACAGGTTATCAGCCGTAAGCTTACTTCTCTTTCGTAGGCAATGTCTGCCCCCTCGGGTTCTTCCACCGAGGGCACCGGGCGCATGTCCTCTGACGCCGCCATGGCCAATCCCGGTAACTTGCCTATAAGTAACACCCCATTTAATTTTGATATAAGCACCCCACCATCTTCCGATAAGTCACGAAGCCTAAGGGAACGCCGCCACTTCCCACCCATGGGTAACGCAATTGTGCCTTCCCATGTGGGTTTCAACCACCGTGGTTGTGTTCCCCAAGCCGCTCGGGAGGGTGGGCCGCCGACTCGCCAGTTGAACCAAATGAATGTTCACAATACATTTCATCACAATGTGCAAATGGATAATCCTCAAGTCAATTTTGTCGAGCAGAACTTGCATGTCCATTCACATGATCCTGCAGTGACAAGCCTTGTGGAAACAGCGGCCGAGCTCCGTCATCGTGAGGTGTTGGCTCACACCGAAGCTCAGGCCGAAGCCGTCCACACAGCCAAGACTGAGGAGTTGAAGGAAGCTCTGCGAGTCCGCGAGGGCATTGAAAGTCAGAGGGCCCTTGATGCTATCAGAATCAAAGAACAAGAACTTTTAAATGCGGGTGCCCAATATAAAGAGAACTTACAGCATGAGGCGCACGAACACGTAAGGTTCCGTGAAGCTCAGATGAATGAGAAAATTCAGGCATATCAACGTGTCATCGATGCTAACCATCGACAATCACTATCAAGTAAGGAGCAAGAGATCCTTGAGTTGAAAAGGGCAGCTGAGGAAGAGAGAAGAATTCAGAATGAACGCATTACACAGCTTGAACACATGGTACAAGCCCAGATGCAACACAATCTGAAACTTCAAAGTATGCTCGATTCCCAATTTGCTCAGGTTCGTCCAAGTCCTATTGTCGAGACTGCCGCCATGACGATGACAGCCGGAACACACACATCAACCGAGATCTCAAATTTCGAGTTTGTTCCACCAACCCGCAAAGCTGCACCTGCAGCGCCTCCGACGAGTGTTGCCCGACCTCCTATTCCAAGAGCACCATTTAGCTTTACTTCACCTGGTACTGAAACTTATGAAAAAGATGGCATTGAGATTATTTATCATGATCCATCATATCGAATCCCAGTTCAAGTGAAGAAAGAGTCGGATGTTGCAAGGTCTTCCGCTGAGGAACGCCCTTCGGGAGGAGAGGCCAATAATCGACGCCGAGATAACCATCCCATGGATAATGTCAATTCCCCTGCGCCGACCAACCAATATGCCCCGACCGAACTAGGCCCAGATGAAGTGGACTACTTCGAGCCGGGGGGAGACGATCTGCCAGATGGTGACGATCCCGGGGATGGAGGAGATGGCAACGGAGGGAACGGGGGAGGTGGACCACCCTCACCACCTGATGACAAGCCGGAGGGAAATAAGGGTCGTAAGATTCCCAAAAAGAAGGGAAATGATCAAAACCCCCCCGACGGTGGTGATGACGGCTATGATGATCCCGATGATGATGATGATGAAAAGTTCAGGCGAAGAATGATCAAATTTCTTGGTGGTTACGTCGACCAAAGGCATGACGATAAACCCAAAGTCAAGGAAGCTGACACTATCAAAATTCCAGCTTTCCCATTGGCGGAAACCAACCGTAATTGGAGAATCAAGACCAGAGAGGCAGTTGTAGCAGCATCAACCGATCCCGACAGTGCTTTCAAGTGGGTTAGTGATTCTTGGAAAGAAGATCAGACTCTTGAAGCGCTCCGGAAGGTTGCGCCGTTTGCGACACTTGATGCAAAGTTACTTTCTGCACTCACCAACATTATCACTGGTGACTTCGCCCGAAAGGTAGACACCTTCAAAGAGACTGAAGCCACCGCTGGACGAATTGTAAGAGGGAGACAAGTGTTGTTCATGTTGCATGACCACTTCAGTACCAACATCAAGCACGGAGCGACCTATGCCCTTCAAGATTTGTTCAGTGTCCAATTGCGTGGGGAGAATTTGAAGTCTTTCATTTCGAACTGGGATCAAGTGTTGGCTGGTATCGTCCAGACTCCTGATGTAAGTGTATTGGAGACACTCTTCTACAAACAAGTGAAGAATTGTAAGGCCATTCAACATGACATGAATGAGTATCATAGAGCTGATGAAGGAACCGAAAAACGAAACTACAGTTTCCTTGTTTCTGCCGTGCGACGCCACCTTGACCGTGAGAGGTTGGAGGCAAATCGTGATCGAGTTGCCAAAGGTCTTTCGGGTTCCGGTCGTCCCTCCGCTCCAGCAGTCGAGGGCAAGACAGGATTCATTCCCAAGGGGTATTGTGTGGCATGGAATAAGGGAGGCTGTAGCAAGGACAACTGTACTTACAAGCATGAAGTCCCCAAGCCACGTGATAGAAGTCGTAAACCCAGCAAAACCAGAGGTCGCTCAAATGAACGTTCTAGTTCTCCCAGACCAAAGGGGAAAGGTAAGAAGATTTGCAAGTTTTGGAAACAGGGACGTTGCGATAGAGGAGCTGATTGCAAATTCCTTCATGAGGGTTCAGTGGGAAAGCCAAGACAAGCTACTCCTGCCCGTTCGGCCAGTAGCGAAAACAAAAATAAAAAGAGAAATCCCAAGAACCCGAAAAGGAAGGGATCCCGAAGCTCTAGCCGCTCTAAGAGCCCCAAGAGCCCGAAATCCCCGAAGTCTAAAGGATCCGGGGCCAGTTCATCTAAGCCGTCTCCTGCCGCAGCTTGTCTTGTTGCATCCATGCTTGCATCCGTGTCTCAGGCATTTTGTATCCCTCAACCAAGAGTATTTTGTCCATCGATTCGTTTTGATGATTCGCC
The DNA here is from genome assembly GCA_947184155.2 of Cladocopium goreaui. Classification (NCBI taxonomy): domain Eukaryota; class Dinophyceae; order Suessiales; family Symbiodiniaceae; genus Cladocopium; species Cladocopium goreaui. The sequence goes on from CAMXCT020004390.1 coordinate 304,547, forward strand.
AGACGTATCTCATGTTAAAGTCCGAGGGAACTTGAGGCCAATTGGAAACGCAGTCACCAAGGATAAGGTTACCTTTCCATGGGGGCATCAGTTTGAAGTTGATCAACTTGCGGTGAATGATGCCGCTTTGACCGGCACCATGTTGGCAGGATCTGTTTCCAATTGTCTTCGGGGAATAGAATGCAAATGTGCCTATTTATGCGACACAGATTTTGGTTGCAATGAATGTATCCCAAAGGGAATCAAAGCCACCCCTGCGGAATGTAGAGAAGACGTGAAGGGAGCGATCAACCTTGAACTCGACTGGATTGCAGATACGGGGAGTGCTCAAGATCTTGTCAACGATAGCGAATTGCCAGATGACTATGGATACTACTCCAACAATCCCATTCGCATGATTACTGCCAATGGTGAAAGTTCGTCATCAAAACAAGGGAAAGTATTTGTTCCAAAATTAGGCAAGACCATTGACCCATATCTTGTTCGAAGCTCACCTCCTGTCATTTCAGTCGGGATGAGATGCATTGATGATGGTTACGATTTCATATGGAGAGGATCCAAAGGTGAATCTCCTTACATGATCAAACCAAATGGGGAACGCATTGAGTTAGTTGTCAGAGATTACGTACCCTACTTTGCAAATAATTCGGAGACGATTTCCACTCCATCAACTCAGCCTAGACCAAGTATTGCCACCCCGGCATCAGATGAAGCTCAACAATCTCCGGAGCCCGATGGGGACATTGAAATCATTGGTGATGACCCCATGGGTATCAATGTTGATTTGCCGGAGCCCCAGCCCTTGGAGGCTGAGGAGGTTGATGTTCCTGATGCCGACCGGGAGGTTGAGCCGCCTGTGGAAGGATCCAAGGGTAGCAGTAGTAACGTCCATGATGATGGTGCTCACAAAAGGTCACTTGGGGAAAAGGAATTGAAAGAAGGAGCTAAGTCTATCCGACATATGCTGACTCATATCCCTAAGAACCCCTTTTGCGACATATGTACCAGAGCTAAGATGTTCAAGCCACCCTCTAGAGCTGTAGGCGGATCAACCAAAGTTAAAGCTGAGAAATTTGGTGACCACATAACCGCTGATTTTATTGTCACCAGAGATGAAGATGAGTTGGGAATTGATGAGGAGAAAAGTGCACTCGTGGTAAAAGACATAGCAACAGGATTTACGTATGTCTACCCCAATGCCAGACGAACCACCAATGCTGCTATCTTGGCAATCAAACATTTTGTTGGACATGAAGATAAGATAGGAGTTTTCTACAGTGACAATGCGCCCGAGTTGATCTCAGCAATGAAGATCCTTCAGTGCCGTCATGTTTTAAGTAGGGACTACATATCCAAGTCCAACGCCCAAGCCGAGAGAGCGGTCCGGTCAGTTCTTGAAGGCACTCGTGTCAATCTGCTCCAAGCAGGTCTGAATCATTGGCACTGGCCACATGCTGCCCGACATTGGTGTTTCATGCAGAATGTCATTGCAACGGGGGGAGACAAATCGCCATGGGAATTACGTTTTGGATCGAGATTTGATGGTCCCCTCATTCCTTTTGGTTGTCTTGTCGACTATTGGAATGGACCGAGAAAGAAGAACAAGGATGGACTTCGTTTCGACCCAACATCGAGCCCTGGTTTATTCCTTGGCTATGCCATTCACCCTGAATTTATGTGGAGAAAAGAATTCATGGTTGTACCTACAAAGGATCTTATTGAAAATGAATCCAATGGTACTGCATCAATTCTGCGGGTAATCAAGATCAACAAACCGAGTGATACGCAATTTCCTCTCCAAGGCCGAACGACTTTTGGGAAAGATGACCCGGGACTTTCCGAAGCTCTGGGGAACCAAGAGCCAGCTTTGGAGGATCAGGATGCAAAAATGGATGATGATGACGAGGAATCCCAGGATGAAAATTTCCAACTATCTACTGCTCATGCTGTCCACGATGAAACATGGCTACCTTTCATGAGACATATAAAAGACCGAGAGGGATGGTACGAATACGCTAATTGTCACGTTAACGTGAGAAGAGATTGTGATCATTACATTTCTCCTAACAGCAAGATTTCGACTGAAGAATATCCCTATCGGACAACATGCCATAGGAAGGACGATGCCTGGTTCATCTTAGACCAAAACTTCATCCTCTGGCCAAAATACGAGGCCTGGAACGAGACCATCGCTCCATGTGAGGTCATGCTCACGATCTTCCATAAGGACATCATTGACCTTCGCGAGAGGACGGAGCCGGAGATTACAGTAGATGAAACTATACCTGGGGACGACCCGAAGGATAAGGATCTAATCGAAGTCATCAATCCTTCCACCGGTGATGTTGAGAAAATAAGAAGGGATGACCCCCAGTATTATAGTGCAGATGGATTCAAAACGAGAAGGTACAAGGGATCAAGTAAACCGATTGACATCCCATCGTTTGTCTGGCAGTCCATGTCTGTGAAAGCCAGAAGAGAAGCAATCAGAGAAGAACAAATGAAGTTAGCCAGAGATGGAGCTGAGAAGAAACGAGCCGTTAGAGCCGAACAAGAACTTGCAAGACTTGAGAAATCCAAGAAGGGTGTTGCAAGTATCATCAATCAACTCCATCATGCATATCACTCAGAAGATGATTTTCCGACCATGCCCACTTGTAAGTATTCCCAAGATAGGCATCGGGTTAAGTGCGCCCGGGTAAGTATAATGAGTGGGGAAAAGATCATAAACACTCTTGCGGCCCGGCCAGTCAACAAGAAGGAGATAAGATCCAACCCTAAAGCTCAGGAATCTCTTGACATTGAGTGGAATAAGCTCGTCAAGAAAACTGCCTGGTTGTACGATACCGTACAAGAGTGGAGCGTAGTCTCCGATGGTGCCAAAAAGAAAGGGAAGAAAGTACATGTTGGAAAAGTGTTTGAAATTTGTGTTGAAAAGGGTAGTGAACTTCCAGTGGGCCACAAGCTTAGGAAATTTAAGGGTAGAACGGTATTCCAGGGCAACAATGTCCGTGATGAGAACGCCGATGTCGCTCTTTTCTCCGAGCTAGGTTCATCGCCTGCAACCATGGAGGCTGGTAAAGCTGTGGATGCATATGGTTCTCAACCCGGACACATAACTCAACAGAATGATGGTGTCCAAGCATATACTCAAGCACTAATGGAAGGGATTGAAACCTGGGTGGAACTTCCAGTTGATAGATGGCCCAAACATTGGGTAGGCAAGTACAGACGCCCCGTTGTGCTCCTTCGCATTGCCTTATATGGTCATCCTGACTCGGGGGGACTTTGGGAAATTCACTGCGAAAGAATGCTCATTGCGGTGGGGTTCATAATGCCTGACCCGGAAGGGTGGCCATCGGTGTTCTTTCATCCTGAATTGAAGCTCCTCTTGGTAGTGTATGTAGATGACTTCAAAATGTCAGGTCCTAAAGAGTCGATGTCGAAAGGATGGGAGTTGGTTGGATCCAGAATCGATATGGATGTCCCCACTGACATTGGTCGATATCTTGGATGTGATCATGTTCAAGAACTTCAAGTTAAGCTGACGGTTCATGATCACCCCTTCGCTCACCTCTTTGACAAGTCCCTTCCTGATCCCGCCGCCAAGGAGGCCGCAGCAGCGGAGAGGACACAGGACTTTTGGGAAGTTGACGCATCCAAAGGAGTCTACATCAGACATCACTGTCAACCAAGAAAGGGATTTTATGTTCCAGACGAAGAAATCATAATTGCATGTAACTTGACTGATGTTAGGTTTACTGACTTTGTGCAAAGCACGTCGGAAGACGATGCCGTTTCTGAATGGGACAAGTACCTTGACGGAACGGGGGGCTAAGCACAAGGGAAGAGAAAGCCTGCATTATGGGTAGGTGCCACTTACCTATTTACCAAGACATGCAAAGATCCCAAAATTGCAGTTGCATCAATTAAAAGAGATAAAAACGATGCCAAGAAGAAAGCAAGAGCTCAAGGTTTCAGATACATGGACCAATTGTTCAAAGATCAACCTTGTATGTCCAAGCCAGTGAATGTGATGACATATGATATGCAACCCTTTTTGCAATCATGTATCGACCGATACCAATCACTTGCCGGTAAAGACGCCAAACCCCTTAAGCAGGTATCCACTCCTTTTCACGAAGAAAGGATTGCAAGACCTCTGGAAGGGGAGTCCGAGCCGAAAGGTGCACTTGCTCCAACAGCTGCAAGGGTTTTGATGAAGATCCTATTTGCCGCCCGCATGGCAAGATATGACTTGCTTAGAGCCGTGCAAGGACTAGCAGCTAGAGTAACAAAATGGTCAGTAGATTGCGATAAGGCATTGCATAGATTAATCTGTTACATACATTCTACATTGGACCACAAGCTCAAAGCCTTCGTTGGCGATCGAATTCAAGAGTGCAAACTTTGGTGCTTTGCCGACGCCGATCATGCCGGTGAGTACGACAACAAAAGTACTACTGGTTGTTTCTTAGTCCTAATAGGTCCCAATACTTATTTCCCACTCACTGCATTCTCTAAGAAGCAAACATCAGTGTCAGTGTCTAGCACTGAAGCCGAAGTAGTTGCTGCAAACATTTCCCTCCGCGCTGTAGGACTGCCTTCATCCGGTTTATGGGCCTACCTCCAGAACGCGGGGGGGGGATCAAGCACTCCGGGAGGTTTGCCAAGAGAAAGTATCAAGACCCAACCTGAGGGTAACGGTGAGTACTGGGAGTTTTTACGGGATAGAAGATTGCTCGTCCGTGTCCACACCAAGAACAGGGCCCACCTTTTCAATCCGACCGAGTCCAAAACCATTCCAATCCCCATCAAACGAATTGGCAACTCCAGAACAACTATCTTTATTTCATCAGGAATGATGGACTTCATTCAGGACAATTGGAAACGACGGGGCACCAGACCTATTGATAAGCAATGGACGGGAAAGACATTCTTCCGTGTTTATGGGCCTTACGAAAGTGACTATGAAGTTGAATCATCGGAAGTTCGGGAAGCACTTACTGATTTTGAATTTGTAGGGCAAGAGAAAATGGGTGATTATATGGTGTCACTCTTCCCTCCCAAGAGCATCCGTGGAGTCTTCGTCGAGGACAACCAAGCCACCATCAGAATCTTGGAAAACGGTAAGTCACCATCGTTTCGTCATACAGACAAAACCCAACGGATCAACTTATCATGGTTATCTGAGCAGTATAAGAGGGGATGGTATGATTTGACATACGGACCATCGAAAATGCAGGTTGCAGACATCTTGACTAAGCCTTTCACTAATGCAGAGAAATGGCGGTTTGCCCTGGCCCTCATGTCCCACGTAGCACCCAAGAGTAGTAAGGCCAGCTCATCCGGTTCTAATCGTGCAACGACTGGTACCCCACGGCCCAAGGCTATGGCATCCAGTCGAAGCTCCGGGGAACCGAGAGCCAGCCTGAACCCCAATCGTTTGCTAGTGGAAATTTGCTGCAGTCCCATGTCCAAGTTGAGTGATGTTTCCAGAGAAGCCGCCGTTGGATGTAGAGTGATTCAGTTTACCGAGAAGCATAGTCTGTTGGACGAAGATTATCAACTGTATGTTGCAAGCATTGTGAACGATTTTCCAGTGTCCAAAGATGTCCTTTTGTGGCTGAGCCTCCCTTGCACGGGGGGCACATCGTGGTCTCATGTGAACTTGAAAATCCCAAGTGCCGCTAAGAAGGTCATGAAACATGTCAAGACTATGAAAAAGTTATGGAAAGCTTTTGAAAGATTTGTCCATCAGCTAACCAGAGACTTTGAAGTTGCAATTGAGTGGCCTCAAAATTGTCGGTACTGGAAGTTCCCGAGAGTACTCAAGTTTATCCATGAATTCTCCTTGAAGAGATATGATTTCCATGGATGTATGCTCGGCACAAAAGACCACGAAGGGATTCCTATCAAAAAGCCCTGGACTGTCGCTACTACAGTTGATGAAATTGGTTTGGAATTGTCACAATATCAATGCGACGAGTCACATGACCACGTGCAAGGGAGAGGCAAGCCACTCAAAGAAACTGAAAGTTACTCATACCTTTTCACTGATTGTGTGCACAAAGCTTTTAACCGGGCAGCTCAATCTGCTCGAACATTCGCGTGTGCTTTGATCGCCGTCTCCGACCTGCCTGCCTTTGCCGTGATGTTGGACGCTTCTTCCGCTTCGGTGTCTCTTCCTCCTCATGTGACGGAAGCAGCTCAAGCTGGGGTACGTCTTCCGGAAGGTCGGCCAGGTTCGGAACATGCCAATTGGCGCCAGGATGCGAACTTCCAGGTGGAGCAGATCGCTCCGGAGTATCGCTTGACGATCTATGAGAGGATTCTCGAAAGGAAAAGGAACTGGCTACATTTCGAGGCTCATGTGTGGCATGCATCTTTCCTGATGGCTATGAAGGTGCAAACAAGATTGGAAGTGGGCAAATCCCGATTGGTGACGTGATTGATGGTCCCATCGGGAAGGACACCAACGAAACGCAGAGGACCTACTGTGACATTGTCGACTTGGTGAAGGACATCCCTGCTGCTTTGTTTGGTGCCGTTGAATGCCCACCGGAAGGTGAGGCCGACTTGATCATTGTTGGTGACTCATCTTTCGCACTCGTGGCCAACCACGACAACCCTGTGCTCTGCTCCAGGCTTTCCTTTGGTGAACTATTACAGAGCAAGGAGTACGCCATTGGCCAGATCAGGTCCGTTTACCCAGGACTGAAATGGGGTAAGGGCCTCAGCGCCATAAACCACCAAATCTGGGAGTTGATTGAGAAGGTCGAACGAGAAAATCGCCTTCTTGACAGAGCAACACTCCCGATTATGGTCGTCGTCGGATGGGCGGGGAACGATGTGCACGGGGACTTTGGGTACCAAGGGTGTACATGGATTCACCAATCCAATCTCACGAGGTCAGAAGCCGACCGGAAGGTCGCTGCCGAGTACGTCGACAAGCAGTATAAGAAGGTGCAGCGATCACTGGAAGGACTGGTTGAGATTTCCAAGGACCCCCGTGTCATGTCTGTGCAAGTCATCGGGAACGGTGACCATTCCGGGTACTCATTGCCGCCATCTTACAACCGTGAGATGGGCAAGCACATCAATTGGCTGGCAGAGCGTGGCATTCAATGTGTGAACTCCACTATGCTCGCTCAGGGTGGGAAGTACGACAACTACCACCTGCACGACCACCAATTTAACCGGAAATTGGTTTATCGTTTCTTGAGAGGAGCCATCACCTTCCATCTCAAATACGTTGAGCTCATGTCGAAGAAGGACGATCTCAGGTACTTTGTGAAGGAGTTCATCAGCAACGAACAAGACCGTGTGGCCGCGGTCCATCTCTTCCCCACGATGGTTCAGTTTCGTTTGGCTTTGCTCGGCACTCAAGAAGTCATGGAAGCCGTCTCCACTGAGAAGAAAACGGCAACCCCTGCCCAGGTCTTTGACGAGGCAGATGAGGAGATCCTCATGTGGGTCCATGCAGGAATTCTTGAAGCCAATGAGGAAGCCACCCGGGAGGGAAGGCCGATGCCCACTGCTTTCACTGATGAAGAGATCAGCTCCATCGTCCCAATTGACCCGTCGATCGAGGACTACGAAACCGAGGAGGTCAGGGCCCGACAATACCTTCAAGAAGATTTGAATCAGGCCGTTGCTGATGGTTTCTCAACTACAACCATCGAGTCGATCGAGATCAATCCGGAGAACACTGATGTCGACGATGATGTTGAAGTCGTTCCCGAGTTTGATGAGTGGGACGTGATCCTGGATGAGAAGATCGTTGTCAATCCCCATGACGAGAAGGTCAAGGAAGATGAAATCTCGGAGGAAAGAGCCAAGGAGGTTGCAGATCTCAACAAGATCATCGAGATCACATCAACTGAGGCAAAGCCTTCGGGAACGTCGGCCGATGACCCTGCTGCTGCAAAAGATGCACCCGCAAAGACTGACCAAGGAGGAGAAGACATGACCTCGTCGAGGATTTCAACGTGGAGCGTGGTTGGTGGTGAAGCATCCAAGCCCAGCGACATGACTTCTTCAAGGATCTCAACTTGGACTGAGGTCGGTGGATCTGAAGCCACTGCCATGGACGTTGACTCCGAGAAGAAGGAAGGTGCTGATGCTGCCCGGGAGGGTGTGCCGACTGATGCTGTAGTTCCTGAGGCTTCTGCTTCTTCCGAACAGCCTGCTGACAAGACTGCCATTGTCGACCTGACCAAGACCGAGAAGAAGGTTGAGGTTGACAAGTCAGTTGGAAAGCCGGCCGAAAAGAAAATGCCGAAGAGTGAGAAGCAAAAGGCACCAGAGTCAAAAGCGCAGCCCAGACAGAAAGCGCCGCGACTCAGTGTCGAAGCTGATGCAGCCCTTCGCAAGTTGGAAGAAGCGACGGAACGCCAAGAGGGATCAGTATGGTTGGACCCCAATGACATGATCAACAGGATTCCCAAGGAGTATTGCGGCCAAGGGCGACTGAGATATCTTTCCACAAAGTTATCTTATGTTCTCCGAGGACACGCATTGAGCTATGGTGCTCGCAGCCCAGACATCGATCCCATGGATCTTTCGATGGATTTCGAGGCGGTGATGAAGACGATGGCCCACTATGTCTCCTACCCGAAGATCAGTGAGGTCCTGTCCATCGTGCGCAACAGTGACACCAGGCGCTTTCAGGTGAAAGTGGCTCAGCCCGATTTGCCTGATGCAACCTGGAAGGGTTTGCCATGGAAGGTTGTCGCCATCAGAGCTGTCCAAGGACACAACCGTGCAGTGGTGGAGAATGCCAAAATTTCATCGCTGGTGAAGGAAGTGTTTACCTTGGATCCAACCTTTACCAAGGCTGACCTTGACACGCCCAAGTTGCCGAGGACAAATCTTCGCCCAGACCTCGTGCCGGAGATGTTGGCTGCACTTCCAAGGGTTATCTACCATAGCTGCGACAGGCTCGCTATGGACAAGATAGTTGAACATGGTCTCATCCCAGGTGGCTGGCCCCAAAGAACCGGAAGGGCGCATAATTTCTTTATTGCGTCGCATCCTTGGGATGATTCAGTCGGTGGCAGAAAGCTCGCGGGAACGCGAGCCGGGAAGCAATATTACATTGCCTTTGACACCGAGCTCATCGTTCAAAGCGGCTGCCGATTGTTTCGTACAGACGAAGCAATCATAAGCCCTGACTGGATCTCCAACGAGAACATCATTTGCACATATGATGCTGTCAACAGGGAGTTTGCCTGGGTGAATCGCCCCTATGAGATCACGCGTGTGGGGTACAACAGCAAAATGAAGACCCACAAGGACCAGGACACTCCGAAGAAAGAAGCCTTGTCCAAGAGCCCGTATGCCAACGCCAGGGACAGTTTGAAGGCCTACCTCATGAGCGGCAAGTCCATTCGACCCGGCCAGATGCAGATGACCGACTCTCCAGAAGAGCTTCCCCCACTTCTTCGTCGACGTGAAGGAACTTCAGGACCCTTCGAGGACAAAGTGACGTTGAAGATGGCCTCCTTTGGTGCCTTGTCCAATGCCGAAACCATTCGCAAAGGCAAGGGCCGGGGAAAAGGCAAGGGAAAAGGAAGCCGCCCGGGAGGGCAGGTCCAGCGCTCAACCAATGCTGAGGATTACATCTACAGCTCAAAGATTGAGATGCAACAGGTCCGATGCCACTTCTGCGGTGAACAAAACATTGAGGGCACACACAAGTGTCAGTCGTGCTTCAAATGGCTGATTGCTTGGTCGGATGGAAGAATTGCGACAGAGGTATGCCGGATGGAAATCTCGGCCAAGAAAACCAACAAGGTATTTTCTCTGGACAAAATCGACTTTGAGAAGCAGCCTCGAGCTCAGCGAGTCTCCGACCGCACCCGAGCAGATCAACGTCGAGCTGGACGAAGCAATTTCGGAAATCTCAAGGACGCTGCTCAGACACATGCGGGAAGATACACGAAGCTCGGCTTCAAGTCGATCCAGGACCGCATGGAGAAGGACCCATTTTATTTGTTCAACAATGCGGTCGGCCAGATCACTCCCGACTGTTGCCAATTTTTGGAGGACTTGGCAAAATGCATTGCCCCTGATGTCGGCCGTACCCGAGAGAAGCGAGAAAAGCAGCTGGGAACAGGTGTCAGCACTCGTTTGATTTTTATGCCAGACTTCAACAGAGACATCCGACTCCCGTTGGACGTTACAAAGGAAGCCATGGTTGCACATCATGCACGAGTTTTTACACTCCCACAATTTGCTGTTCTTGCTGCGGACTTGCTGAAAGCGAGGGGGGAACCCACGCCGATGTTATTTGGTTGGTCTGGCTCTATGATGCCTGTGGATCAAGGGTCAGCCCAAGATTGCTTCTTCGACCTTGTCGACTTTGCGAAAAGGCAGTGGAAGGAGCAATACAACAACATCAAGGGTGAGGAACACTCCTTCGTTGATGAAGCCACTGCATCAGATGTGGCTGAATTTCCATTGGCAAGGTCCTCCAAGACGGGTACGGGCGAAGGGCGAGAAGGATACCGGCGTCACTTTGACCCGATTCAGAGGCCAGCCAAGGGCAAAGGAAAGGGGTATGGTCAGCAACAGCGCCCAATCTTTCAGCAGGCTATTGAGTGCTGGAAGTGCGGTCAATATGGCCACAAGTCCTTTGAATGCCGCAGTGGATGGAACCGAGGGCAACAGTGGGGTTCGTATGGATCTTACTCAAGCCGCTCGGGAGGGCAGGCCCAATGGCAAAGCTGGAATTGGAATCAGGGCTACTCTGGCCGAGGTTGGACTGCTGATCCTTGGGGAAGATCTTCAGCATCAAGCTCCTCGGCAGCTCCTCCAGAGCCAGTGCGGCCACCTTCAACAGCGACGCCTGTGCCTGACACAACTCCTGCTGCTGGCGACCCTGCCCAAGTAGCCTCTGGATCAGCTCCTGCAGCAGAACCTCCACAGCAAGTGCCGAGGATGCCGCTCGTGATTGCTGAGGAGTACTGCGAGGTCAACGGCCAGCCGCACTTCAAGCGCACCTACAATGATGGGACGGTAGAGTTTGAGTCGTGGTAGATGTTTCACATCTTGTGCCATGATTTTATGCCTACCGGAAGGTTTGGCCGATTGGATGAAAGCTGACCCATGGTCATTCAGTTCAATCGAATTGCACACATTTCCAAAACTTTAAATTCCAACTTGATTAACTTGAAAACTTTTCTCAATTGGTTCAATGAGATTGACACCAGCATCCGATCCTATGCAGTAGGTTGCGTGTATATAGCCGTGTACATTAGCCTGTTACAGTAGCTTCTAAGTTTCCAGGGCAATAAAGGAGTGGTAATGCTCCTATGCCTTGGCGGAAGCCAGGCCGATGTCACATTTGCTATGTCCGACAAATGCCATGCTTGGGATCGGGAAAACCATTTTGCATCCGCCCATTTGCTTCATGCATCCGTGAGCTATGAGCATCCGCAACACCATGGTAGACGTAGTTGACAGTGATGTTTTTCCATGTTGTCCTCTCTCAGGTCACCTCTGGAGGACTACATCTCTCCGCTCTCCGTGAAACTGCGGGGCGGCGGGGGGTGTTTTTGGGTAATTTCACTGTACATACTAATGTATCACTCATTCTACCGTGTTGCATTGGCTCAAGAAACAAGCGCTAACTTGTTGTGGTTTTCGGGCTGTTTAATCTGTAAAACATATATAATGGGAATATCATCAGCAATCATCTATCAATAACGGATGTTCATGGATTTTCCAGCTGCCATGACATAAAAGCCTCAAGTGTTGGTCCCGGGGATCCCACGTCACTCGCCAGGAGCGTCAACGGAGGCGGACCAGTCCCTCCAAGGACGTGAGTAGCGAGGCGGGGTGTGTTTGTTCTCACCTGAAGGTATGAAAAACCATATTCAACCAATCCACAGATGGGAAATCATGAACTGGTTGGTGGTTTGGAACATGATTTTTATATAATGTTATGACTCCCATATATATTGGGAATAATATGAATAATGATCCCAACTGACTCTGACTAATATTTTTCAGAGGGGTAGGTATACCACCAACCAGTTTAACTAGTTTCGTTCATGTTTCTTCTGGTTGGCCTCGTTTTGGGGCCCCAGTTGAAACCCTGCTTCGAGACGCTTTAACCGCTAAAAATATCTAAAAATAGCTTAGTTTAAGAAACAGGGCGGGTCGTCTTCTTGTAACCATGGCTTTACAGCCCAGATGCTTCACTTTCCCCGGTTCTTGGACTTGCGACTGCTGAAAAAATGACCGGCCCTTCACAAGTGATGCTGGAAACAGGCAGTGATCCTGTGATTGGATTAGTTTTGGCATCTAGATATGCCATGATATGCCGCATGTCACATCCAAGCAGTAATATCATGACTATTTTTACATGGCTCATGGTTAGATATATAAGTGAGGAGCGCTGACTTCAATCCACCAGCCTGTGTAGAGGTGCATTTCGCAATGTCAGATGGATTTGCTCATCTCTCCCGGCCGGTTGGTCGCCAGGAGTGGTACGAGTACGGCAAGGACGTCTTCGTTGCCAAATGTGCGGGGTGCCGACCTCGGCTTTGCGTATGGTGACTTGGATCCAGGATGTAAAGCATGTTTAAACCTCCATATATTAGTGTACAATTATTTTATGAAGATATGATACAAATATACAATAAGTAATATGTGATAATATGTGTGTATAATAGTAAATATATGTATACTGTGGTTCATTTTAAGAGTATTAAAGCCAGTCCATGTTTGGGCGTACCGCGTACCGCACTGATTTGACCAGTCAACGTTTTTTTTGTCGTTGCACATCAAGCGAATGGCTGGCAGAACTAGTTTGAAAATTATGTTTTGTTCAGATCGTCAGTTTGGAGCAGCTGATTTCTATGGCGCCAGAACATGCAAAAAAACATTGCCATTTCAAGCGGCAAGAGTTTCTAGACCATTGGACCCGACTATTCGGCTATTTGTCATTCAACACTCACCCACAAATCTATCATAGTCCATGTAAATAAAATTGCAACTTGATGAATAACTTCCCTGGATTAAGAACCCTTAGGCTGTTTAATGGGGGGGAACCATTTAAGCATCAGATCATGACTATTTGGGGACTCCAACACCTCCATAGACGTCAGATTCGCTAAGGTGCCATCCGGGTGGCATGAACCAAGTTCGTGTGTCCAAAGGAGATGGTGGGGAGCATCCCTGGAGAAACGGCTGGTACTGTATGTTTTTTGGGTCTGAAACATTTGTTTTATTTGTATTCATGTTTTGTTGGATCTAAACTTTACCATCATCCATTTAATCCATTTTGTCGGGTGTGCAGCTTGACCACTTGCATTTTTGCAGGATATGGAAAGCTTGTGGAGCACTTAAAAATCTTAAAGAGGATGTCAAAAGTTGATATGTGAAATTGTTCAACAGATGTTACTGGTATTTCAACAGAATCATTGTTTTGACCGGGCATGTGTAGAGTCCATTTGGACTTGATGATGATAGTATGGTTGAGCTAGGATAATCCATATTGCATACACCAGCTAGTGTATAGACAATTTTAGCTGGTGTTGAATTCAACGCGGCTTTGGGCCGGCGACATTCTTGCTCATGGCAGGGCTGATCAACGAGACCAAAGCGTTCTGTTGGTTGATGGTCACAAATGCAAGTTTTATAGGAATTCAATCAAGCAGCAAAGTCCACAATTGCTAGGGTCACTGGAAACTGCTCATTTCACTCATTGAGGTTCAATGCTTAGACATGTCCTTTTAGCGGTTCAGTGCATCAGCCTGGAACCCGAAACAGCCAGAATCATAGCGCAGGGTTGTTTGCGGAAACCAGAATTTATGTTTGCATGGTTCTTTGGGGGTTCCAGGATATTCCAGATAATACTGTATATCTACATAGACAGATATTAGATATATATGTGTATGGATATATATATATATATATAATAAATACATATTATATATATAATATATATATAACAAATATATATATATATATAACATAATATATAACACACACATATATATATATATATATATTATATACATATATGCATACGATCATCAGCTTGATTTTCCATCCCAAAGTGTGAAGTGCTCACCTCACAACTCGTCCTGCTTGACATGCTGGGTGACACTGCGTAGCATTTGACCTGGGAAAATTCGAACGACTTCACTCTTCTCCCGAACCCTGGAATCAAGGTTAAATGGTTCATAAAGGGAAATCATCCCCATTCATGGCCTTAAGATGCCTTAATTCAGCTTAGTGAAATATTTGAAAAAATACCCAGAAGAATTGGATTTTGGGATTTGGGGATTTTGGACGCAAATGAAGATGGGCAATGAAGAGCATGATGATAGTGATGAAGAATTCGTGTTGTACAACTGATGGTTTCGAATACTGCTTGATTTACACCATCACCCAAAATGAAAATGCGCAATGACTCTTCTCCGCGGGTTTTCGAAACACCAATCAGATAAAGAACTCATAGAAATCAGGGAAACACCATCGAAATCGCATTAAACATCATTAAACCAGATCAAATTCCCATTAAATCCAATTAAATCCCCATTAATTCCCATTGATTCCCATTAAATCCCCATTAATTCCCATTATCCCGTTTTTTAATCCCCTTATAAACCCCCTAAAAAATCCACAGGATTGAATCTGGAAGACCTGGAGAGATGGGGATTTCTCAAGGACCCGGGAGTGTGAGTCGTGACGCACGCATCGTGGCACGGTACTGAGTATAGTGTACGGTTGATCATAGACTTTAAAAACCATTATCTATAATATATATATATATGTATATATATAATATGTATATATATATATAATATGTATATATATATATATTGTAATATACATATTGAACACATATTCAAAATCCAACGTTTCTGCACATGAATGGTGTATATATATATATATATATATGTACATTTCTTTTACACATACACTGTAAATGATACGAATGATGCTGTACATAGGCGATGTCCAAAACGCACTTTGACATCTCAATTGACAGGAGCCACAGAAGATCACGGAAATCATCCGATACGGAAAGGGAACCATGCCAGGCCTGGCAATCTGCGTGGCTGGGAATTCCCCCAGGTTTTGAATGTACTGCACCTATCCAGATATCCTGGCTGGTAATCAAACGTGGCAATTAGACATCCATTATGAACTATCATAATATCATACATACATATATATATATATATATATAATATTTTATGTATATATATAGGTCAGGTGTTTTGATGGGAAAAAAACATTTATAAATGGGGAATTGTCCAAGCCATGTTTGATTACTCGAGTGTACACAATATTTTTCGCAGCATGTGGCATGCCGGGTCAGATTGCGGCAGAGGTTTCGCAAAAGATTGTCCCGAGAAGAGTGGCTACCAGTTTCTTGGACAAGAAACCGGTTGTCACCCCGGCTACCCTTGCCAGTCTATTCCGGAATTTCCAGTTGTGGGTTGATGTTAGTAAAAACAATAATAAACCACCCATTTATATCCATGTATCCATTTGGGAATGGATTATGCCACATATATATATATATATATGGTGATTTGGGGGATGGTTCATGAAATTGTTTTACCCACATTACTTTCAAGAGAGAAGTAATGGGATGTTTGTTTGTTGGGAAAATGGATGAAAACCGCCAACTTTAGCAATACCGCCAAGCACATCCAAGGAAGTGGCAAATTTGATCACTTCATGGGTCAATTGCAGTATATACCTTTTGGCAATTCAACATTAGCTATGGAAAAATCACCATTTTTTATAGGGAAATTTATATCATTCATAATGATCGTTTTCTATAGCTATGTTAAATCTTCAGAGGGTAGCCAACTACTCTTACCAAGACACAATGTCAGAGGGCCCTCTGCAGCGAAAGTTCCCCCCTAAAGAATAATGAGACGTTGGACAAAAATTGTCCAATACATCTTGAGGAAAAAAACTTCCCAGTGACATTTGATACATACATATGTGTATATATATATATATATTACGGTCATATATATATATATATACATATTACGGTCATATATATATATATATGTATATATATATATTTATTATACTACAGCGACCGCAATTTGACCTTACCTTAAATGATGCTAGATACAGCAATAAAGTCAATGTTGCAGAGTCATCAAGAAACCATCATCACATATCCACCATAAAGTGTCCACATTGCAAAGCCATCCCAACCATTCTGCTTCCAGTCCTGAGGCAATGTGGTGTCGTTGTTCCATTGGACGAGGTCGGAGCATTTCTGAATGTTGTAGATGATTCCAGATGACTGAAACCAGCCCCCAGTTGTTTATACAGGTCTGTACTGCAGTACAGGACACTTCTATGTTTTTATTGTTACCCATATATACTACATTCTACTACAGATACTTGCACATGCATCATGGACCCAAGTTCTGTAGCATATATTATATATATATGTAGATACAGTATATATATATATATATACACGTATATATATATATATATACATACAGGTCCAGTCACTACATTCACCAACCACAAAAAAAAACACCACCGGTCAGCCCTTTGGCCCAGGCCACCTTGATCGATGTGGAAGACTTCATGATGAACCGTGCCAATTCCGGATGGCGTGGTCGTGGATAGACTGGATAGAATCGTCGCCTGTGTGGGCATGGAAAAGGAGGGAAAAGGACGCGGAAAAGAAGGTGCAGCTGGGAGATTTCAAAACTCAAAGTGATCTAATTGTTGCATTCAATACAAAGATACAGTATGCACATGTGCTGTGCAATGTATATATATATATATGTATATATGCATATGATAATATATGCATATGTTCAGACCAAACAGTGCATTGCTTCTTTGAAACTGTTCAGTATATATATATATATGCATACATATACTGTATATGTGTGGCTGGTCTTTTTCACTGCATGGCAACATCCCAAACTCTTAGATTTTTTGAGGTTTGTGCAGCTGCTGGGCGGCAGATTTCTGTAAAAACACAGTCTGTAAGGGTGCCCCAAGTTATACTTGATGGAAGCAATAATGTGGGCAATCCAATAATAAACCTTCCATTTGAGGATGGTTTATACAATCCATTCATGGTGATTTTGGGGACGGTTTAGTATTTGGTTTGCCACATTGGGGATCTTGATCAGATTTAACCAACCAAAATGGAAATTAAACCATCAGAAATGAGGATTTGACCCATAAATCCTGGATGGCTATAGACTGTAAATGGATGTAAATGGTGAATTCACCAACAACTATGGCGAGACACCATGGGGATATAATAGGGATATAGGACAGAAACAAACTAGCCAACTTGATATGATAGTTGGGTGTGTCTGACAATGAGGAGCAGTTAACCATAGTTAACCCAGCTATGGCCATGTTCAAAGGGAAATCCCACTTGGGGATGCCTTCTGCACTGAAGTGGGGTGTCGGGGTGTCACAAAATATAAAACATGGTGAAAAAGTCATGAACCCCAGCAACTTATGGGGGTTATGATTGTGGTATACTCATTAACCCCGAGGTCTCCCCGAGGTATCCCGAGGTACTGGTCGTCCAGCAGTGACTTGTTCTGATCCTTCTCCGTGGCTGCTGTCTCAAGAGCTTTACGCAGAGCGGCAGCGATCGACAAGTCCACTTTCCCAGTCCAAAAGAATGTTACCCTCTGGGAAACTAACATAACTATGGAAAGATCCACCATTTTTAATGGTGTAAATCCACTATTTCTATGGCCATGTTCAATAGCTATGCAACAAGTTACCAGAGGGTAGCCTCCGGTGAACCAGTCCATGGATGTGGAAAACCCACCGTTTGCAGACTCATTTTCCGAACGGGAAACGAAGGCTGAACCCAGATCTATGTTAGTTTACCCCACGGTACCCAAAAAAGTCTGAAAGCTATGTAAGTTTACCCCATGATACCTACAAATCTGAAAGACACACCAGCCAAACCCAAATGTCTCACATGGGTGGCGAACTTGGAAGATCGCTAGGTATCCAAGGATGAAACAAGAGGAGTCAGAACCCATGACCCTGTGAGTGACATAAGCGAAGCATATTAGAACTCTGGCGACTAAGTGCAGCCCTATCACCGACGTGATGCCCCCATGCTCCGCTTCAGTCCGGGGTCCTGGCTCAGCAACATCCAGTGGCCCATTTTTGTAGTTTTAAACGTATGTTGATGGCCAGTATGATGTTGATATTTCGGGGTTACACTCTGGTAAACGTTTACAAAAAACTATGGAAAAATCCACCATTTTTAATGGGAACATCACTATTTCAATGGCCATTTTCAATAGCTATGTTAAATTACCAGAGGGTATGTTTTTTTTGTTACTGTACCCAGACATAGTAAACTTGGCTCAATGAGATTTGGTTCATATTGGGACCATGGTCCGCAGGGTAGGTCGTAGGTCATAGCACCAGGGTTTGACCTTGTTGCTGAGCATGCACTAATGGAAGCCGCTAAGTAAGGGTGATCTATGCCTATCATTTGAGATGACCATGGTACATGTGTTTGGTCATATGACATATGATCCTTGATGACTGCTGATCATTTGCAGAATTGGAGGATTGGATGTTTTTCAGGAAAGCCCTTTATTTGCTGGTAAGAAAAAAATGATGTTCTGCCTGTAGATTCAATCCAGCCATGTAGTAAAGCCTACATTTTTCGCCTCGCTTCTGGACCTTCATTTTATGCCTATCCCTTCTCATCACACAGCCCCTACATGTGACTTTTTTTTAGCCATTGTATCAAATTGTATCCTGTAAATCTTTCCTTTAATCAATTGAATCAATCCATCGATGCAGGAGATACCTTCCTAGTGCTGTTGGTTGCACAGCCCTCTCTGTCCGTGGCATGTTGACGGTCCATTCCCTCAAACAGCCTCAACACAATCAATCAACTGGTATATTGATTATCATGGTCTAAAGACAGGTAATTATACAGTCCCCCCAAAAAATAGATTGGAAAGTCATTGACATCCATTTTAGTATATGTTAGTAGGATTTATCTACTTCCTACTTTTTCGGGGGTTGCTGAGTCAATTTACTGGACAAGCTGAGGCCTCTAACTCTGGAGGCGCAATTCATCGAGATCATGGGATAAGATTGCACACGAATACTGGGGAATAATGCTAGGCTAAGCAAGCAAGAAATCCAATATATTCCAATATGTTTTTGTTTTAGAAGAGTGCAACCGTTTATCTTAAACCAAAAAATATTTTGGATAAGAATACACACCATTCATCTTTTCACATTGCATTGATCATTTCAACAATCCCTGGACCACCGTGGAGCGCAGGACCAAGAGCAAGGCTATGTAGGTTTGAGTAGCTATATGAGTAAGAGGCTTACCATCGCAGCCTCCAAAACCATCCAAAAACAAGTTGCACTTTACAATGGACCTGCTTGGTAGATGGAGGGCATATGCCATTTTTGGACCCGCCGACCGGTTGAAAGTGTTCTTTGGTCAAAGCCCTTGCTGAGAAAAAAAAAAATGATCATTTGGCTCACCCAACTACTCCAAAAGCCTACTGTTTTTTTCAGATCTTTCCAGTTCGTAATCTGTAGAGAAACCCCCAAAACTGAACACACAAACCCGGCCCCGGCTAATATGGGAGTTCCTCAATGTGTAATATGGTGGTTCATAGTGGCCTGAACCAAATCCTATCTTCTGTCTTTTGTAGGTCAATAGGTATACTTACTAGTACTAGGTCAATTATTAAACCACAAAATGTAGATTAATAGATAGAAACCCATAACTGGTTGGTGGTTTGGAACATTAATTTTATTGTTCCATTCAGTTGGGAATTTCATAATCCCAACTGACTTTCACTCCATCATGTTTCAGAGGGGTAGGTCAACCACCAACCAGATAACTATATATTACTATATATATATAACTATAACTATAACTATAACTATACTCTTAAAAAGATCATAGAAACCTATTATACTATACTATATATATATAACTATTACTATATATTACTATAACTATTACTATATATTACTATATATATATAGATAACTATAACTAGTGGTAAATTGCAGTTCTATCTTCTGGGGGTTACTCGGCAGGCGCTGGTGTGGTTCCTTCCAGAGACATCGCGGCTCGTTCTCCGGCACCGTGGGAAACCCAGGAGGCTTTGCAACCTTCGGTTGCGGCAGGTTGGTATAATCCCCCTGTAAATGTACAGATACCCACACACACAATATATATATATTATTTATGATATATATATATATATGTGTATATATATATGCAAATACTTATTTATATATATATATATGTACATATGTGTGCTTATTGTTTATATATATATATATTACACAAGTTTGGACGTGCACATCCGCAGCTGTGCCACATAGTATACAATCTATGGCTGGATTTTTCGCTGAAGCTCCGATCATAATCCCCATTGGTCTTTTGACCAATGCAATATGTAGGCATTTCAATGGCAACTGGTAGAAGATTCCATGTACACTCTCGGTCTTCCAATTCTTCAGCTTCAGTTGATCAAGTTGCCATGCCATGCGAGGCAACGCGGCTATGCGCAGCAGCGGCCCGGTGACATATGGTGACATCATTGAACCGGGGTTCAGTGGTTCAGTGGAGCCATATCTAACTGTGGATATCCCGTTTATGAGTGGGTTATACCATGGTCATTACCCGCTTACAACTTGGGCATTGGGTGTCCCCAAATATGGTGGATTAGGGGGGTATAAAACGATATACTTATGTCAGATGTATAAGACCCAGCCATAATTCATGGGGATATATATACATATATAATATTATAGAAATTTGATGGGATTCGTGGGGGTATAAATTTAAGTAACTATCTAAGTTTGGGTTTGTCCAAAAATGGGGTATACGACAACAACCCCGAACTCCATGGGGGGTTTACCCTTCCCACCAAGCGGGGACTTCACCAAAGCCGAGATTTCCTCACCTTCTCAGAGACCCATGGTCGATGGGGAGTCGTAGCTCAGCACCGAATTTTAGTGAGCTTTACAGAGGACATCTTGAGGGAAAACAATCCAAGGTAAGTTAAGCCTAGTTGGATGGTTTAAGACTGAAAAGAATCAATAATCCTTTGAGCCAAGAGCTGACCAAGTTTCAATCCATACCATATTTCTCTTTGGGGGGGATTTACTGTTTTTCCTCATGCCATTGCCAGGGAGGTTACAAGTAGAGAAGCATCGCTTCTTCAGATTCAGACCGTTGGTCCCACTTTGTTTGTTCTTGTTTTCTCTTTGAGGGGTACCACCTATTCAGACAGCTTTTACCACCAATAAGTATAGCTTTGCGGAGTTTATGTTCGATATTAGTGTAATAGTTTTATCACACATAGAAAAGTATATTGATTTTCACACATAATAGTTTTATATAGATAAAACTCTGCTTTTGTAGTTTGCAGATGTGACTTTGGGGTGGTCCCAGTATATCCCAGCAGACCCTGATGCATATCTTCACCGTCACCGGCGAGGCAGCGTGTCGCGGTGAACGCGGAGGGCCGCTTCTTGGCGCACTGGGACGAGTTTGTGGAGCACCGAAAAGAGGTGCGACGACGACGGGACGACGACGGGCTGGGCCGAACGAAGAACTGGGCTGGTTTCATGGATATCTCAGGTATCATCCATTCCAGTATAAAGTGCAATATCTTTAAGCATGTCCATGGCACTTTTCAATGGTAGAAATGGGACATGGAGTCTGTACTGGACCAGGTAAAGGGATGGAAAGTGGCGAACATCGATGAGCCAAGATGTTCGGCTCTAATTTCAGCTCTACATGTCACCATATATCACGTAATGTCAGTAAAGCAATGTCATAACCCACATATGTTGATGGTTTATACCACCAAACCGACCCATTTATGGTACAATTGGGGATGGTTACTATATTGTTTTACTAACATTAAATTCATGTTTTGCATACAGAAGGCGTCCCTTTTCGCTGCGGTGTTGCTGATCTTTTTGCCTCATATCCCAACCAATATCGAGTTGCTTATGGAGTGTATTCACCATGGTCTTATCCATTAGTAATCCCAACTGCACGGCACCAAGTACTTGGGATGCGACTGAGTATAGCAAGATGGGGTGCCCTCATGACGAACCATCCGCTTTAATCTATATGCATCTATATATTTATCTATATATATATATACATATATATATATAGGCTCAAGGCTGGGGGTTCCCCGGAGCTTCGAGGAACCCTCAGTCTTGATGCTATACCATAAAGGTCGTTCTTGTATAGAGATGGGGGGTGGGGGGGTGGGGGTGGGGGGGTGTGTAATAACTTCATGTGAAGTGCGTTGGATGATGTTGAATCCTGGAAGATGTTGCTTGGTTGGAAGATGGTGTTACGTTGAAAGTTTCGTTGTTGTTTACAGAAGGGGGGTGAGGGGTGTGTAATAACGTCATGTGAAGTGCGTTGGGTGATGTTGAATCCTGGAAGATGTTGCTTGGTTGGAAGATGGTGTTGCGTTGAAAGTTTCGTTGTTGTTTACAGAAGGGGGGTGGGGGGGTGTAATAACGTCATGTGAAAAACATAAAACACTGTAAAACACAGTGTGAAAACAACATTTTCCATCGCCATCAAAAAAAAACTTCATGGACGCGAAGATAAAAAAGATGTGATGTTCATTTCGTCCATGGTTCTCCAGTGAATTATCACATGTTCTACTTATCAACAGAACAACCAAAAATGCATGAAACCGCACTTCCAATGGTTAGCATGTTCCACACATCTTTAGTCATCCATGGAAGATCTAAATTTATCCTGTTTCGGCGCGGACAAACGTCAAGTTCTTCCGCGATGAAAATGGAACTTCGATTGATCAAACAAAATTTAGAGAGACACATAAAACACTGTAAAACACAGTGTGAAAACAACATTTTCCATCACCATGCCAAAAAAAGGTTTGTGGACGCGACGATGAAAAGATGTGATGTTCATTTCGTCCATGGTTCTCCAGTGAATTATGACATTTTGTACTTATCAGCAAAAACTCAAAACATGCATGAAACCGCAATTCCATTGGGAAAAATGTTGCACACATTTTTGGCCATCCATGGAAGATGTAAATTTATCATTTTTCTGGGCGGACAAACTCCGAGTTTATCCGCGCCGACATTGATACTTTCACTGATGGAACACTTTGAAGGAAAGGCAAAAAACACTGTAAAATACAGTGTAAAATCAACATTTTGCAGATCCATACAAATAAATTGCAATTGGCTTCCGGGGAACCCCCAGCCTTCGCCCTATATATATATATATATGCCTATGGCTGCCTATATGCTCCATCTACAGTTGTCATTATGTACCTACATCACTGGGACATTTGTGCTTAATCAAATAGGTCAGTTTTAGAAACAACTTGAAAGCAATTATCATAACCACTATCATGAACTATCCGCAACATCCGCATATGTCATGAACCACCGTGAAGTATCATTTAATTATGATAACATATTATGATGATCATGTGTTATCATCGAGTTTCATTGTATAATTGGCCTTAGCTATATTTTCCTGTCCCTTCCTATCATTAGCCATGGTCAATTATTGATACTTAAGTATAATCAACATGTTTTTTCTTTTTTAATGTTACTATATTCACCACAGTATATCGTAAGTATCACTACAGTATCATAAGTATCGTTTGAACAAACATCAACTATCATGAAAACAGCAGCTCTCATTTGGCAACAACAATCAATCCAAAATGAATCAACCGTCATATTGAATAACATCAATTCATAAGAACTCTCATAACCATCACAACTCACATCAACTATCATGTTAACTAGTCAAGTAGTGAATTATTATAGTTTTTAGATATTAGTTACCCTCTGGTAAATTAACATAGACCCTGAAAATAGGCTAGTTTTAATGGAAACTAATCTTCCAACCCCTATCTGCCAGGGTCTATGTTAATTTACCAGAGGGTAACTATCATTCTTCCAAACTCGGTCCATTCTCGTGTCCTTCCCATGAAAAACCGCCATGGCGGTTTCGGTTTTTCAGGTCCAAGGGAAGTTGGAGGAAGCCTTCGAGATGGCTTCTGAGCGACGGGAAGCTGGGCTTGGGAGCCCTGATGTCATGAGTGTAGAATTAATAGTTATTATATATATATATGTCTATACAGCTAATCTATGGTGAATCTATGGTTAATAATGGTTAATAATGGTTAATAATGGTTAATAATGGTTAATAATTGGAATATGGGGTTATATATATATATACATATATATATATATCTGGGTAAATTATAACGACCTCACTGCGACCTCACTGGAATCATGGTTAATGAGGGAAATTATCCCCAAATAGCCTTAATTCAGGTTTGTGAAATATTGTAATTTACCCAGATATATATATACAGCTATGATGATATAGTAGAATTAATTATTATATCATATTTGGAATAGTGATGATATGATATTTACTTACTAATTATTGTATCTATGATATTATTTAGAAGCAGTAATAGCTATCATTCATGATATACTGAAATAAAAAGTTATATATATATACATGTTTAAGGTATCATACCGGCTATATATGATATATTGATATATGATATATTATTAATGTAATTTATGATTTACTGAGATATGATATAAACAATACCACCTATGTGTATACTAGGCAGATAGATAGAGATGGACACTTGCATATAGTATGTATGTGTGTATATATAAATGTGTGTAACGACAAAGCTCTACAGCTCCAAACAGCTTCTAAGACTGTACTTGGGAGTTGTTTTGGTGTCTGAACAGCTTCTGAGGTGGTATTTGGAGTACTAGGGAACAAGAACAGAAACCTGTTTATCAATAAATGGGTGTCAGACTAAGGGATTTGGAGAATCTCTTTGGTTGGACCACTTTGAGTGTACTTTCTAGTAGTTCTACCCAGCAATGAACACATCAGTCATTTGTGGATTATATTTCAATCAATTCCATTTGTATCTATATGTCACGATACATATTCACACACACAGATATATATATATATAGATGTGACCATGTGTATGTATATATATATACATGCATATACTGCATATACAGATACACGTGTACATATAGATATACATGTACACACACACATATATATATATACATATATATGCACATGTATCCATTTGCCCATGTGTAAACATGTGGACATGTAGATAGATGGGTGGATGGATAGATAGATAATAGATAGAGAAGTACAGATAGATCGATACATATATATATGTATAGAGAGAGATAGATAGAGATAGATAATTGATAGATGCATAAATAGATTGATACATCGATTCAAAATAAAAAAAAGATAGATAAATAGATAAACTAGATAGATAAATAGATAGATAAATAGATAGATAAATATACAGATAAACAGATATAAATTTCGATAGAATCGATCGATGGATAGATAGGTAGATGGATAGAGGGATAGACAGACAGACAGATAGATAGATATTTAGATAGACAGATAGATAGATAGACAAATGGAAAGATAGATATCCATTTTCCAAACCTGTGGAAATACAAAATGCCCGCTTAGATCCAGCGGCCCAGGTTGAGACTAACACGGCTTTGTCAGCAACTGGAAACCAAGGTGCGGGCCCCATCAACAATGCTTCGACAAAGTGGATATTTTAACAACAACGTGGTGGCCATTTATAGTGAAATCGTGTATCTTGGCCAATGAGTTAAAACTAGGTTAAGGCATGGGTTCATGGTAGGTATATTCGTAGTCTACAGTTGACAGGGATGATAGACCAGCAGACAAAATTAGGGAGCACCACATGATAGCGTAGTTTTCCTGAACCATGAGGGGAATGCTATCATTTATATCTGAATTATCGTACAAAAAAAATAAAACTAGGGGTCACCAGCTTGTATGATTTTAGGTGTTTTGATGATTCACATATAGACATGATTTATATCAATTGGCCATGCATATATATATATATATACGATTATATACGTATATAAATATATATACGTATATATATATACGTATATATATAATAAATGTATAGTTCTGGTGATTCCCGTACATATATGGATATTCATATACATATAATCCACGTATGTATACAAATGTGATAATGAATATTCATATTATCACATATATATATATATACACGTATAATTCTATACATACATGGGTTATAATATTCTATGAGGATCTATTGTGGTAAAACCAATCACCTGGTTGACATGATGGTTGCGACCTCTCTCGCCGACACCAAACATATTATGGTGAGGAATTTGGATTGAGGCTGTAAACAAATCTTGCAGAGGTTTACCCTCTGGTAAACTAACAGTTTGCTATGGAAAATCACCATTTTTTATAGGTAAATCAACTATAAATGGGCCATGTTCAATAGCTATGTTCATAAAGGTATGATTTCCTGTTTGATCGTCTGTAGCAGGTGGATCGCCTCGCACGACAGAGCAAGGAGCAATTGTCCAAAGGTGAGTTTGTGGAGGCGCGATGTTTGATGATGTCCGATGTCACCTCGGGGTTTCACCCCTATGATGGATGAATATTGGGATTGATAGTTTTTGTATGTTTAATGGTGTTTTTCCATAGTTAAAATGGTGATTTACCATAGTTAGAATGGGGATTTACCATAGTTTTTCCATTAAAAATTGTGATACCCTCTGGTAATGACTAACATAGCCCTGGTATAGATGGCCCATAGAAATAGATGGTTTACCTGAGTTTACCTATTAAAAATGGTGATTGTCCATGGCTATGTTAAATAACCAGATGGTACCCTCTGGAAAATTAAGAGTCGGACCCAGATTTTCCATAGCCTAGTTTTAATGGAAACCTGAACCAACCCCGATGACTGCCTTTATTTACTGGAGGGTATATAATAATGGATTGATATTGGCCAGAAAGTAGGACGATTGATAGAATGTGAAATTGACATGCTTTTTTATATCACTATGTTGATTGAAAAAAAAGGTGAATGCCCATGGAATTTTATAGATAGGACATGGCATGAAAAAAAAAGGACAAATTATTGCCAAACAAGTACCCCTTGAATATATAGTGATGGATGAAGAATGGGGAGACAACAGGATAATGGATAATAGGATAATGGATACACAACAGGTATATAAGTGGGTATGTCACCCACCAAGTAGGATGAACCACCAAGTGGACATGTCACCAACTCCAATAATAATTATTATAGGTTAACTTAATTTAGCTAGGGTTGATGAATTATAGGTTAACTCAACATAAAACTATAGTTAAGACTACGTGTTGCTTCATCCCACGTAGTGGCTTTTAACCCTAGTTATCAGTTATAAGTAGGAAAAGTAGGGTTAATCCACTTGCAACTGTGTTATAACCCACTTACCGAGTGGGATGAACCACCAAGTCGGGATTTTACCGTCCGCACTAATTTAGTATAGTAGGGGGATAAGCGATGATAATGAGGAGTTTACCAGCCCAAAATGGTGGGTACCCACAGAATCCACTGGTGAAAATCATTTCCCAAGGATTCCCAAGGATTTGTTTGCGATAAAAATTGTATATATGTATCCAGTTTCTGGAGAATTTTGTGGACCAAGAAAATGGAGATATGACCTGATCTAGCCCACCAACATGACCAACCAGTATAAGGCTCTAGCCAGCAATCATTATCATGTAAGCAGCCTCAAAACACCTAAGAATGCCTTGGTTCTTTGCGGCTGTAGACATGGATGGAATTGAATTGTGGTGCAATGTCAATGCATGTCAATGCAAATACATCCTTGTGTGAATGTTGCGTGGCTTTGGAATTGGATCTACTGTACAGCAAGAAATCACGGATTTCAATCAAACAGACCAACAATTGGTTGGTCATTTCTTACACATCTATAGATCCATACAGGTATAATATATATATATATATACATATAATTACTGTATATACATAACGTAGGATGTCTCTATCTGTTTCCCATCCCTGAAAATGCGGGGGTTGGATTCTTCATGACTTTCCCATGTCAGACTTCACGGGCGAACGCGCTTCGACAGGATCGGCTCAGCTCGCAAGCCAAAAGCGTTGAGACCTGCAAGGAGGCCGACGTGTATTAAACAGAGTTACCCTCTGGTAATGACTAACATAGCTATTGAACATGGCCATTTATAGTGGCTTTCCCCATTCAAAATGGTGATTTTCCAAATTTCCCATAGTTATGTCAGTTTACCAGAGGGTTAAACACACTCATTAAAGGGATTGATCTGGATGAGTTATGATGACCTCACTGTGATGTCAATGATGGTTCATACGTGGTGAATCATCCCCAAATGACCGCAAACTTGAGCTATTTTCAGTCTTGTGAATTACTTTGTTATATAAACCAGATTTTTCTAGATATTTAAAATATAGCCATAGAAATAGTGGATTTAGCCATTGAAAATGGTGGGTCTTTCCATTTTTCTAGATATTTATACGCCCACAGTCGAAAGGCTTCCCAATATGGGATGGATGGTTCCATCAACCCTCAAAATCTCATGTAACTTGGCATTTTCCTAGTGGGAAATCCACCACGACATGGAGTGGGGAAAAGAGATCCTTCAGCAAATCGAAAGTAAAAATTGGAACTCAACCAGAAAAATTACACTGGTTTCTTGGATCAACACTATTATCAGAGGGTTGAATCAGGAGAAACACTGATGAACATGATATATGATGGTGCTGCATGTATGGTCTATGTTGGAACAAACATGTTAGGGAGTAAATATTGTTAAATGTTCCAGCACCACAGAGCATGTGCAATAGGCATAGATGGATAGAAAAGTATGGAAGCAGCAATATAGAAGGGGGTGAAAAAAAAACAAGTAAAAGAATCAATGGGTAACTTATGGCTGGTTATGGACCGTGAAACATGGGGTATAAGCGGTACAAGCAACCACCAATCCGTTTGGATTTTGTTCAATCACACACTTGACCAAATGCGTTGTGTTTGGAGTAGTATGGAGGATCATTTCGAGAAAAAAGCAATAACTTGTATTCAATTCTCACTTCCACCACTCAACCGATTGTGGTTTCAAGGTTTTATTAAAAAAAAAAAACATATTTAGCATAAATAATTTATAGTTCACCTTACTTAGGAATTGCGAGGTCGATTTTTTCCATCTGATGTGGCCATTTATTCCATGGAAGTCCCAAGAAAGACAAGAACATTATCAAAATTGTACATCATTATCACCGTGTTTTCTTTTGCGGAGCAAACAAGTAAACATCCGCAAGCGCATTCCGAGCCAGAAATCTATGGACGCCATTCTGATAGGAAACTCGGTCTCCTAGGAACACATACAATGTGAGGCCCCCCAGTTATAAGTTGGTTTATAAGCCCCAGCAACTATAGTTATAAGTACCATAAACCATAGTTATTGGAGTTATAAACCAACTTAGCTATCTTGGGGGCCTCACATTGTATGGAAAGATCCTCTGGATTCCCAGTGAGTTGTCCGAATTGGGGGCGAAATAAATCGCCATTGGCTCGCCAGGCTATTGAGGTCCTTCGAGACAAGATCCAACGACAAGTTCAGGACCAATGGCATAGGGAGAAAGGGAGAAACTGCAGAAAAAGACCATGGTATCATGGAAGAAACATCATTTTTGTTGTACCTTGATGGCGCAACGTATTCCTTAGCTGGTAATTTGCTTATCCTCAGCTACAGTCCTAGTCATGCCAGTCATGGAGACTTATTTCAGTGTGGTAAGGCTGGCCTTTTGCTTGTCATTCGGATCATGCACAATTGCACAATTGCCAGGACTTGAACACTTCCTTATCCTCGTCCAAGAGTGAACTGTCAGAAGAAGTGGAAAGGCACTACACGGCTTTGCAGGAGGCCGGGGATCAAGTCCAAATGTAGTGAACTGATCCAACAAGTAATTTCAACAAAAACAAACTGATGCTTGACTGGAAAAGACTGAAGAAAAAACATGCCTTTTGTGCCCCGATGGTTCGCCATCAGGCGTTTGTTTAGTCCATGCCTTGATCAAAGAATGAGTCAAGGATGTTGGTCGGTGGTAATCAATAGTCCGAACATGCCCGAACCTGGCACGCAATGTTTTGAGTCATCGTTGACTTGCAACTTGCAGCAACCTCTTGACCGAACAAACCCCAATTGAAGAATGGTTGAGAATGAGAAACCAACAATTTTCAAATGTATATGTTCCTAAATGAGGTGTGGTTACTGTAAATTATTCAGGCCGGATACAGGCCCATGGTTGATAAGGGATTCAAGGGATACTGCTGTTCGCATCTACTATCTTTGGTTTGATAGCATCGATGAAGTTAGACTCCACTGTTCAACAATCTCTCTTGGGCAGAAACAATCTAGTTCTCATTTTTTTTGTTTGAATAAGTGTTAATATCAACAAATATCAACAAATATCCACTAATATCAACAAATATCAGCTAATATCCACTAATATCAGCCAATATCAACTAATCTAATATTCCATATATATCTATATATATATATTTATATGTGTGTGTTATATATATATATTACATAATTCCATCATCACTTCCGAATTCCCTAAGAAAAGGCACAAATCGCCAGGCCATGAGGCGCGGCGACCGCTGCCTGGCGGAGGAGTTCTTCCGAAAGCTGCAGGAGTCCTCTGAGAAGTCCCTCGGGCAGCTGGCGGTGCAAAAAATGCTGGAGACCCGACATGGTAAACATACAAAAAACGATGGAAAAACACGATTTTTAATAGAAAAACTCACGTAAATCACAAGTTTTAATGGAAAAACTATGGTAAATCACAATTTTAACTATGGAAAATCACCATTAAACATACAAAAACTATGGAAAGATCCACCATTTTTGAATGGGAAAACTCACTCTTTCTATGGCCAGTTTTAATAGCTATGTTATGTTATATAAATTACCAGAGGGTACCATTGGTATACCATGGCTGATTTAACAAAACACTAGGGATTGAAAACCATCACTATTTTAGGGTTTTAGGTTTAACATGCTGATCTAACAACCAGTGGGGATTGAAACCATCAGTTTTTTTGGGAACATGGATGAACATGGGGGATTTAAGATGATTGAAGAACCGGAGTGTACCAACGATGACAAGGGGATTTTTCACAAATATCATCTGGGATTTTGGGGATATACCCTCTGGTAAACAAACAGTTTGCTATTGAAAATGGCCATAGAAATAGTGGGATTTTTCCATAGTTTTTTGTGTGTTTACCAGAGGGTAACAAGAAGTATAGATACCCGAAACATCCTGAAACCAAACATATCACGACTTTAGCGACTTGACCAGCTCTCCAGAAATGGCACTGAGTCATCGCAGAAATGGCTCCAAATGAAGGTATATAGAAGGAGCCAATTTTTGTGGATTTAACAATCAACAATGGGGATGGAACCAATATATATATATATATACATATATATATATATATATGTATATATATATATGTATATATATATATATGTATATATATATATAATATGTGTATATATATTTATAATATGCACATGGGTGTGTCTGAAAACGGTAAAAAATACACAGCAATGTTTTCGGCAAATTATAGGGAAAAAGATTGGCCTTTGGATTTAGGGGTAGCAACACATACTTAAAACCATCTAAAACGTACATGACCATTGTTTTGAAGGTGAAATGACGAAAAAATGAAGAGTAAAGAATCCCAAAAAGGGGTGGTTTGGGTTCCAGGAGAACATCACAAAATATACAAGGTGGGGCCCCAAGGAAAATACTTCCAAGTATAAGTTTGGTGGTAAATGCAGCCATCAGGATTTTTCTGCAACAGCTTATCACTGGGAAGCAGCACCTGAATTCCCAATGGAGATCGCAGCAGCAAAAATTGGGGACTTCGCTAAGCCACTAAGCGTCACCAAGATATGGATTACACCAAGGGACAGCTGGATCCATGCTGGAAAATTCATGGAACATCTCTATTTGAAATCTCTGATACCAAAGATGAACAGAGAGTAAATATTAACATCTTAGTAAAGATTGACATCTTAGTAAAGATTGACATCCAGAACCTAAGATGCTATTCATACCTATATTTCAGATATTTCTGGAGTCAACAGTGCTCGACTGACTGCAAGTGATGGCGATTTGCTAAAGCCAATGGACTTTGACCTGTTTACGGGATGGTTGGTGAAACATACGGTATATATATATATATTATATTATGGATTTATTGGATATGACATATGGTTGTTTAAGATACATGTAAACATGTACATTACATATGACACAGTCAACATTATATATATCGTGTATGTATAGATAATTCAATATAATATATGTATATATATAAATATATGTATTTATATATATATATACATGTATTATATATATATATGATGTATAACAACAAACCACACACACAAAAGAAACAAAACACATATGTATCGCATCGCGTTAGAAAGAGGCCAACCCCAACCTCGCCTTTGCAGCGAGGTTGGCGGGCAACTTGCAGGTCCTGGAGGTGCAGCTGGATACCTGGAAATGATGGAGAACATTTCTATCTTTTTGGTGTCCCTATAAGATCCTATAAGTATTATATAATCACAGATATGTGTGTTTATATGTATATGTATATGTATATGTATATGTATATGTATATGTATGCTTATGTTAATGTTACATCACAATAAACCAAATATGTAGTGAATGATTGTAGGCAGTATATATTATTTCATGTGTCAGCAACTATAATACACACTATATTTGTTTAGCTGGATTGTACAGGTAGGAATCCCTTCAGATATCCCACATTATTATATTATATATATATGTAATTGAAGAACCTCCAAGTGAAGAAACATTTGTTCCAGTCTTGTTGATGAACAAACTACAATATCTTGTTTGTTAAATTTGTCAAGTCCCAAGGTCTTGCCTCAATCCCCGTCTTTTGCTTCTGTCTTGTTATGTTGGATCCATCATATTTTCGTGCTTCAACCCCCAAAATTGCCATGTCTCATGCCCCATCGGTTTTTGTTTCATGATGAAATATTTTTTTTGATGGAATCCCACGTGTTTAAGAAATTGATACTGATAGATTAAGTCCCTGTGAATTCCTATGATCTTCATCTATAATCTGTGTAAAACAATGACTCATAATGACATAAACCACCCATGACTGGGAATGGTAAAAAAACCACCTATAAAAATGGCTTTCTGACTGGGGGATGGTTTATGAACTTGTTTTACCCACATTGGATCTGGATTTTTCCGTCCAACTGCATCGCCTCGTCCCCATTCGGAGCCGCCAGGACGCCTTGGCCAGTTTCGTGCGGCAGAGTCGGGTGCAGCTGGCGGAGCTTACAGAGCAACTGCAGGTGGGCCGTGGCAGCGCCAGGTGGAGTGATTGAACCATGAAGAGTTGGTATGGATAGTTACCCTCTGGTTATTTACCCTCTGGTGATTTAACATAGCTATTGAAAATGACCATGTGTAGTGGATTTTCCCATTGAAAATTGTGATTTTCTATAGTTATGTTAGTTTACCAGAGGGTAGTTACCCTCTGGTTATTTAACATAGCCATGGTATAGATGACCCATTTATAGATGGTTTACCTATTAGAAATGGTGATTTTCCATGGCTATGTTAAATAGCCATGGTAATATATAATAGTTAACCATCAACATTAATCGTGTATAGTTAAGCATCGTTTAACGTTAATCAAATGATGGTTAACTATAAATATCGTTGATACGCGAGCCATCTATTACTGTTCTCTGATGATTCATGATTAAACCGTTCAAACCATTCAGGATTTAACCATCAATGGAGATCAAGTATCAGACATGGAGGTTCACTATCTAATTATATGTATATATATATAATATATATATATATTAATGTATATGTATAGTAGAGATTTGCTATCGTTATATCATAGCTTAGTGTAACTGTCATTAACATAGATTAGTATCATTCCATATCAACTAATTGAGCTTTAATCTATAATATCAATAGAAATTCCATGAAAGAACAGTACTTGGATGGGCCATGCAGTTTGTTCGCTAGTAAATGGACTAGTTAGATACACCGGCTATTTCGACTGCAGCTGCAGCTGCCGAAAAAATTGGGAAGTCGTCCGCGCTAGTTTTTATCGGGAGACTCTGGTTTATAAACTATCATTACCAATGTTGATAATACCAACATTCTAGTACACTGGTTTATTAACTATATTCGTCTGGTTTATTAACTACCATCTGGTTATTTAACATAGCCGTGGAAAATCCCTTATAAATGGAGGTTTTAATGGGAAAATCATCTATAAATGGGCAATTTTCCATGGCTATGGTTTATTAACTATCATTACCAATGTTGGTATTATTAGTGTTAGCTAATATAGATACACTGGTTGATATTGACCGTTAATATTGACCGCTAGCGGGATCATACTCTGGTTTATGATTAGCTAATCATCAGTGATATGAACGGTATATTCAAAAAATACATAGTAGATATTGGCGACCATTACTAAGGTGGTAGCTATCTACTACGGTAATACGAACTCAATGACTTCGGTGTCATGAAGAAATCGGACACTTGTACTAACAATTTCGACATTGTTTGATATCTACTACTAATAATAACACGATCGACCAATGATAGTATCAAATAACATCGAAGGACATCGACTAATAGTTTTCATAATTGAAATTATACTTGAATACCTAAATATATGCACGATATATAATAACTAGAATATACAAGCTAATACCACAATTCGATCAACCAGATATGGACACCAGTTAATATCTACTAATGATATGTTCACTAATATATATATATATATATTAACTAGAAGGATATTCCGCATATATATATATATATTATACAGCATCTATGGTTGATGATTATCATCAACGGCAGATTCAACATGGGATATGGGACTTCGTCCATATGGGTCTTAAACAAGACAAACATGGGGTTAATCATGAAACATGGGGATTGGAGCGAAGAAGCAGACAAACCAAGACAAAGCTGGAGTCATTGGATTGGTTGAAGGGAAAATCTACCGGAAACCATGGTTTCTACCATTAAATATAGGGGGTTCCTGTACATTTTCCCATCATCCAATTCTGTGAGATAGATTTGTTGTTGTGTCTAAATTCATGTTTTTCATTGTTTTCCATGTTACATCAACCAGACGGTTCAACCATCAAAATGGGGATGTATTCGCTCACCTATGATAATTGTTACTTATGTTATGGTACCCTCTGGTAAACTATCATAGCTATTGAAAGTTGCCATTTATAGTGGATTTACACATTAAAAATTGTGATTTTCCATAGTTACGTTAGTTTACCAGAGGGTAACTCCTAAGCTACAATGGTTGCGGATGATCGTACAACTGGATACAAAAATACTCGTATCCCTGGTAATTCCTCAGCAATGATATGTATTTTCATTATATATATATATACAAATCTATACAGTATTATCAACCAGGGATAGTTGTGTACACATAGTTTAGGTATATTGAAAATATAATATTCAGGATATATCTATATAGCTTATATCAGGTGTGTATATATATATATATATACATATATGTATACATTGAAACCTGTAATATCTATAGATATTCTGGGTCTTCCTAGAGGGTTTAGCCGCTTAGCCATGGGAGGTGTTCTAATCAAAAAATCAGGTTGAACCAACAACATATTGAGATCGATAACCATCTAACATAGGGGTACAATCATGGAGGAACTGCGTAAACCAAGGTATATGTATGTTGTATGTATATATATATATATTATATATATTATATATATATATTGTTAGGCTGTCTTCATCTGGGCAATAACATGCCTTCCATTAATTATGGTTGTTGTTTCAGTGAGATCTAAGTTAGCTATGACTTGCAACATCCCTGAAAAAGAAATCTGCATCTCAGCAGTGTTCATTGACTGGTGAATCATTCCTCGTGAATTAGTATTCATCCAGGCTGAACCAACGATTCATTGAACCAACACATTTTCTGACTCATTCCATATGAAATCACAAGTGTGAGTATCTTGGTGTGCATTGAACCAATACCAATTTTGATGTAACTTGCTAAACTGACTGGTGAATGGTAGGTGGATGTTTTTTTTTTCTGGTAACATACGCGGTTCGGAACATGTCCTATGTTCCATCATCAAATTTGGTGCCTTTGGTGCCTAGGATTCGCCATGAGTATTCGGTTTCCGTAGAATCTGTGGATTTTAAAAAGGGGAAGTTTCATAATGATTTATGAAACATCCCAAATCCACAGTACATTTTTTTGTCACAGTACAATTACCAAAAAGAGATCTATAGATTAATGATATCAATAAACGATACTTTTGACATGTTTTGTGACACTCAAGTACCATATTAGAATTATTTGGGGTTGCAACGTATGGAAATCCACCGCATCTGTCACCTCAGTGAAGGCCAACCAGGAAGTCTTCAGCAAACAAGCTGAGTGCCATGGCGGCACCACCTGGTGTACCTGGTCGACCTGGTTATGACATTCACAGTTCGCCATGGTTAAGCCATGGCCCTAATCGAAATAGATGGTTTACCGTACCTATTAAAAATGGGTGGATCTTTCCATGGCGAACTGTTAAATAACCAGATGGTAGATGTTCAATGGTGGTGAATATTTAGTGGTGAATATGGTGGTTAATAATGGATAATCATGAAAAACGACCTAGATGAGAAATCCTCAGGAAATTGTCAATTTCTTACTTTTGTGATGGTCAGTGTCTAATTTTTGACTAGAACCATCTCGACCTATAGATAGAACACTCTTGAAATAGATGGTGATTTTCAGTTCTCGAATTTGAGATGGTCCTAGTACATAGTAAGGTTCTTTTATCTATTAGTCAGAGTGATCCTTAACTTTAAGATAGGAGAACACTGTGCCCCAACTTCCGATGATCATTTGCTGCCCCTGGGGCTGATCCAGCGTTTCGATACAATATGGTTTCTGCATTCCTGCAAGGTCAAACATGCAATGATACTGGTATCTCACGGTATGTTTTATATGTACACAAAAAGACATATCATGTATTAAAAACAATATCATTAATATATATATATATAGTATACATATACATAAACAATATTGTATTATGATATATATATATATACAAGCATAGATATGTAAATAATTCCCGCAGCTACACAGTTGAAGCCCAGAAAACCTTTCGGCTCAGGTCGAACAAGGCGGAAGTGCTGGCGCGGCAGCTCAGCGGTCCTCGAGAGTCCTCGGTGCCGCTCATCCATCCCATCACCCTAATGTCAACCCTGGATTATGCACCGGTTAACCACCATTAACCATCATTAACCACCATTAACCACCATTAATAGTACCAATAACCATTATGAACCATCATTAACCATCATTAATGTCAACCCTGGATTACCCTGCGGTAATTTAACATGGCTATTGAAAACGGCCATTTATAGTGGATTTACCAAGATTTACCCATTGAAGTTGAAGATGGTGATTTTCCATAGCTATGTTAATTTACCAGATGGTAATAAACCCCAAACGGCTGTTTGATGGGGGGGTATCATTTAAGTATCAGATTGTGATGATTGGAGGAGTATCCCCCCTAAATAATATTTAATAGACCATGGTTTATTAATCCGTGGTTGACATTCATATTAAACACCCCATCAATAATCATCAATGGTCCCAAAGGAATGTGGAAATTCCCTACATCCACTATGGTTTCGTACGTGGGTGGTGTTTAATATGAACGGGGGAACGGATCAGTTTTTCAACCCTAGTGATAAGATGTGATAAGTGGATTAACCCTACTTCTCCCACCAAAAAAAACCAGGGGATGGGTCAAAAGCTATGAAATTATCATATATGACTGGGGGAAAAACATCCATGAAGTAGCTATTTCAATGTATCTAGGGTAGGGTTTTGATAAGGTGATTTCTTTGCATTTTCCAATGGGAAATCCAACAGAAATGGGGAATCTTTAGGGAATATGTCTGATTTTTGTTGGGGGTTTCTTAAGCAAATCCAAGAAATTGAAATTCCTGGAGGTTCGGCTCACCTCCGTTCACGAGGACGAGTGGTCGTGGGTCACAATTCATACGGTACATCCATTGTACTTAGGATATGATATGATGGTACAATGGCTCATATGCATACTATATATATATACACAAACAAAAATAATCCAAACTTGATACTATATCGTTCAGAAGATGTTGGCATGCATCGATACCTATGATTTTCCATCAGTTGGAGTGGACCAACATGCATATATACTAGCTACTTGAGAATACAAGCGCAGTAGATAGTTTACCGTGAAGAACTAGAGATCACTTGAACAATGCCCTCATATGCCCTTATTATTGACATCATTCGATCTCTTGACTGTTTGCTTTTTGGTATTGCAGTAATGGTCATCCCTGCAAAACGAGGTAGGTTTACGTTTGACCCATTTTCTCCATTTACCGACCAGTATTTTTCAATTCAATTTATTGTATCTCCACATATCTCCACATATCTCCACATGTTGTTTACAAACGATACGTAGTTACCCTCTTGAAATTTAAACAGCAACAAATAAAAAATGTTTCCATTTCATCGAACTAAATGGTGCAGTTTGCGTAAACTGTTCGCCAAACTGTTGGTCATTTCCAGAGGGTAAAATATCCTTTAAGCATCATTGATCATATGTTTGATTGTGAATCCCGATGTTTTAGCCATTTAACACACTTATTGCCTTTTTTTTGCGATTCTGAAGGAACATCTGTTGAAAATTGAACAGCACGGACACTTGTACTATAAATATAAACTAGGTATTACATATATATATATATATACATAACAAAAAAGCGACTGTATATATATATACATACATACATACATACATACACACATATATATATATATGTGAAATATATACGTGGTTATTGGATGACTCTTTTCATTCTGTGTCAATTTCCCCATCTCACCAGTTCCACAGGAGTTGGCGAAGTTGACTCTGCGGGCTGATACCTCTGAAGGTACCACCATGGATCAGGCGCTGAGCTTCACCCAGGAATAGCCCAAGTGATTTTCATGTGTTTTTTTCATGGTTTTTGAATGTGTGGATAATAATGCTTGATGGGATAATGATTGGTTCATCATGGTTGTGGTAAAGCACATGCCATAAATCATCCCCAATAGAGGTTTATGGCAGTATAGTAGGTATGCCCCTAGCATGGAGATGATGTAAAATGACTCCCAAATGGTTGCTGAATCGGATGGTTGATTATTGGGCTTGCCACATTATATAGGTCATCAATCACTTGCTAATTGGGATGTACCCCCAAGTGGTGATGGCCATTTGACCGGCGAAAATTGTTGCTTGATCAAGTCGACAAGGGAGTTCAGCAACAGAAACAGGGGTATAGAAACGAACTGCTTCGTTGGGTCCTTTGTGTGTGTTTCTTTAGATTGAGGATATTGAGGCAACGCAGGGAACCTCAAGATGTTTGGGAACCTCTTGAGTGTTCCACATGAGATTTTTGAGCAACCCATGACCACTTTGAGACCCATCTCATATTCCCTATATAGACATATATATATATACACAGTATATTTGTATATACACATAATAATCAATTGATTATAGACATATCTACCCTAAAAAAATGGCTGATCTTGTGACATAAAGCAAGCTAAGTAGCTGCTAGAATCCCATGGTTCACCACCAATGACCGACGTGAGGCGCGTCATCTTCAGGGCCTGGAAGCGAAGTGCGGCAAATTGCAGGTGGGGTCCCCATTCAATGGGGGTACCCCAAAAACGCTGGATGGGTTGTTTCATGGAAAATCCAGCCAGAAATGGATAATGGCTGGGGGTACCCCCATTTCACCCTGAAAAGTGGAATTGACCCAACAGAAATCGTGCTTTAACCCAGAAAATGTTGGTATAATTAATTGGGATAGAAGAGACAAAATGGAGATCTGGATAAATTACAACAATCTCACATCGCGACGTCACTGGACTGATGATTGTTTGCTTCACATGTTCGTTGCTAAATTGCCCATTTCTGTTGACTTAAACATATACTTAAACCAATTTCAGGTGCGTAACAATCTTTGTTGAAGTGGTTAACCCAGGCTCAACCTCCCATGTTTGTCTCTCCCAAATCCACGGTGAAAAATCACCAGAAACCCCGCACGGAAATTGCGTTTTGAACTTTGGGGCTATCCATCCCATTTTCACGTCCCCAAGTATCATATGAAGTTGGTTCTATCTTGAAGTTCAAAGAAAGAATCCCCATATATATGTAATATATATATATACATATTTAATCATATACAAAAATGATATGAACCCTATTCTAATATTATAAACATCATATATAATCATATATAATCATATAATATATATATATATGTATATAAATCCCATAGATGTTGGTGAGTTCCCCGTTGGATCAATTTTTGCAGGAGAGCCTTCTGCGCGTGGAGGGACAGGTCTCGGCGGACGAGGCGAGAGTCTTTCGGAGTCGCGGAGGGTGTGGAGGAAAGCCATGGTGATCCATGGTGAAATATGGCTATGGATCAATACCTATAGATACCTATAGCTATGGTGAACATAGGATGGGAATGACTATCAGTGACTTTCACAACTGGGTATGGATCAATACCTATTAATACCATTTTTAGGGGGATGAACATCCATAAATCCCAGCTAATTTTGATGTTCACCAGGGGTACAAGGTTTTGACACACTGCCATGATGACATAGAAGGATGGTTTGTTTGGGGAAATGATCCCTGGGCTGTAATATGCTATGGGGTGATGATGGATATTTAGCTGGTATGGATATGATTTTATGTTTCCATATATTGGGAATTTCATCATCCCAAGTCCCAAATGACGAACTCATATTTTTCACAGGGGTTCAAACCACCAACCAGCATCGGAGGTTTAATCCGGGAAGCGGGAGTTTGGAGTTTGAGTAGTTTGAGTAGTGGATCTTTTGGATCACTAACAGGATGGGTCAATACCTATGAGATCCAAGCATCAACAGGATGTTTAAACATGGTGAATTGGAAGGTGCTTGTCCTGAAAAGCCCCTTAAGTAAGATGATGCATGGTGGTTATTGCAGGGTCGGCCAAAACCATACACACTCAATACCAATCAATCACAATCAGAAATATGAACAATATGACCGATTGATACACATGAACCAGTTGGGGTTCATGCTATTAAGTCATTGAGGACTTGAGATTTACACTTGAGCTTACCCACATTTGTCAGCAAATGAATGTGATTTCTATGGGACAAGTCATGACCCCGAGTACATGTTTCACTGCTATTCCCCAAGCAACCTCAACGACGAGCCCTTCCTGTCTCCAGATCGCCCGGCATCAGGAAGCCGCAAAGCAAAGGAGCCTTCAAGTACAGGAGCAGATACGGGAGGTGCCAATCCAGCTATGCTCCTTGAAAAACTCTGGATGGATTTGATGAGGGATTGCAAGACATCCCAAAATAGCCCAACATCCAAGTCAGTGAATAATTATAATTCATCAAGAAAGCGGGTTTGGTATTGGATATGTCTTTTTCTTTTGAGGCACATTGGGCGGATGGGATGAATCAGGTACCATCCCAATCCCACAGATGGACACTATAAGTTCTTGATCTGGCCAACATTAGACATTTTGGTGCTGGTGGTTCAACCACCAAGCATGACCAGATCATATTCTTTTGGTGTATACTATTACTCAAACAGTGTGTTCAGACTGAGGGGTTCTTACGGTAGGTGTTAAGGCCCGGGGTTAGTAGATCAGGATGCTCCATCTGGGGCGGCAAAATGCGGGATGCCGTTTGGTCTCTGCCAAAGGTCTCGTTTTACCAGCGCGGTTTGGTGCTCGTTTTTTGAGCTATGGCCATTTCGTGTGACAGGCGTGGCATTTCGGGACATTTTGAGGTCTGACACGTCGTTTTGCGCCGGACACTTGCTCATCCGCATGGCCGGCGTGGCACTTTCTGATACTTTCTGGATGTTGCTAAAACGTTGGCAGGCGTGACATCTGACGTGGGTCAAAATGAGAGGTGGTTTTGGAGGTCATTTTTCGTGCAAGCGCAGTATTTGATGAACTTGGACGACGTTTCGAAAAGGTCGAAAGTCTCGTTTTGTGAACCTGTCGTCATGTTTGATTTTGGACATGATGATGATTCCGTGTGGGAGGCGCAGCACTTCGAATGCCTCGGGCTCAGTTTTCGTGGCAGGCGCAGTACTTTGTAGACCTCTACAAAATACTGTAGTGCCCCAAACCATATATAGGTAAAACATGGTAAAACATCGTTTTGACATTTTCCATGTTCATTTTTCCTGGTGTGCAATGTCTTGTGAAAATCTAACATGTGCTCGCGAAAGCCTCTCGTGACTTTGTGCGGGTCGGATCGCTGATGAGTAGACATAGCGTTGCTTCTTGTGCCAAAACACATTCCTGCTGCTGCAGTTCCGATGCTGTCTGCTCTGTTACTGTTCCATAGCTACTGTTGCTTGTATCTGGTAAATTGACTTCCTACCCCCCACGCTGTTTGGGGTCTCTTGCCGGTGTAGTGTAATGTTAGTCAATAGTCCCCTTGGGTTCCTGATGTTTTCTTTGTGATATCACATGTTTGGTCCCTAGCGCCCTTTCTTGTTGGCAACCTACCATATTCTACGATCCTTGCAAACTAACGAAGCATCCCCTATTCAAGGGTGTTCATGCAATTTACTGTGCAATGTCCGTCAATCTATCTATCTCTATCTATCTATTGTTTGCCTGTCTATCTATCTATGTCTTTGTCTTTCTATCTTTCTATCTATCTGACTATCAATGACTATCTTTCCAACCCTGTAGCACATGGGGGGAAACAACATAACATAAATGGAATTATATAAGATGGATTATGCCCACATATGTCGGGACCGTCGGTTTATGTTGAATTCATCTCTACGAAGCTTTACTGTAAAACAATACACAAAACGGTGTGATTATCATTGCATGAATCAGCCCTCCTCCCAGTTTTGTGTGGTAACTCCCAGGTTGGTCCGCGTCTAGTTGTTCAGATGAGAGAAAAAATGGTTCCCTACTGGGATGAACCGCCGATGTAAGACCCCAACCCTGCAAAGTCGTTTGTTATTGATCCTTCTTAACCTATCAGAACACAGTGCAAACCACCATTAAAAAAAATAGTTCACCCACTTCTAAAGATTATGAAACAACTTAGCTAACATAAATCACTTCTCAATTTCTTTAGGTGCATCAAAACGATGGAACCTGGCCACCACCTGGTGAATGGCTGCAGAACGCTGCTGCCTTGGCGAGTGCCAAAGACGAGCTCGCTGAGTCGATTCTGAAGGCCGGGAGACAGTCGTGGCAGTTTAAGGAAGTAAAACGTTGATACATATACAACTATATACATAGGAAATAATAGACATATTAATGAATGGATGAATGGATGGATGGAGGAGAATGAGAGAGAGAGAGAGATGAGATGCGAGAGATGAGAGAGATAGATGAGAGATGGATGAGAAATGTGTGTTGTGTATGGATTTTACCAATATCGTGAATTCCTTGGAAATCCTTGGAATGTTTTCAACCAGAATGGGTGTTTGACCCTAGTGGAGAATTGATTCATTTCACCACCCCAAGTTGGTGTTTGACAACTCAATTTGGGCAAACAGGCTGCTGAATGTAGTTTGATTATGTTTGATTGGGATCTACACGATGCCATCGCCAGAGTCAGCACTTACAAACTAGATGCAACACAGTGAGCCGCTTCACATTCACCCATTGCTTTTCATTGCCCTCGTTGCAAGGGAACGTCCGTTGCTAAGATCCAACAGAGATCAACAGAGATCAACGGAGCTGCAGGCATCCAGGACGCTTCTCTGGAGATGTCCATCACTGCCAACTTTGGAAGTCGACCTCTACCCTCTGGTAAACTAACAGTTTGCCATTGAAAATGGCCATAGAAATAGGAGGGTAACATGAACAACGGTATGAGTCAAGGATCGGGTGGAACGGCCGCACCAGCTGGAAGGATTTTGACGCACACGGCTATGAGTCAGAACCCTGGTACCCTAGGTACCTGAAAATAGCTGGTGAATGGATGGTTGTTCTCCCAAATATGGTAATAGTAAATTTTGACCCATCTCCAAGTACAATTCCCCCAATTCCATTATCATCCCCGTTCTTACTTGCAAATCCAAGGCAGTATCTGTGAAACTTGATCATCATTTGTTCAAATTAAATTGCCATTTCTGGGCATTCTCCATTTTCAGACACGCCCAAGTCAAGTACAGGTTACCCTCTGGTAAACTAACATAACTATGGAAAGATCCACCATTTTTAATGGGAAAATCCACTATAAATGGCCATTTTCAATAGCTACGTTAGTTTACCAGAGGGTACAAGTCTCCATCAACCAACGTTGGTCACATTCCAGGCCTCGAGTGCCGCCAAAGATGAGAGCCTCGAGGTGATCCCAGGAAAGTCATGGAATGATGGACTTCAAAATGGATCATTTAAAGGTACCCAGAGGTTTAATGGGATATACAATATGAGCCACGATATTATATTGTATTCCCATGGGATATCTCATATCATAAGTGCCACGATATTATACATGGTGGCACTTCAAATATTGTATTCCCATGGGGATCGTGGCACTTATGATATGAGATATTTGAATTTCATGAGGTTTAATGGGATATACAATATGGACGATATTGCATTTTATCCGCGTTTTTTTAATCGCAAGAATGAGACCACCTGAGAAACAATCTACTCCATACTAGGTGCTGGACAGTCATTGGTTGATATGGATTGATCGTGGCATATATCATACAAGTGCCATCAGCTGGATGCAACCTACCACCATGAGAGAATCAAAAAA
The DNA here is from genome assembly GCA_947184155.2 of Cladocopium goreaui. Classification (NCBI taxonomy): domain Eukaryota; class Dinophyceae; order Suessiales; family Symbiodiniaceae; genus Cladocopium; species Cladocopium goreaui. Next base: position 349,484 of record CAMXCT020004390.1, read on the forward strand.
CTGTGGGGAAGGCTGGTTTTGGAGACTTAACCAAACACAGACCTGCAGATTCTGCAGATGCAGAATATTTAAGGATGATTGGACTTGGATCTGAAATCGTGTATGAGTGAAGATAAAGAAACAGCATATTGAAATCCTCGCTTCGAATCTACCCTCGGGTAAACATACAAAAAACTATGGGAAATCACCATGTCTAATGGGAAAATTCACTATTTCAATGGGCCTTTTTCAATAGCAAACTGTTAGTCATTACCAGGCCGGGTATATGGACTCTGCCTGCACGGTGAGCGCTGCATCCTGTGGACATTGCTCCAAGAGGGGATTGTTTTGCTTGATGATCAAGTCGGCCCTTCGTTGGTAAAGCCCTGCTTTTGGGTGGTACAATCGATTGATTTGTTGCTTAAGCTAACTTAAGCTGAAGAAAAAATCTGTTGGATGGATCTCATATATTTGATGCATTTTGATTGCTAAAGCAAGGATTTCCGATCCCAACAGCACTGTATTCCCGACATCGATGGGTGCAGCAATGGGCCCGCGCTAGGCGCTACGTGCCACGGAAAGCAGCACGTCTGCTGAGCTGCAGGTGACCATTTTTCGGGGTCCGGAGACAGGAACCCGTTGGATCCCCAAAAACACGAAAATGGATGCAACTGGTCATACGCAACGGTACCCTCTGGTTATGTCAAAATAGCTATTGAAAATGGCCATTTATAGTAGATTTTCCCATTAAACATGGTGATTTTCCATAGCTATGTTAGTTTACCAGAGGGTAAAATGGATCTTCCCAAGCCTGTTTTTTTGGGTTCCATGTTAAAATTTTGAGTGAAGTGGAAGCATTGTTCATAGCAATAATGTGGGGTTGTTCAGAGCTCAAATCCTCACATATCATAAATCTGGGCCCATTCGCGACTAGACCCTGATCGCCCAAACCCCAAGGATGATGCTCACAAGGATCTCCGCCTCCAATGAGCATAGATCAACAGACAACAAAACCAATTTGAAGAAGAATTCTGGCTAAATCGTGTAAATGGAATAGTACCAAGCCGGGCCTTTATTTTTTCCCAAAAAGACATCATGTTGCAGGGTTCTTCTGGGGCTAAATGAGCGGTATGTATTCGCCTTGAGAAATACACAGCTCGAATGCGGAGTGATTTCCACAGTTGCAGTCACTCTGCAGCCTGCTGCAGTCCTGTCAAAAAAAAACAGGTTGTTTTCCTTCTCAAAACCACCAGCCAGTGCAAACCGCCATGCCAAATTTCTTAAAGTGGTAACTCCAATAACAAGTCTACCATTTGAGGATGGCTTGTGCCAGCCATTTATGGTCATATGGGGACGGTCTATAATTGGGTTTACTAAATTATTGGAGAAATGAAAAGATATGAGACTGAGTTGTGCAGCCATCAACAAAGTTCAATCGTACACAATCAATCAGTTCCAGATACAATACCCACATACCTCTGTACCAACTCGTCTTGCTGATTTCATCATTCACCCTTAGTTTTTCATACTTGGATGAAGGAATTATTTATAGGTTCTACCCCCGCTTATAATGTTGAAAACCGTGGTTTCCCGTAAACGTTCCCTTACTGTATATAAGCGAACGCCAATCAAGCAGTCCCCATTCTTGGTAGTGAAACCTTGGTAGCGCGGTCAAAAAGCTGGATTATCCATATTGGGAGGTGGTTGTACACCATTTAACATAATCCTCTCCCCCTAATACTAAACCTCGGGCCCCCCCAAGTAATAAACACTTGAGGTAGCTTTTATTATTGGGGGGTATTTATCATTAGGGAACCAAAGTCGATTTAAAATCCTAATATTAACAAAAAACTATATAAAACCCTAATATAAAAAATATTGCCAAAAATTGGATTTTGAAGCTTCCCCCCAATATTGAATTAAAAACCTTAATATAAAATACATTTTTTCCGACCTTAAAAACCGAACCCTAATTTAAAAAAAAAACACACCGGGGTTGACTAGTTTTCATTATTAGGGGGCGAAATCCTGAAATGGTAGCTTCATGTTTAAATTGTTTTCTAAATCTAAAGGGGATCAGTTAAAAATCAAATTGACCAACCTCAAATTTTCCAAAAATTGAGACGGACCCTATAGTTTTTATTACTTGGGGGGGTTAGCAATATATTAGGGGGAAGGGATTATTGGAACAATTTCACAATTCATAGCCAATAGAAGATTCCAAGATTCAGGATTGGATGCCAACCCATCGATCATATCTTGACCATGCCACATGTGATAGTAATGATTTAGTAACCAGTATCACAGAAAGATGATATCCTGATAGCAACAGTACATACATGCAGATATGTTATTAACAGACATCATTGATGCCCACCTATGCTCTAACGTTTCAATGGTGAATAATTGCGTAAGAACATGTTTTTTGCAAAAATACATGCCCAGAACAATACAGGTATTTGTCTGGTTGGTGGTTTGGGGAATGTCACCATCCCAGCTGACGAACTCATATTTGTCAGAGGGCTTGAAACCACCAACCAGTATATATATATATATTACCCAGAGGGTCCCGAGTATCATCCGGTACGTCGCTAGGCTCGGCACCTCGACAAGTAACTTATAAGTTAGGATGAGGGGCCACGATTCTCGGCCTGTCCCCAGGACATACCCAGAATAGGAAACAACCCTATAGGCTACTACAAAGTAAGATCAAATAAGTTGAATCTTTGGAGGTTTGGGTCAGTGCGCCCACGGTCCCTGCATGTCATTTTTCGGCTCCCCTGATCATCTCGGCGAAGATGTCCAACATGCGGAGCCTCGCTTGCAGCTCAATCTGCCTGGTTGCTCAGCCTCTGGGACCATAGTTTTCTATAGTTCTATATTGGAGAAATGAAGGGCCATTAGTAATCTGTAGCGTTCAAGGGCTCTGAGATGAAGAGATGCTCTGTGGCATGTCCTTGCCAACCTGCCCATGTGACCAATATAGGATTCAGCACACAGCAATGTGTACCATGACGGATTCACTTTGCACTTGCGCACATCCTCCAGCATGTGCATAAAATGGTGGTGCTTGGGGAGCAACAGCCAAAGGGCTTTATTCAAAACTCCGCGTCCACGAGTGTTGGCCTGCGCAGCGCTAAGCGTATTCAAATAGCCGTATACTTCCAAATGGTTCATCCCCTTCTTGTAAAAGTCATTGGCCTGCTCCTCTGACAAAATGACTGGTAGCTCCTCACTTGGAAGATATCCGGGGTAAAGCAAGACACATGGGACCTTAAATTCAAACTGACAAATGCCGCATTACCTCAAACATCTCAAGCTCCAAAGTCTTTCCCGAGCAAAATCCTGCCAAGGATCATCAAGCAGCCGCAAGACCTCTGAGTATGTCCACATGCAATTTGCCACATGTCTATCCAAATCAGTAGCTCCATCCCTCCTCCCGTGCTCTATGGCACATGATGTCAACCAAAAGGATATGGCCTTCCCGGCAACAGCTTTGCTACTCAAAGACGGGTAAGAAGTTCGCTGTGACCGGGACAGGCGTGCAGGCGTAAATCGAGGTTGGCTGATCCCAAGCTTCCTTGAAGACTTCCATTCATTGAATCGAAGATACGCCGCTCGAAGACACCGTGCCATGGCCACTGGATATTGGCTGTTCTGCCATCCGTCAAAATAGCCAACCTCACAAAGGTAAGTTAGGACGCTGCCGTTGCAAACCTTCCCAGTACCAAGCAGTTGTGAATGGCAGACGTCGTGCATAAATCTCTCGAGGCGGCAGCCCGGAATTCTAAACAGAGGGTGGTACTCCTCCGCTGCTATGCCAAGCCGACCAAAAAATTGGTCGTGAGAAACCCTAGTTTGCCGATGAGCTGCTTCTTCTCTGAAATCCCCCACAGTCATGGAGATGTCAGGATGGTTCTTGCAGCAGGAACACCATGAACATAATTGATTACTCCTGTAGTTGTGGAAACCAAACTTCTCCAACAACCATTTGAGGTCCCCTTGTGTTGACGAGTATGTGAACTGATAGCCCGTCCTGGACCAGGGATGGGCAATCCGGCTGTTGCACATGCGAGCGATACGAGGGGCAAGCGCCTCCCAAATGTCCAAGAAGGTCCGTGGAGTGGCATAGTGGTCCGGTAATATACAGATTGTGAAGTACCTCGACAATGCCGGCATGCCAGCAGAGAAATCACTGCACCAAGCCACTAATGATACAACACCGCCTTCGGTGTTCCGAAAACTTTGAACCTCATCGCCATAAAGCGACATTGGAATGAGTTTGTCGGGCCGGTCACTTTCAGCTGCTGGGTGTCCTTCCATCCATGGGGCATTGTTCCGGCAGTGATTCCAAAAGTCTTCTGCATCAACCTTGTCTCCAAAAAAGACTTTCTCGAAGAGTGCAATATTCTGCTCGTACAGGGCAGCTGCAAGTTTGTCAGGAAAAATCACGGACAAATTTTGCAGCGACTCTTCTTCAGTCTTCGGATTGTACAGATGAACACGAATTCGTTCGATGTCAACATCTATGGCAGCACCAGCTTTCAAGATCAACCTCTGCAAATCTCTTTCACAGTTGCTCGAAAACTTCCCGTGGGCGCCAATCGCAGCCACCTTGCGCAGAGTACTAGTGCTTGGCAAAGTTCCCCGGCAGCGTTCAAGTAGCTGCGTGGCGGCTGCCGCTAACTGCTGTACCTTACCATGTGCGGACATGATTTCTGACACATGTTTGGCCCAAGCTTCGGAAAAAAAAGCATCCCAAGCATACTTGGGGGTGCAGTTCCAGGTATATAATTATGTATATATTTATGCCATCTAAAAAGTTGAAGGGGTGAAATCCCAAATTACGGTGTTTTTTTGCCATAGTTATTTCCATTAATAAACGACCCCAACAGCACCCCCACATATAGGATGTTTTCATCAAAAGTAAAATTCTGGGCGCACTAAAAAATGAAGCCCAATAAATTGAGAATCTTTGACAGCACTCATTTTGCCACATGCGAAATCATGTAGCAGAATGTCACTCAAAACGTTGCCAGCATCTCTTGAAGATGAGGAAACTTCAGTGGCACTCTCCTTGCAGGGATAAACACTTGCACAGCTTGGAAGCGCTATACGATTTTCGTAGTGCATGGGTATACATATCCAACTTGGCCACTGCAGGCATTGGTGTGCCCCAAAATCACACTTTGGTACGTTGATGGGTCTTCTTCCTACTTTAAGCCCGCATTCTTTAAGATATAAGCTGGGGTGATAAGGATGGATGAACCAGTGGGTTGATATAGATGGAAGGTAAAGGGAAAAGGGGGAACATATAATAAGCAGATGGAAATAGTCATGTACTACAACATATACATTTTCTTGAATATATCTCGAAATGTGGAACACCCCCGAGAAATTAACAAATTGAAACACAATGAACTATAATGACAAACTTGACATTGGGGAGCACTGATTTTTCCACCAGACCCAGCTAAAATATTATTTACATAAAACATATAACACACACATATTTATATATATATATTTATGTTCCATATGTATATAAAAATATATCGTGGACATTTACATATATATATATATTCTATAGATATACAGATATTTATATATATATGCATACATGTATTTACACATTTTTAGAGACATGCATATATACAATTACATTTATAAATGCATATGCATTAAAACACATGTATAAGGTGTAAATATATCTGGTGTAAACATAAGTATATACATGATGTGTATGTTTATTTTTTTTTATAGATTTACACCTGTCAGGTGAGGGTTGTTAGATTTTAGGTCAGCTGTCCCGCCTCCGCCTTCTACTCCCCCTCCTCCTCCTCGCACGCCAGACCGCTGCAAGCTCTTGATCGCAGTGGTCCCCGCCAGACCCGAACAGCAAGCACAGGATCAGAGCGTTCCCAGCCGCAACCACAAAGAATCTTCGAACAGAGAAGACAGAAAGAATGCCAGAAGGGAATGTCAGAGAAAAATTCCAGATAGAATGTCAGAATAGATGTCAGATAGAATGCCAGAATAGATGCCAGATAGATTGCCAGAACAGATGCCGGCCAGATAGATTGCCAGAATAGGTGCCAGATAGACTGTCAGAATAGATGCCAGATAGAATGCCAGAATAGGTGCCAGATAGATTGCCAGAAAGACTGTCAGAATAGATGCCAGATAGAATGCCAGAATAGATGCCAGATAGACTGCCAGAAAGACTGTCAGAATAGATGCCAGATAGAAAGCCAGAATAGATGCCAGGTAGACTGCCAAAAAGACTGTCAGAATAGATGCCAGATAGAATGCCAGAATAGATGCCAGATAGATTGCCAGAATAGGTGCCAGATAGACTGCCAGAAAGACTTTCAGAATAGATGCCAGATAGAATGCCAGAAAGAATGGCAGATAGAATGTCAAAATAGATGTCAGAATAAATGCCTTGATGGGGATAATTACATATGACATACATTTTTTGGGAGGCGAGTTTTCTTCGAGAGATGGGCCTTCCCAGCGGAACCCCGTGCCCCCATTGTCACCAAGTCCGGTGCTTGTGCCTTCGCCAGCCGGGCCAAACGAGGATTCTGCGATGGCTTCACCTACCGTGGCCAATGTTGAGGACAAACCATTTTTTGTGGGAGTGGATGCATGGGTTACGGACCAACCCTACTTTCACATGTTTGAATTTATGGTAAAATAACTACCCATCTTAGCCAATGTCCCCTTTATCATTGGGTAATTCCATTATATCATATCAATCTGCTCCCACTATAGCATGAAATGTTTAATTCATTTTATAATTCCATCAAAGATCCGCTGATCGACGCCCGCCGGAAGATGGGCCTTGCCGATAGATTGTATCCTCCGATCCCGCAGGCCTCCAAAGGGTTTCATAAGAACCGGGGCATGTATCCCCAAAATGGCATCCCTTCCAAGAATTTTGGAAAAACAATGCGAGATTGTAAGCATTCTTTCCCCGATGCCTTTGACAAGTAAGCTCACATAGCGTGTGGAATCGCACGCCAAGCAACTGTGCCAAGCCAGCTGCACAGCCACATGTCCAGAAGTATCTTTGGTCATATTTAATCATATTACTGGTTCATGTATAGTGTCGAACATCATTATAGATCAAATGTATCTCAAGAATTGGGCTGTGGTGGCGCTATGGCACAAGTTCAAGCCCTATACCCCAGGATCATGGTTTCACGACCCTTTGACAAAAGATTTTGAAGATTTCACTGTGCCGGCAGGATGGTATCACTGGCCGTCGTCGTCCCCACCCTCCTGAGGCCGGTGTGGAAAGGAGATTGCAGCTGGGTGACGGGATGACCTGGCTGGGGCTATCCTTTTTACAGAACATGCACTAGAATCTAAAATAGTAAATAGCATTTCCCTGGAATGCAATAAAGGTATGCAAAATCAAAAGACAGCTTGAACTGCATGGGTCGGACCCGGCATGTGATGGTAGTTTCATTTCGGTGGCAAATATGCCGCCAAGATCCTTCTTGCGCTTTTCCTTCTTGGTGCGGCACAATCCGTCCGCTGCAAGCTTATCTTCGTAGAACATGCTCTGGCGGTCCAGGGCTAACTTTGTAGCTGCTGCAAGCTGGTCCATGAGCACCACATCTTTGCCCTGCAAGGCATAGGCGGCAACGTTTGTTGCGGGCTGATCATATGTTCTGTGTGGGGGTGGCTGCATGCATGCATGCATGCTGGCACAAACACAAGCATACTTAGTTAACCATAGCCTGACGGATCATGGCTTTGAGCTGGCTATAGCTTTGCTCCAGCTCAGAAGAGTGATTGGACATGGTCTGACCTGAGGTCGGGTAACATGTGCGTACACCTATAGGGACCTTGCGTCTCAAATGCATGGCCCGAACTGGGATGGTACCTTGAATAAGACTAGCCACACAGAGCTTGCTGATGCTGCATGTGGCTGAGCTTCAACGGAATGGTCTTGCCCAATGACAAATCAGTCAGAAGCTTCGGGAGGAGCCACTCTGCAGCAGCGAAAGGTTCATCAGGCATCTCTTTCCTCCTTAGGTGCCCAAAAATTGTATAGAAATTGTCAGAATAGTTACAAGACGTCAGAATAGTTGAAATTGCCATTGGTGCTATATGTAACATGCTAATGCTATAATATGCCGTGTAAAAATCTACAGCCATGCTTCTTTCGAGTACCTGGAGCGGTGCCCTTGCCCTTGCCCCGTCCAGGCTGTCCAGGGATGGGCGCAGGAACATTGCCCTGAGCCGGCACCGAAGGCTGACTCAACCGGGGAAGGTTGGAAACGTCCGAGCTCATTCCACCCAACACATTGTCTGTCAGGAGCGCTCCAGCAGCCTCCCGTAGCCGATGTGGAATCTGTGGACATGAAAATCATACTGATAGAATCCCATCATAGAAACATGGGGGTCCCATTATAGTCCCTTGGAGGCTTTCATGGCGTTACTAAACGAATTTATTTTGTGATGGTGATACACAAAAAAAAACCTGATGATCACATGGAACATACCCCGTACGTTGCCCCATTTAGGGGTTGTCATGTGTTAGATTTCTTCATGTTTGTAGGGAGGATGTGTGTGTGTGTGCGCATGTGTGTGAAAACTTGGTGTGACCCCATGCCACTCTTTGTGTGTATGTCGACCTGGCAAGGCCGTGTTTCTATGCCCTGCCTCAGAGCCGGCGTCCAGTGCGCCTTCCGTGTGGATCACCGTTGTGTCCTCGTACACGTCTTCATGGGAATGGCTCATCTCAACCAGAACCTGTAGTATGGCACCATGTGGATTTGGTTGGGACGGGTGGCCAACACCAAAAAAATGTGGGATGAACGATGTGCAACCAGTGAGTTCGGGAACGGTATACATGTGCAAAGACATAGGGAATAATGTGTATATATAATATATATATATATATATGTATGTATGTATGTATGTATGTATGTATGTATGTAGACATGACGTCGGGTATAGCCCACAAAAAAGACAAGCATTCCATCCATCTATGAACATATGACACCCATATAAAAATACACATATATTATTTTTAAAAACCTGTATAGCTTGAGCTAGGTAAAACCCATTTTCCACGGACGACCCCAACTGACCAACTGGATATCCTTTTTGGGGTGGCGTTTCTCATTTTACGGCAAGAAACATAGTACATGGTCATAGCAGCATCGTCCGGCATGTCGGGGTGCTCGCGGAACTCGCCCGTCGATTTTTTCCGAAGAACCAACGAGTCAGCCAGATGAGTGTTGCCGTTGAACATCTGGACGATTTGGTCCCGGGTACGCCAGCCTTTGGGTGTATCATAAAATCTTTGGAAAATTGAAATATTGTTTTTTGACACATGCATCAAAATCCAAGTCACCCATTTTCTTCTTCCCCTTCTCGCGGTCGATGCGGGCCCTTGACTGGGACACTGTGATCCTCAGGAGGGGGTACCAATCATGCAAGGATAGTGGGACTGACCGAACAATAAAGTGTACAAACACTTGGTTGCCTCAACATAGTTTCCAGGTGGCCATGCTAAATAAACGCCAAAGTTCTTAGAGAAGGATCCACCGGCAGAGCACCAAAGCTGGAACAGTTTGTTTTTGGCGCTTCTGCTTTTGGAGGTTACAGCACTCTGCCAAGCATCAACAAACTCTTGGGGAACACTGACTGTGGAAATCTCACCCTGCACCTGCCGCTTGAAGGCAGCATAGTGTTTCTGCCTTTCTTGTCCGGTGGTGGGATCAATGCTTTCCCCACTGTTGCTGACTTGGAATTGCTGATCCAAGCGGTCAAGCTGCTGCGGTGCTGATGCTTTGGGCTGCGCTGGTGGAAGGGTGGCCTTTCCTACCACGGGTGGTGCTGGTGCCTGGGCGGCTGGTGCTTGTGCTGGTGGGCTTGGTGCCGCTGCTTTTGCCTGCGGTGCAGCTTGGTGAGCAAAGAGCTGGGTGTGTGGCGTCGGTGCTGGGGGCGGGATGCTGTCAGCCTGCTCAGCTTTGACGTTGACACCTGCCGCTGCTGTGCCATGCGTCCGGGAATCATCACATGTCTGGGTTGCATCCAATTGTTTTGCTGCAGCAGGTGGCTCTGGGATTCGAGGTACGATTGTAGTTTGCGAACTTGTTTCATCAACCTTGCTGTCATGGACTGCGCCAACCCTAGCTGGGGTTACCACAGGTCTTGGTGATGGCTTTGCTGTTGGAACCACTTTTGCTTCTGCTTTGACCCCCTGGATGGTCTTTGGCATGGGAGCTGCTGAACTTGCCTTTGCCACTAGACTGGGAGGTGGAACAGCTGGCATTGCAACGTGTGCCTTGGGGGGTGGTGGCAATGTGGGTTGCTGTTTGATCTGCTGTGGTGGTGGCGGGGGAGGTGGATGTGGCGCTGCTTTGGGGGAGTAGTAGCAAGTAGGGGCCGGGGAGGGCGCTGCAGGAGTGGGTTCTGTCTTGGTTGGCTGCGCTGACTTTCGTGCTGTGACTTGAGGTCTATCAGGATTGGGTAAGCCTTTAGCCTTCTTAGTCACACGACCCTCACCAACCTCCAGCTCAAGCTTGGTAGACCCGCCAATCCCAGCAACAGTGGGCGATTCGCCGCTTGCACCAGGTACATCAGCAAGATGCTCCAAAGATGCCATCGAAGCGGCTCGGCTAGGCGTGGCTTGCCTTGGCTGACTGGGAATATGATCACATATAATAAGATATCACAGGGAACATGAACACGTACATACGTATACATATATATATATATATATTATATATATGTATGTAAGTAAATCATGGGGAATATGAACACATATATAAATTTCGGAATATGGACACATGCTATACAAATATATCATGGGGACGATTCGATTTTGGGTTACTGGAGGCAACACATTCAAACATGGTAGATGTGATAAATGAAATCAGGGTGCGTCATCACACTGAGATTGGCTGATGACAGGGTAGCCGGATGCAAGTTCATAGATTTGGGCCATGAGTAGGGCGACTCTGCATCCCTTTCCTGCATGCAGCATAAATTCTAAAATGATGAGTTCGGCAATAATCATGTTTCATGGATCACTTAGTCATGTCCACCCAGCTCACATGGACATCAATACCCAAAGGACGCGTAGGCCTGGCTTTCCATCATAGTGGATTGACTATCCATACTTCGCATCGCAAGCTCCCTGGAGACCGAGTCCTGCGTAAGCAAGCATGTGTCCCAGAAAATTTTGAAAAGGCTTTAGAATGATGATGATACCCGGGATTTAGAAATGGGATAGGTTGGCCAAGAGGGAACCCACAGTCCTTCCCACCAACAGGAGATTTAAACGAAGGCTTTGGAGGTGGAGTGCAGTAGACTTCAGATGCTGCAGCATGGTCTGCCCCATCCTGACAGGGATGTATGGACAAGAAACGGTCCTTGTTGACACAGCAGCCATTCCACTTGTCAAAGAATTTTCTGATTCTCACCGAGTACGGAATGAAGCCGCAAGCTTTTCCAGCCTATCAAAAGGTTGTGGGGTGCCAGGGGTTATTTCAGTAGAAACCACGGTTTGTGAGTCATAACCACCACACATGGTAATTTGGGTAAGTCAAGTGAAAACCATCAACGCCAAGGCACCTCTAGGTCAATCACATCCCCGGGTCGAGACGGAGGCATGAGTACCAGCACGCTGCAAAAGGCACGCAATCTTCCACGAACTGATCTCTCAAAATGGCGCTGGACGCAGCATGCACTGTAGAAATCCTACCATGATGCAGCAACCAAACTAATGTAAACTGACACTGACAACGGCCCTAACTGACTCTAATGATTCTAAGTGACGCCAACTGACGGAAAGTTATGGGTCTGGTCAATTCCTATTCCGATTTTTCTAACTGACGCCAACTGACGCCAACTGACGCTCGGCACGTCGAAACGAGGGGTTTTGACATGCCACGATTCTCTAACCGACGCCAACTGACGCCAACTGACGGACACCACCGAGCCCGCAAAACCCGACAACCCCATATTCAAAAAATGAAAACGAGTTGGTTTTTCAGAGCTTTCCTTTGGGTTCCCGCATGGCCCCATGCCTGTAGGTCAACTTCTTTCATGGCAGCGTTGCCAAAATGTCAACATGCCAGGCTCTCAGCAGTGGGCCGGTGTGGGTAATCCCTAAAACACCCGCCGTAATTACGGCATGCACGGCGCCCTCACACATTTGTGTGGGAGGGTTCCATGTGAGAAGTGCCATCCAAAGGAAATTAGAGCAACAAATGGCGTAGCTCGTATACCTTCTTACGGGTCAGGAGTTGGCACAAGTAGTCTTCCACCTCTCCAAGCCTTGGGGAAACTAGAAAGTTTAACCATGTGGCCAAGAGAAGGTTCAGAAAGTTCTTACTGGGTTGAAATGTTTATACTGAGAAACCGTTCAGTCATGTCCAGTTCTAATTCAAATGCAGCCTAGATACTTGGCATCGTCCCAAGGGTCTGGTGCATAGTTGATCTCGAACCTCCGCTTGTCAAGACCATATTGCTGAGACCGAAGATCAAACTCACGGGCGACCTTGGCAGTCGCAGGCGAGACGTGAAACCGGACAGGCTGAAAACAGTGAGAGTGTTCAGACAAAATTATAACAGAATATATGTTGTACATTCCCCGCCCGTTCTGGAACCAATATGTTGGCACTATACACGCAGTACCAACTGCAGGTCAAACTTTGTTGGCTAAGTCCCGAACAGCTCTGCCAAACTTTGATGGATATACTTGGCTCTTCTTTAAACTGGAGGATCCCTTAAATCTTCGGACATTGCTCCCATCATTATAGGAGACTGTAGTCGACTCCGGAGTGAGGCCCGTCTGGTCAAGCAATGCCATCCAAGTAGGCCGATGGAATCTCCTAGACGGGATGTTTCCAAACCATCATGTTGTTTCTGATTGGATCCAGTGTGGTGGTATGTGCCAAAATGTGGGCACAGCATGTTTTCCCCACCTGTCAGGTGAGGGTTGGTAGATTTAGGATCAGAGTGGTCCCTGCCCGACCTCAACTGCAAGCGCTAGATCGCAGTGGTCCCCGCCGGACCCGAACAGCAAGCCCCGGATCAAAGTGGTCCCCGCCGGACGCGAACAGCAAGCACGGGATCAGAGTGTTCTCAGCCGAACATCGGCCACAAAAACTCTTCGAACAGAGAATGCAGAGAGAATAGAAGTGAATGTCAGAGAGAATGCCAGATAGAATGTCAGAACAGATGCCAGAATAGATGCCAGATAGACTGCTAGAAAGTATGTCAAAAGAGATGTCAGAATAGATGCCATAGAATGTTAGGTAAAATGTCAGAATATATGTCAGAATATATGCCTTGAAATGCCATGGTGGGGATCACTCAGTGAAAAGTATTTGTTTGTTGTTGTTTCTCCCCTCCTCAGCTTTTCCATCCTGAATATCTATCTTGCACTGCTACATTCTATACAGTATATCTGCACGACAACAACGAACAAATAACAAAAATCATTTTCAGGGGCAACCATTGTTGCAAAAAACCCACTGGCCCCAGAGTTCCTTTGGAGATGTGTAACCCAACCATCGTCACTGAAAAGTTTGGTTGGCTTTGGACTTAAGCTGCCAAACATTCCCAAAGAGGTGTAGGTCTGGACCACGTTCCAATTTCGGATGAACTCCGCCAGGCGATCGTGCAGGTGTATCTGGGCGTTGGGGGCTGGCATGGTCACCTATAGAGAGCCAGAGGGAACCAGCTTGGAATACATATGTGATTTCGTATCATTTCTGTCTATCAAAAGTCCAGTTGCAATCGACCACAATGGGTTTTCCAAAAGCACATGCCCTCCACAGAAGAGGGCTGCCATAAATAAAAGACACACCTTAGTACAAGACCCGGCTGTACACATGGAAGAAGCAAGATACGCATGTGTACACATTATCCCACTTGCTTGTCCTTCGATCTTAGCTTGTGACACGACTCACCATCTGATTGGCGAATCTGATATATCCCAGGGACCTCATGGACATCCCAAAAAAAGACTGCTCCAGAAACATGTTCCTACCTGTCCTAACCTGTCCTATCTCACTCCAAACCACATCCTATTGCCCAGCCACGTATTGCCCATCGGACATTCTTCCGATCTGCCTGATGTACCACCTCAGGCGGCTCTGCAGGCTTTTGGCGCTTTTGAGGCTGTGTTTGCTTTTTGAGGTGCCGGTGGGTTGCGCCACACTGGTGGAACACATGGGCTAAAACCTTCTGACTTGATCTGGATCATCCAAATTTCAGAATAGTGGGAAGAAACCGCACCGCATTGTTGACAAACAGTTCCATAGATACTTAATTTATAAAATCGTTCCTTCAAAATCACAGATAAATGTTAAGCATCAACAGCTCAATGAATAGTTTGTGTCCATCCCCTACATTTCAGAAATCCCCATTTTCTTCACCACCCGGATCTGGCATCCCAGACACGGTTGATAAGGGTAAATGAACTACACACCACTGCAGCGGAGAAGAGCCCACCCTTCTGCATTCTCATGATTGAGACCAAATGGCGAAGAAACCCCAAAGGAGAGTTGATATCCTGGGATCATGGACGTGGAAAACCAAGCGTGATGTGTGGACAGGCATACTCACAGGGTCTCATTGAAGGACGTCAGTGTTCTAACATGCGTGGTGAAATTGAACTTTCAAAACTGGAAGTTAATCTGAGGGTCATCCATTTCGTCCAGCGCAATGTCCAGCCGGGCCACCCTATGACCCCTTCCTTTGAAACCCCGCGCTATGGCGCCCTTTCCACTGAATGCATCCACGTTCCGGAAACCCACTTCAGTGGGTGGCAGGATGAAAGCCTAGGATGCAGTCTATGGATTGGTATTGTGAGGGATGTGATTCTCCTTTAGGCTCTCCTTAAACGGATTGCTGGATTGCGTGAACTCACTTCCGTCTCATCAAACCAAGGGACTCCCGTGATAAGCTGCATCAGCATGAACAACCGGATCGGCAAGCAGCCAGGCCGCGAGGGTCCGTGTGGGAGAGGCCGAGGAATGAAGACCGCAGCTTCCGGGTGGTCTTCCGGGTGGTCCATCCTTAGGCCGAAGCGCTCAATTGGGACAGGTTAGGAGTATAATACAGCCATATGCAGCCAAAAGTGGTGATATGCATATGCAAAAAATCAATTGGATACCACCCCAATAAATTTATGTTCATATCCATGCCACGGCAATCATTTTGCAAAAAAGGGTCTCACCGTGAGGTCGTTTCATGGATAATTGGGATGCCAAAGCGAGCAGCTCACCAACCCCGAGTTGTATTGAACAAAAAGATTGCTGAACAGAAGACACACATGTATGCATGTATGCATGTATGCATGTATGTATGATGCATGTATGTATGCATGTAATGTATGTATGTATGTATGTATGTATGTATGTATGTATGTATGTATGTATGTATGTATGTATGTATGTATGTATGTATGTATGTATGTATGTTTGAATGTGTATGTATGTATGTATGTATGTATGTATCTATGTATGTTTGAATGTGTATGTGTATGTATGTATGTATGTATGTATGTATGTATGTATGTATGTATGTATGTATGTATGTATGTATGTATGTATGTTTGAATGTGTATGTGTATGTGTATGTATGTATGTATGTATGTATGTATGTATGTATGTATGTATACATGTCTGTCTGTCTGTCTGTCTGTATGTATGTATGTATGTACTTACGTACGTATGAATGTATGTATGTATGTATGTATGTGTGTATGTTTGTATGTATGTACGTGGGTATGCATGTATGTCTGTCTGTATGTCTGTCTGTTTTTCTGTCTGTCTGTCTGTCTGTACGTATGTACGTATGTATGTATGTATGTATGTCTGTATGTCTTTCAGTATGTATGTACGTAAGTATGTAAGTATGTAAGTATGTAGGTATGTAGGTATTTAAGTATGTAAGTATGTATGTATGCATGTACGTATGTATGTTTTCTCGATGCGGCATTAAACAATATCAGTTGCACCATGTTGATTCCGACATTCTATGTCTTTTTTCGCAAGCCATAATTTGAATCCAAAGCGGTGATCTAAGCTGATTGATTTGAATCCCAGAAGGCATGTCCTTCCATGCCTATGCCACCAGAACACGGAATTTGCTGGGCATTGCTGAGTACACGGACAGCATTGTACGGGATGACTAGATGAGAACTCATTTTTTTCACGTTGTGGATCTTTCCCAGCATTCCCAGCAACCACATGTTGAGAGGTGACAACCCCAGAAAACCCCATGAAGGGGAAGCCATAAAATGCTACCTACATAGCCAGGCAATTGCAGAACAACTATAGATATACCCTGACCATATATCACTTAGTGTGGGTAGCTTCCATGTGGACCCTACGGCTCAGTTGCACCTTCAGCAACAGCAACATCTGATTCCACCTGCTCTTCGGCAGGAGGCACTCCAACCACCTTCGGAATCTGTTTCTTCCGAGGCTGGGAACTGAACTTTCCGCACAATTCCGGCGTGACAAGACCATGGATTTTGAAAATGCGGGATGCCTTTCTAGCATCGGCCCGTGCTCCCTCCGGATCCTTTTTGGATGCGAGGGACTTGCGATACGCATTGGAATACACAGCTCCAGTGGTGACATGGTCCGGGGGTTTGTACCCATTCTTCAAATCATCCCCGTCTGCATCACCTGAACCCCCGTCAGTTGCAGCGGGGCTAGCTGCAGCTTCGGGCTCCCCAAAATCAGCACCAGCATCATCGCCAGGGTGTGGCTCCTGGATGGCCGGCAAAGAAAAAACAAAGAATATCAGATGAACTGGAGCCTCCTCAATTTTTGAATGCGGATGCAGTCAAGATGATTGATTAGATTCTTGCTTTACGCTACTGAATTTTCTCCCAAAAGGCATAAAAAGGACCCCCCCTTTTTAGTGTTTTTTGTCATTTTGGGATATGTTTTTCATTATACGTCTCTTGATTCCATATTTAAAAAAATAATGGCTCCTCAATTGCTTTCGTAGCTTTCGTAGGGCGTCGGGGCTTCTTGGCACCACTTGACCCACTTGGCACAGGTTCTGAAGGTGCCACATGTGATTCACCTTTTGTCTTACGTTTCTTCGGGGGGGCTACGGCGTCATGGGCATCCCCCTCTTTTGAATTTGTCTTTGGCTTACGGCCTTTGGTCTTCCCGATGGCTTCACCCTGTTTACTGAAATTGGCTGTGACATCAGTTAATGTTGCAGTCTCCAACTCAGCAGCAAAAGGGGCATCCGAGGTCATTTCCCCATATTTGTAGTCGCCAGTCTTGACCTATAGTGTTGCCGACACAACGCAACGTCTTGGCCAGGCCAGGCAATGCAGCATCTTAATGCAGGTGAGACACAGGACTGAGCTCCTGCAGGTTCGGAGCCGGGGCAAATTCAACATGTGCACGCTACGTTGAAAATTTAGACGTGTGGGTATGTATGATCATACATGCAGAAATACGCATATATACTATAAGACTGTTACAGAAATAATTGCCAATATACACAACCAGATATACCTAGTCACATATGCATACATGATGTATATTATACATACCCATGCATAGAAACATACATCCGAGGGACGAACAGCACACCTACAATCCATCTTTAAGAAGTATATATATTTATAATTAACCTGTACATATAGCTGTCAAAGGAATACCTTCTTGCCAGGCATGGGTGTGATCGTTTGCCCTGCTGTTTCTCTACAACTCATAATGCACATGTTGTGTTTGCGCACAAAAAAATCACACATAAAACAATGTGAAATAATTGCATAGAATACTCACTATAGGGCTGCATTTTTTTTTGGGACAGTCGTAGCGTGTACCAAAAAAAATATCGTTGCAAACCCCAGACCAGATTTCCCACATGGCTCCTTCTCCTCATCACCGGGCTTTTCTTCCAGAATTTGGCCAGCCTTCCAGGAAGGGGTACTGCTGAATTAAATGGCGTGAAGGGAATAAGCTTCAAGTCAAATACTGATGGAAGCCTCTGGGTGAATCTCATTGCTCATCTCTGCAGCGCTGGCTGCAGCCGTGGCAGGCCCCTGCGCTGAAAGAAAAAAACACACAGCAACCAGGCCGGGCGATGGGTAAACTTGACATGCCAGAACAAGGTCATGGGAATGGCGGCATGTGGATCTGCAAACTACGCGAGTGAAGGGACAAGTTGAAGTCAACACGAAAGTTGTTGAGAGAACGGCATGTGGGCAAAAGGCCTGCCTCATGTCCATCGGCTCTGGATTCTGCTAAAATTTCCTCAAAAAAAGGCACATGATTTTTGAAGACTTTCGGCTTTCATCAGGAGTTAGGCACTTGATGTGCGATCACTGATTTCGAAAAAAAAAGGTGCAGCGAAGCGTCATATCCAAACGGCGGCTCAAAACCGTTCAGGGCTGCAAGCACCTGTGCATGGTGCCACTGAGAAACCATGATTAGATGCTCCGATTTTTTGATGAAAAAAATGGTTTCCATGGGGTTCGAAAATCTGTCAGAAGTCAATTGGTTTTCAATATCCTTGTTTCGGCTTAGCTGCACACCGGCAGGCCTCCGGGCTCAGTTCATCATCCGTAAGATCGACGACGCTGGCCGGGCCCACAGAAGGTTCATACTCAGTATCGGCCAAAGGAGGTGACATGCAAGGCTGAGAGTCTTCAACCTGAGTTGGCCAATCACGCTGGATTAGATCATGTTGGCGCTACAACACAGACAGAAACCCATACATATCAATTGTAATAGACAAATTTTATATATATATATATATATACTACTATATACTATTTATTTATTTATTTATTTATATATATATATATATACAGTTTGGAGAGATATGTGATTGATTCTGCTGCCAGAACGGCAACTTGTATCACACAGCCGCATCTGAATGGTGAGTAACTATGTCCATGGCTTGTTGGCAAACCTCTTGAACAGCTTGGAGATGGGAATCAATTTGCTGGATCAAATGTCCCGAGGCATCCACTGCACAGCGAAGGGTTTCTATCTCCATGTGACCTTGTCAGAAGCTGACTGAACGTGAGTGAATTTAAAACATTCATGTAGGTCTGCCAGTCTAAAAAACTGTGGTTGGAACTGGATGGTTGAATATCATCATCTGCGATCTCCACAACACCACTTGATGGCTCCTGGATCAGGACCCTTGAAAAAGATGTTTGTCTTTGCGAGGAAAGGCATGGGACCAGAATCACCATGCAACCCCCGCATCCTCCAAGGCTTCATCTGGCAAGTAGGGGGAAAAGTCCTCTTCGCTCCGAGGCTGCGCGTACGGCATGTTCTGCCACATCTCTCGCTCCTGCAGCACGAGGACAGGACAACCAGCCACATGGTGTCCAGATGCAGGAAGTAAGTCTATTCAAATATAATCTAAACACCGTTAATGATAAACAAAATCTCATACAATCTCATTGAGTGTTCAAAAGATGGGATTGATTATATATATATACATATAAACCTAAACCTAAACCATCCTAAACCTATCCTAAACCTATATGATGTATACACATTTGGTAGGTAAATGTGGGAATATATCATACATAGAGTGCCAATTTATGAAAAACTTCGATGCCAGACCACACAGAATTGCCCAAAAAAGAACACGGTCTTACCTCTTGGGTCATGTGGACGACACCCGACGAGGCTGCTCCGTCTTGGCCATCCTCAATGCCTGAGATGGGCGGCGGGAGCGGGAGTGGACATCACTTACTTGTGCCCACAAAAGTGAAAAAAGGTGTGACCGAAACCGAACCTGCAGCAACTTGCTTGGAATAGATCCCACCCCCAACACGATGCTCATGGATAAATTCCACTTCGTCGTCTGCAACCATGGTGTCTTTTCGGCACATTGGACGCGCACGGCGAGGATTTGCCGTCATAACAGCCCGCAATTTTTTGGCGACCTAGGGCACCCACGTGAGAACGCCTACAAAACCATATATTATAAAGACACATGCCAATGTTTTCTGAATTAGCTAGGGCGCATCCCCACCAGTGTTGCGCTTGCAAGCTCTTCGCCAATATGCCCGAGCGTAGGAGACAAGCGCGAACAGCACATACGACTCCTAGACACCCACCCATATACAACCATACAAGGCAAATTAAGAACAGTTTGCTCGCAAACATTGTACTGCAAAGATGGTTGCAGCCGAAGTTCATCCAAAGCCCATCGCTTCTTTACCCGGAGCACTTGTTTAGATTTGGATAATGTATTCTCGAACTCATCATCTAAGGCCATATAGGCGTTTTGGAAATCAGCAACCGTGAACTCACCTAAGCACAGCAGCATGTGAAAAATCCACTAATGTGGAATGTACGGGCGCACACGCACACACACACACAACACGTGAGCAAATATACATTTCAGCCTGGCGACATACAGGAGACAACTCGCTGAGTGCAAGGATGATGCTGAGATACTTCTGCATATCTTGATACGCGATGCACACAACATTTTTTACTTCACTGAACGTTGTGTTGTGCGGAGGTTTGCGCTCGGCACAAGTCAACAATGCCTTTCCTGGAAGGTGTGCTTTCAAGATACCTCAGGATTTGGCTTGGTGAAAGATGTGATGAGTTGAGCTGTGTAGCATACATCCTCACGAATATCACCAACAGAGTGTTAAAACCCACAAACTCCTTAGGCAAACATGTTGGTGTCTTCTCACTGCATGAGGGGGACAAACTAGCAGGCAAGGTGCAAACCACATCCTGCGTGCTAAACGGAGCACTCATGGGCACAGCAAGCGAAGCTTTCGCAGGGCAACTGAGCCAAACTAGCTCTAGGACACAAAACCTGTTCCATGAACTGGCCATGTGCATTTTTCCATGCGTTCTCTTCACCATGTGCATTTTTCCATGCGTTCTCTTCATCCAGATTACGGCTTCCCACGTGCTTCCCAGCGCAATCCCACAGCCTGGCCTCGAAGATGTTGTCTTGTTTTCTGTACCATTGGATCAGCCCGGGTTGACACAAAGCCACATGGGTGTGCTCCCTATGTCTCAAGTTGATCCAATTTGAAAATCTGAGGGCCCATACACATATGTACAAAGATATGGGTGAACCTGATGTGTCTTGAATTTCACTATATGCTTGAAGATCTTCAAGTTGAAGGGCCAAAACTAAAGCAAACCTAAGCTAGTGAGCCATAAATCAGGACCCCTTGGCCCCTTGCGGCACGTCGTCCCGATTTCTACCACAGGCCCTGACATACCACGGCCCCTCCTCAGCAGGGGCCAAGTTCAGGGTATGTGCTGAGCAGGGTCCGCCCTGTCCTAGTGACATGGCCTAGACCCTTAGGGTATACATAAATAGTATAGATATTATATATATATATCATCTATATACATATCCCATTGAATTAATATGAATATATTACATTAAATCCCATAATAATTTGCCAACCATTCGATAGGCGTTGCGTGAAGAATTGCGCAAGAACTTCACCAGCAGTTCGGCGCGGCAACAGCTGCTGGTGGATGAGCTACGCTGGGGATGCCTGGCCTTCTGGGGATATACCCGACATTAACGGTAAAGATACCAAAATATATATGGAAAATCACCATGTCTAGTAGGTAAATCAACTATAGTACTATATTTCTATGGCCATTTGATAAAAAGCTATGTAACAAATTACCAGAGGGCATATATATATATATATATACTTGTTTGTAATGATTTACGATTAGTACAGTTTGGAATCGAGACGGGTTGAAACCACCAATCAATTTGTTGTCATCCTTGAGAAGATAGAATATGGAAAGCAAAAACAATAACTAGACAGGAATAGGTTTGACACATCTTTATTCTATCTACTTCAGGATGGCATCATATTATATATATACATATATACATGCCTATCGTAAACAAAAAACAGATGGCTTCATGGAGTTGAATAAGGTGTCATGATATTCCCACAGACACCCATGATGTGGGCTACGTTGGAATGATTTTTCGATAGTCTCCAACAAATGAACACACCAATCTGGAAAACCATGATTTCCCAAGGAAAACAACTTCAAATGGTGGGTTACTATCTGACATTGATTCCTAAGTCCCAACGATCATTGGGCTACAACCCAGAGCAAGCCCCCTGCCAGGTGGTGCCCCCCAAGTTATAAGTTGGTTTATAATCCCATTAACTATAGATATATCTACCATAAGTCCTAGTCATTAGAGTTATAAACCAACTTAGCTATCTTGGGGGCACCACCTTGTGGGTTTGCTGGTCAATTGTCAATCCCCCAGCAGTTGGATGATTTTCCCAGCAACTTCTATGGTTTCCGGAATTTTCCTGCCACTTTTGATTGCGGGTATTCCAGTAAATATTCCGTTATGAAGCCATGGTAAACCATTGTGAAGCAGATGTTTAAGCCATTCTTCACCATTGTTCACCACTAACCATTCTTAAGCCATTCTTCACTAGTATTAAGCCATTATGAACCACTATTAACCATTTTTAAGCCATTGTTCACTAGTATTAAGCCATTAAGCCATTATGAACCATTCTCAGAAGGTAAACCATAGACTGATGAGCCCCGATCGCTCCTCGTTAAAGGTGTCGAGATTGGCGACTGCATGGAGCAATCCCGCAGCAATGGGCGAGAACTCCTCGCCCTTATTGAGGTGCCGTGGTGGGGCCCAACAAAAACGATGGGAACATGGGGGTTCAACCGTGAAACATGGGGAAAATGGATGAACACGCTGGATTTAAGCTGCAAAGGGAAATTACTATAGTTGATTTCTGATAGCTTGAGTTGGTTGAACTAAGTAGGATGGTTTATGGATGTTTATGGTACACCTAATGTACATCGGTCGTCGAACTGGCTAAATCTGGTTTTAAGCAACAGACATAGCTGGGGCTCACCACCTTGCAGTTCTCCATATCTGGAGCCCTTGGACCAAGTTCCCAAAGAACCATCCAGACTGATTGTTTTAATGAACATATGGATAAGTCAGTATATTTCCAGACAAATTGACAAGTCAGTATATTTCCAGTATAAATAGTCAGTATATATAGTGGATAAGTCCAGATAAATCCATCATGATGGATATTTGACAAGTAGAAATAGTGGATAAGTCAGTATATTTCCAGAATGTCCACTGATGAATTATACTAAGATCCCTGAGGATCATCATCCGCTATGCTCCGATCAATTGTCAGTCACAAGGTTTAGCAAATCCCTCATCGATGTCCTCCAACCATATGATTACACCCGGTTGTTGCACAGCGGTATGGAACAATGACCCCTGCTTCCTGATATCGGTTGCATCACACTCTTTTGCAGGTGAAAACCCTTTCAATTGATTTTAACATGTGTATGAATATACAGTCTATTTAGATACCAGTAGTACCGCACAAGACGGCGGCGGAAGTTTCAAAGATAGGAAACTACAGGAGAGGTGAGTTGCAGTGATGCATGGATGACAGAGCGAACCCACTGATGGATCGAAAGGTGGTTGGGGCTTTGAGCCTCTCATTCTCTCTCTCTTTGTTTCCTGCTCGTCTCTTTCCAACTGTCTCTATCTGTTTGCTTGACTCTGTGTCCACCCATGTCTGATGATCTATCACCTTCTCTCTCTATCT
Source organism: Cladocopium goreaui (assembly GCA_947184155.2). NCBI lineage: Eukaryota > Dinophyceae > Suessiales > Symbiodiniaceae > Cladocopium > Cladocopium goreaui. The sequence continues at coordinate 373,077 of CAMXCT020004390.1, forward strand.
ATGTCTCTATCTCATCCTCTCTCTACCTATGTATCCATCCATCAATCGATGTATCTTGCTGCCCTTTTATCTATCCATTTATCTATCTGTTCAGCATTCTACCATTACATCTATCGATCCAGCTATCCATCTTTTTGTCTATCTATTTGACAATCCCTTGATCTGTCCATCATTTTTATGTACGTATCGAACTGACCTTCTATTCATCCCCCTATCCATGTGTCTCCCACTCCTTTTATGGCAGAACCATCGAGCAGGAACATCGACAAGGAGGTAGCAGCAGAAGCTGAAAACGAGAATCGACAACAACATCTCTTTGTCGGTGAAAAGAAGCATCCCATTTGTTTAAAAACATGTTTGAAACATTTTGAAACACTCTGTCTCCTCACCTTCTTCCAAGCTTAGCTGTTGAATCTCTTTCGCAAAAAAGACTTGGGATCGACATTGTCCGCGCCGTCAGAAAAGACAAATACGAACCTTTGCAAGTGACCCCTTTTCCTGTCCTCAGGGTTTCGCGACTTTTCTACCTTTTCGCGCACCTTGATCTTCTTTCTACTGACTCTTCTCTTCTCTGATCTTATTTTTTCTTCCTTTCTCTTCTCTGACTCTTCCCACCTCTGCTGCTTCATCTGTCCATATCGTCGGAAGTTTGGCTTCTAAACTTCCTTCGATGAATACAAATTGGTTGCATTCTTGAAACAAAACAGACACACACACACATATATATGTATACATATACTGCATGATTTTGTTCAAATCTTCACAACTCATGTGTCCCTTATTGGAGGTGAATTTCCTGTCAGAACGTCAGGAGTTGCAGGGTCAAGTGCTAGAGCTGCGGAGCGAGAACCGACGCTCTGTGGAGGCGAGAGATGTGATTTTGAGGAGATGATTCACCTACAAGGTGGTGCCCCCAAGATAGCTAAGTTGGTTTATAACTCTAATAACTAGGACTTATGGTAGATATATCTATAGTTAATGGGATTATAAACCAACTTATAACTTGGGGGCACCACCTTGTACCCTTGGGATTTTTAGCCATGAGAGATATGGGTCATCAGGGATACGACCAAAATATCAGGATAACACCATCGATCGATCTATAGGTGAGTTCGAGGAATTTCGATAGCTCCCACTGAGGCATCAGCCAGCCACCATCATGGGGATTTAATCAGTGATTTTCGAAATTGTTGTCTTTACCCTCTGGTAAACTAACAGTTTGCTATTGAAAATGGCCATAGAAATAGTGGATTTACCCACTAAAAATGGGGATGTTCCATAGTTTTTTGTATGTTTACCAGAGGGTAAGGTGGGTTTCATCAGGAACAACATGCTGATTTATATGACTTTACCATCACATGTTGGGATTGATTCATGAGAAAAAAAACGGATAACGTATCACGCAACAATCTACAATGGGGAGATTTCCTGGGATATAGATAGAATTGGGAAATCATATTTATTTCAATTCAATCTGTAGCAATCGAAATTTAACCATGAAACATGGATACATGGCATTTTCGGACTGTCCAACACTAGATTTTTATTTTTCCTTGAGGTATATTTGGTGGGAGATATAGCACATGCCAATGCTATGATGTTTGACTTGTTTCAAAACGGGGGATGTGGTATACCCCATTTTCAGACAGACCCAGTCATAACCGAAACATACCGAAACTCGTGGTGTCAAACAAGAAGTAGCCTCTGGTAAACATACAAAAAACTATGGAAAAACACAATTTTTGATGGGAAAATCCACTATAAATAGCCATTTTCAATAGCTATGTTAGTCATTACCAGAGGGTATGGTGATTTCCTCAAAGGATCGTGGGTTTTTCCATCCGTGTTTTGATGGATTGATTCTCAGAACATGAACAAAAACCCTCAAAGATGTGCGAATTATTGCCACCAACCGCTAGCCGGCGAGGTGACAGAGGCCGTGCTAGTGCTGTGGCGGATGAGATAAGAAACTACCTCCACCAAAATTTGTTTATTTTCCCCCATGAGTGAAGAGTTCCTGTTGTTTTGTCTTGTAGAACACATTTAAAATTATAATAAAACAATGTATATGTATGTAATGGAATGGAATGTAATGTAATGTCATGCAATGCAACGCAATGCAATGCAATGTAATGCAATGTAATGTGTCTATGTATGTATATATCTATGTATGTATGTAATGTATGTATATATATATATTAGGTATAATATACATGCTGATAATGACACGCCCAGAATCAATATCCAAATGATAGTGATATCCAACATCCCAATCATTGGATATACGGCTGGTGGACCTTCTCCTCCCAGGAAGTGGCCAGCCGAGTGCGCGCGGAGAATCAGGCAGGCCCCATACGATTCTCATTGATGTGTATATAGGTATATACATGTTTGCGTGGATATAAATAAAAATATGATCTTATATGTGTATCTAATTTGATACGTGTATATATATATAATTATTTATGTATGTTTACATTTCTATTTTTTGGGATTGGTTCGGAAGGTTCAAAGTGACCGCGATCTCAATATACAGAAAACCATGGTGTTGACAGTCCAACTTACCCTCTGGTAAACTAACATAACTATGGAAAATCACCATTTTCAATGGGGAAACTCACTATAAATGGCCATTTTCAATAGCTATGTTAAATTACCAAAGGGTATAGTGTTTCCTCGAAGTGTTCACGTCAACCAGTTCCGAGACTATCACGACAATGTCCTTTCGGCAGTACAGACTCATGCAATATCATGCATAGATACTGGAATACATATATATATACACATGTATATACATATACTGTACATATGTTTTAATTAAATATACATCTATATCTTAATATAAATTATATATATATGTGAATGAGTATTTTCGATGTTTAATTGATACATTACATAGATATAGTTTCTATGTCTATACATTACATATTGTTTGATAATCATGTATATCGATATATAGAAATATATTACCCTCTGGTTATTTAACATAGCCATGGTATAGATGGCCCATAGAAATAGATGATTTTCCCAGCTAGAAACCTCCATTTATGGTTGGGATTTTCCATGGCTATGTTAAATTACCAGAGGGTATATGTACATATGATTACATATATACCCCAAATGTTAGCATATATACCATACATGGATCCTATGGTAATAGAAATATATTAAACAACAAAAAAAACACATCAAACATGGTACATCCAATGACACTGTGCCAGGCCAATGTGGAAGACCTCAAAGCTCAGCTGCGCACCCTTCGCTTGGAGTTGGGCGAGGCCGATCGGCTTTTTTTGGATCGGCTGGGGAAGGGATTCAAAGATGGGATGGGAATATATGGAAGATATGTGATATTTATATATACATAAAATATTTATACAATATGTATATATATATGTTTTTGTTTCAAGTTTCATGGAACATACTATGTCTACATATATATATATATTATTGAAATACGATTGCGTTTAATGTTTATAGTTTGTACCATTCCTTATTCCCAGAATGTGTGAAAGGCAGCCACAGCTATGAGATCATGTTACACATACACAAAAAACTCAGCTTTTTGCTGGGTGTGGCAGGTTTGCCTTCTGGTGCCTGGACGGTACTAACCTGTTCCAATGTGTACCCTGTGGGTCCAAGGCGAGAAAAGACACGAAGGCTTTGAACGAAGAGATGCCTGGCATTGGTCAATCCACCAGAAGGGCTGGGGAAGATCGGCTGGGGATATTTGGGTTGGTCAAACATATTCTATCCCATTGTTTATAGAGCCATAGTTTTGGATGTTTTGGTTAATATCCCATTGTTTATCAATATCTTGGGGGATATTTGATAGATTAGACCAACCCAACAAACATAAAAATGTTTTGTTCCATCAGATTAGATTGCCGTTTAATGGATTTTGTTCTGAGACAAACCAAAAATCACAATATCAAGTTGGTTAACTACTCCCCATTAAATACCCTCTGGCAAACTAACATAGCTAGGGAAAATCACCATTTTTGATAGGTAAATTAACATAGATCAACTATTTCAATGGCCATGTTCAATAGCTATGTTAGTCATTACCAGAGGGTAAACGGGGCAAGTACTTCATTTTCACATGCCATGTCTTTGGTGCTCCAAAACGTTGGATTCTTTTTTGCCCACGACCCGGTTTGCTCAAACATGGCAATGGACCATCCGCCATCAGGTGATTTTACCATTAGACCTCTCACTTACCCTCTGGTAATGACTAACATAGCTATTGAACATAATGATTTATGTATAGTGGATTTACCCATTGAAAATGGTGATTTTCCATAGTTTGTTTGTTAGTTTACCAGAGGGTATAGGGCATTTCGGGATTTCCAATTGCAACGTTCTACTACTGGAGGGTATACAACTAGTTCCCATGAAACCAAGTTCTCCTACTTATTTTCCGCAACTTCGCCAAGTGCAGGGTATGTACCACTTTGTGGCAAAATATTGTACATACGCACCGTATGGTTGTTGTGTTATTTAACATCATAGCTATGGAACATCATACATTTAAATAGGTAATTATATAGGTAGATCTCCATATATGGACCATGTTCATCCATGTTCCATAGCTGTGTTAAATTACGAGACGGTAATCCACAATAATACCGTAATACCATTATAAATCATTAAACATTGATATTATATAAATATATATATTCCCGTTGCATCCCCACTATATTCCTGTTAGAAGTTTAGTTCATGATGGACCATTTGCTATGTTAAATTACCGGAGGGTATACACTCCCATCCCCCATTCAACTCTTAAACACTCCCATTGTAGTCCCAATTATGTTGAAATCCCCTACATCCACCGTGTTTTCTGGGGAGGTGTTTAATATGAACTGGAATGGGATTACCACAATATATGCAATTTCATAGCCAGAAGATGTTGGTTTCTTGATCCATTGATCGATGGATTTTCCATTAAAAACATGTATAACCGATCCATTTATATTGGATTAGCTATGATATCATTGATATATTGGATGGTAACCATCCCATTATTTATAGGGTTTCTTGATCCCACCGATGGATTTTCTATAAACCATCCATTTTGGGGAAACCACCATATATTTGGTGAGGATTTTTCGGGCTCTCTGAGGATGCGCAGCACTTTAGAGGAGAACTGCGCCAGTCTGTTGGCACCTCAGGGAAGAATATGGGGCTGTTTGAAAATGAGGTGTACCCGGCCTGGTAAACTAACAGTTTGCTATTGAAAATGGCCATTGAAATAGTGAGTTTTCCCATTTAAAATTGTGATTTTCCATAGCAAACTGTTAAATTACCAGAGGGTACCCCTAACAATTGCTATTAAGTGGGAATATGATGATAAACCATTGGAATTAGAGGTACCTTATTCTCAGACAAACCTAGAAATGGGGCTTTACCTAGCCAAATATCTTGAATCAAGATGAATCAAGCATAAAATATCTAGGGGTCAAAAATGGTGAAGGGTAGTTCGGGTAGTTTCATAAGTTATTTTTTGCCAATGGATAGGGGGTATATAATGTCCAGCTAGAAACAAAACAGAACCTTCCGAGCAAAACCATAGGGTATCGCCGTAAGATTACGGTATCCATGTCAATGGATAGTGAAATCCGAAAGAGATAGATGCAGTCGAACCTTCATGACTGCCGATTTGGCCCAAACATATGAAATGTGTTGTCTTTGTGATTTCATGCGCGTCACCCAACACACTATTTGTATGCTTTCTTACTGTGCTGCAATAGACCAAACCCAAGATCACTAGTAGTGGTTTTGAAATAACCATGAAACTATGGTGAAGTATTACAGACCAAAACAGCAAAACCCATGTCAGTTTGATCATGACCCAGTTATGCATTGGATGTCCCCAGTTCTATGTACGTATGTATATACGTATATATATATATACAAACTGAGGCCCCCCAGCTACAAGTTGGTTTACAAGCCCCAGTAACTATAGTTATAAGTACCATAAACCATAGTTATTGGAGTTATAAACCAACTTAGCTATCTTGGGGGCCTCACATTGTAGGTCATAGATATGGACAATCCACTATGTGTACATCATATTCCGAACAGGGAAACCGTGGATTTGCATTGGCGTTCCATATTCATGTAAACCTTTACCTCAGGATAATTCTGCTAGGACTATACATTAGAATTAATCAATATATATATACATATTATTATATATAATATATAATTATATAGAATATGTACTTGACCCATATTTATTCAATACGATGAATTATGTTAGTTTATATATGGCATAGATTATGTGTATTTGTAAATATACAAATTATATAATTATATATATATATATTATGTATACAGTATATATATACATATATATATACATATATATATATACACACATATATATATATATACATATACAGTATATTCTAGATAAAAATACATATTTACAGAATATTATCAGGTTAGATGTTCTCTATATATATATATACAAAATTTACAACTTACATATTCAAATCATACTATGCCTTTGTCGTCGTCGTCTGAGGCGCCGTTCCCTGAGTGATGCCTCGACGTTGACCTCAAAGGCGCAAGCCAACGCCCTTTGGCCCAGCCGTTGGGACAACGGAGGCATACCCTCTGGTAATTTGTTACATAACTATGGAAAGATCCACCATTTTTAATGGGAAAACTCACTATTTCAATGGCCATTTTCAATAGCTATGTTAGTTTACCAGAGGGTATTTCCCTTGAAATGGTGATTGAAATGGATTTTTCCATGGTGATTTTTATAGAAGCCAATGGGACTCAACTGATATGGCTGTGTCTACACACTTGGGGTATACCACCAAATGGCTATTTGGATAAGAGAACATGATAATCCAATGGATTTAGGGCTAGACTATTTTGAGACAAACCCATACTGTATATATATATACACATAATTATACATATATATAGATTATGGTAGGTACGAGGTATACCTCCAATTTTTGTTACCTGAAACATGTCATTGAAACATCGTGATTTCACTAGCTACACAATGATGATTTAACATGATGATTTGAGCAACAAAGAAGTTGGGGATTCGATCAACGGGATTTCAACCATAGAATTTCTCCATGGATCTAACCAGCCCAAAAGACACATATGAGGAGTCGATGTTTCGAATTTCTGTAGCAAGGATTGGGATGCCTTTATTTGTCAACAATCACCATATATATATATATACATATATATATATATATTAATTATATACATAATATTATAATATATTATAATATATAATAATATATATATATACGGTGATATTCACCAATCACTGGAGATTTCGCAAAATCATCCAATTCAGAGCTAGTCGACGGGGACCAACAGAACCATCCGGATACAAAATACAGTCAACAGCTGGGATTTACACATAATGAATATTGATGAATATTGTATATATATATATATTATGGAAAATGTAAATCTATACAAGTGGCAAACCATGACGTTGTGTCAAAATTGGGGTTGTGCAATTTCTTAGTCAGATGGTTAGCAACACTTTGTGGATGGATCTCAGATTTGACCCATACATAAACCGTCCTGGAACAACATGGAAGCGCAGGGATGTTTCTTGTTTAAGTCAAAAACATACGAGTCTCGGGAACTTGTGTCTTATCAGTGGTGTGGGTCTCTATGCAATATGGTTTGGAAGCGCGGGAACCCGAAAGATAAATCAACCAGTAATAAGAACATTTTTACGTTAAACATATATTCAAGCCACAGATCTCCGCAGTACAATTCGATCATGTTGCGGACTCAGTTTCCAAGTCCATGCCCCTTGACCATCCCTGTTCCGTCTCCACATTGACATATTCTCCAGACATATTGATGTGCAATCCTGGACTTGCACATATTTGGACGATTGGCTGCTGGGTGAGTTCCTCAGGCTGATGGCGCCAATGCGGAATGCGCTCGCTTGCAATCCTTTGTGGAGGTCGGACCTCCAACTGCCGAAGGGGGCGAAGGGCTAGTCAGTCTCCTTGCAGCGATGCCATCATACCTGAGTTGAAGCAGCAAGTAGGGAATCTGCGGTGAATGCCATGACATATACATTCACAACTCATGGACTCGTTGATCCTTGTTGATCTTCAATTTTGGAGAAAACAATCCTTCTGAACCAACCAATCCTTTAAAGTCCTTCACTTTAAAGCTACCAAGGATTTCTCCCACGCCGTTTGGCTCTCAGTGACTGTGTTCCTACCAACGAGACCGCGCCGGGAGTTGCCTGATTGCGACAGCTGCCATGGCCACGGAGGGACTCAACGCGCCGTGGCATGCGGCGGAGTGGAGGATGGGGAGTCAACCACCAAAAGGTGAACATCGAGTCATCGAGTTATCATGAATTATAGCCATGCACGTGGCAGATGTTTTTAGTGTTTTTGTTTTGTTTTTTCAGTGTTTTTCAGGTTATATATGAACGTATTTTATATATATATATATATATATTTATTTACTTACATAAATGTATTTATCAGTAGTCGCACTAAAATTTAAAAACTGACTTCGCAGGGGATTAACACACCACCAAATTGAAGGTGGTTAGGTTAGGCTGGAGCTTGGTGTTTGAGCTGTCCCATGAGGTTGAAAAAAGTGGGCGTTGGGGCCCCAGTGATAAGATCTTATTGGCCAACCGTTTTCTCATTGACATACAGGATCATAGATAATTCATTTCTAGATATCTATAGTATTAACATGCAGCTCTTTTGGCCGTTTACCCCATTTTTAGACACACCCTTAAATCATGTTAATTATATTTGATTTTACTATAACATTGTCAGTCTTGTTGGGTTTTAAAAACATATGATTGGTAAATCATAGTAAGACCACCATTTTCAAATGCATCCAAATATCAAATAAGGTTGGTAAGTTGGTGATGCATATACACACATATATATATATATCATAGTACATATATATATATATATGATATATGGCATCTCATTTATCCCGATATCTGCTGGGTTAATTCTTCAGTTTGCTTGGTGAAATCTCCCCAGCCGGCGTTCGAAATTTCGACCAAGTCAACCAAGTCGACCATTGGTTCATGGTACCCGGCCTGGTAAACATACAAAAAGCTGTTGAACATGGCCCAGTCGAAATAGTTGATTTACTAAATGCTATAAGATGGTGGATCTTTCTTTAGCTATGTAAACGTTTATTACCCAGCTATCAAATGGTGGATCTTTCTATAGCTATGTAAACGTTTACCAGAGGATAGTTTCAATGCTAAGGCATGGTCTAATAAGTCTAATATGTTGGATTGTGGGTAGCCCTATCAGTTTCCAACGATGACACCTGGTCAGCACCACCGGCTGAGGCACTGAAAATTTCTGATGACAAGAAGAAGTGCCCCAAGCTGCGTCAAGCAGCCGCCAGTTGGTAGTTGCAGGGTGCAGGGTGGTGCCCTGCAATCATGTGTGTTGGTTTATACAGCCCATTAACGGACTATCATCTATGGATATGCATCAGAAACCATACTTCCAGTAGCCTAGTTGTAACATCCACAAAGCCAATCGTTAAGCTAGCATGTATGGCCCCCATGAAGCTTCATTGTTTGGTGAATTGCCCATGGAATTGGTGGATCAATCAGCAACTTCTTCAAGTCAGATGATGTCACTATACCTGAAGTTCGGCACGGCAACTTGGGTACATCCCAAGCTATTTTTTGGCATCAAAACCGACACTTTTTGGATCATGTTTGTATATGAGAATGTGTACCGTAAATCCATATTTGTGAAGGTTAAAATTATTTCTCTGTCTATCTCTCTCTTTCGTTGTTCCTTATAAATATATATATACATACAATATTATATATGTACATGTAATGTACATATAATTACATATATGTACATATATAATCATAGCGTATGCAATATACTTATATCCAACTTATATATATATACAGTATAATATAAATCATATATGTATATAATACATAACCTTTCGTGTTCCCCTTAAGTAGATACACGCACAGCACCCAGGTACATCATGGATATGCTGCACCCAGTGCTAGAAGAGATGGTCGCCGAGACGATTCACAAGATGCCCAAGGACTGATTTTCATGGAGATTTGAGTAACAAGCCCGAGGAAAACCATGGAATTTAATTAGCAAACAGTGATTTTTTTCTGGATTAGAATTGGTGGTTAAATAATGTTAAATATGTGTTAGGATCCCCTGAAAAGTTGATGTGTACAGAGGAAATCATACTTTTCCATTGCTGCAATGATTTCGGGTTTCCATAAATGGGGGATCCCCAATAGCTGGATGGTTTATACTGGAAAATCCGAACAAATGGATGATTAGGGGTACCCCCATGACTCAGGAAACCTCCATTTCTCAACCTAGAGAACTTGGAATGATCCAAGTTATGTCTCGCAGGATCCCGTGCCGTTCATGCTGGAGTGGACGCTCGGCCAAGTCCTAGAACTGATGGGAATAATCGCCAAGACCTATACAATATAGACATTCATACAATATGTATGTATGTAATATATATATATATGTGACGACATGTAACACAAAAATGTGTGTGTGTATATATATATACGGTAACGGCATTTAAATATGTGGAGGGCGGGCCAGACCACGAGGCCCCGGAGGTAGTATGAAATACCAGTGTGTATATTCAAATATAGTTACCGCATGTTTAAATGAATTGGATTCCGTATGTTTAAATGGCCGGGCGGGCCAAGGAAAACCTTCCCAGAGGTAGTCTAAAATAGCAGTTTGTATATTTAAAAGTCCGTATATTTAAATGTAGTTACCGTATATATATATATATATACATATAATATTAAGTTGGTTTGTGTATACATTTCTCCTTTGATGGAGATTTCCCACGCCTCTCAGGTTGGAAAAGAAGAAGGCCAGCGAGGAGGACGGAAAAACGGCGGTGGAAAATCGAGTTTGTGTTGACCAGTTGACCAATCAGAATTCCTGGTTTTTACTGTTTTTAACTAAAGATCTACCGGGATTATTTCAACCACAGCATCAGAACATTGTTCCTCGGTTTGGGGATTGTCTGAGCATTCAGCATCAGCCGTGGGCGCATCAAACTCGGGTAGTCCAAATCAAGGCGGAACTTGAGGCAACCCTTGGGGGCCAAGGGTCCACTTTGAGATGGACCCTAGGGTCACTTTGGAGGGTTCAGGCTCAGGGGATCAAAGGCATCAAATTAACCATTTAAGCTGAAAAATCAAAATGTTATGAACAACAAAATTTAGTCTTATGACAATCAAATTAATAATCAAATTGAAATGACAAAACACATTCAAAAACAACACACGTATTTTTTTGATATTTTTGTTTGCTTAAAAACAACCATTTTGAAGTGAGAAACCAAGCAACTTGAAATGAACAACCATATTCAAAAGCAAAACATGTTTCTTTCTGATATTGTTTTATTTATTTATTTATTTTTTAAACACCCATCTTGAAGTGAGAAACCAAGCAACTTGAAATGAAAAACCATATTCAAAAACAAAACATGCATGTTTTTTTGTAAGAAACAATGTTCAAAAACCAAACAGTGTGATTTATGGCAAACAACGATTGTTTTGACAACCATTTTGTGTTTTATTGTAACCAGCTTGTTTTGTTTTATGGCAACAAACCTGAAATAAAAACACCAACCAACTTAAAGTGAGAAACCATCTTCAAGACCAAACGGTTTGCTTTCTGATCACCCATCATCTTGGAATATCTTGGGATGATTTATGGCATTGTCTTTTTAACCGATGGCCCTGCCATCGCTCTCCCAAAACAATCTGACCCGGTTGATTGTTGCTTTCTTCATCAAACTAATCCGGCCATCCAAATATATCCAATTCCTCTAAATCAACATATTTTAGAATGGGGTCTTGAAGAACTTGACTCCACATCTTCCGGTTTTTGTTCCGCAGGACAAGCTGCTGTCTCCGGAGGAGAAAGAACGCTTGACGAAGGAGAACGAGGATCTCCTTGTGAAGGTGAATTGCTGAATGAGTGGAGAGAGTTTATTTGGCTTTGTCTGAAACTAGAATACGAATGAATATTTCCAATTCTAATGGATTATTATTGATGATGATCATTATCCCTATTCAAAGAGCAATTTGCAGGTAGACACACCCATTTTTTTGTTTGGCCCGGTAAGGCAGAATCACACAAAAAACATGCAGATGACAGGGATGATTTGGGTATTTCTGAACGGATACGTTAGAGGACTTGTTGTTCGATGTCAATCAATATTGCGTTGGTTTATGTTGTTTGGTATAAAGCAGAAAAACAAAGAAAGCGAAGGGACCCTTTCATCCATAGGGGTATATATATACATATATTGAGTATCTGACCAAAGTAGTAGAGAGCTGCATTGAACTTTGCTTGCCTTTAGGACACTTTCACAACCGATAGGGGACGACCCAGCACCGATACCCCTAGATTCCAACATGTTCCCACAATAATCTGCAGTAGGGTGTTTGTTTCTACAGCAACAGCTACAAACAGGGCTGTACACAGCTACCTCACCTAGCTTTCTCTTGGAGAACACCAAGCATATTGTTCGCGACAATTCATGCACACTTCTCACTGATACTCCAACCGATTCCAACCGATACCCAATTTTGCAATTATGTTCAATTACTACTACTACTTCTACTGCTACTCCTACTGCTACTGCTACTGCTACTGCTACTGCTACTACTACTACTACTCCTACTACTACTACTACTACTTCTACTTCTCCTGCTGCTGCTGCTACCGCTACTGCTGCTACCGCTACTGCTACTGCTATTGGTACTGTCACTGCTACACAGATTCCTGCCACTCTTTCTACTCCTTCTACTCCTCCTTTTTCTACTCCTTCTACTCTTCCTACTACTACTTCTTCTACTACTTTTACTTTTGCTTCTACATTTACTTCTACTTCTACGTACTACTACTGCTGACTAGCACTAGCACTAGTACTCTTAGTCGTAGTAGAAGTAGTAGTAGTAGCATCAGAAGCAGCAGCACTTGCCACTGGATGTTAGCAAAGAGCAGAAATCTTCACAACCGATGGGGGACGACCCAGTTTTGCTCGTGGCAGTCACGGGGAAGAATAATTGTGTCCGCCACTCATATGCACATTAGAAGACATCCCACTATCCCATTATGGGATGGATGACCATACCCCATACATCATTTTTTCACCGGTTAATTGGTTGGTCGCGGAGATGTTGGATCTGTACACGTTTGGTTGTTGCTTATATAATACATATCAAAGGTAGGTGATAAAGAAATTATTTCTATCAGTTCCGGTCGCCTTTGCGGACGTTGAGGTTTGTACCCATCAGTTGTAATTAATGATATATTTGGGTATTGACATATATGATGGGTATTTGATGATATTATATGTATATATTAATGATATATTAATGATAGACCAGGATCAGTAAGACAGTGGTTGAATAGAATCGGATTACTGTTTCCAATGGTTCCAGGGAACCCCATCTAAAACAGAAAACAGATGCGGGTTCCAGTTGGTACAATACCGTAATCAATGAATAAATAAATGTTGTATATGTATACCGGATATAGCACCCCACAATTAGATACCAAAAAGTTGGAGACATCTAAAATATATGGAAAACATCACCTATACATATGTATACCATCCTGGAAAAACATTTTTTCTATCTTTTGGGGGGTGCCATAATATACATACATATGTAATCATATGTACATATACCCTCTGGTTATTTAACATCGCCATGGAAAATCCCTTATAAATGGAGGTTTCTGGCTGGGAAAATCATATAATACATGGGTCATTTTTCCATGGCTATGTTAAATAACCAGAGTGTAATACATATATATATATATATACATACATATATATATATATACATATATATATATATATACACACATACACACGCAAATCTTCATCATTAGCAAATGTCCAATGATTTTGACGGCGATATTCACTGCTATATTGGTAGCTGAATTGTTGATGATTTCACCCAACACTTTTAGTAGCTGATATAGCAAAAGTGACATATGTTTTTTTAACCAGGTTTTATGGATTTCATCTCATCATTTATTTATTTTTTGTATATCACATGTGGAAAATTGGTTGTCATGTTTACATAGCATTCGGGGATGGTTTATGGCAGGTTTATCCCTTAAAATTACCAGCAAGAACTCCATCGAATCCGCCGAATCTACTACGTGCTCCCAGGTGAACAAGATCAAGGGCCAGGTGCCGCTGGTTTTGGGTGTCCCAGTTTCATCAATATGGGTGAAAATCACAGTATGATTGACGGATCATCCATCAATATCCATATTTGATGGTTACTGGTTACATGATGTTAATTCATGTTAAATCCATTTGAACCCCATAAATATTAATATATGTGGCTGCATATCAATGATATCATCATGGGATATCATATGTGTTTTGCACATTCCCTCCTGCAAACTAACATAAATTAACATAGATGTGGAAAATCAAGAACAATTTCTAGATCATTTTGCCTGTTGAATTACCTTAATTCCCAACTATGTTAGTATTGTCCAGATTAAGATTTATGTTGACTTATCCAAATAAGATCATTCCCATCCCTGGTTGTTTGTTTGGAACATTTTCTCCATATATTGGGAATTTCATCATCCCAACTGACTTTCATATTTTTCAGTGGGGTAGGTCAACCACCAACCAGATCCATGTTTAAGATGTCCACATGGCTATGGATCAATGCCTATTAATACCATTTTTAGGGGAATGAACATCCATTTACCAGCTATTTTGATGTTCACCAGGGGGATAGGGTTTTGACCCATCCCCACATCTATGTTTGTTTACCTTAGTTTCCCCTGTAGATCCACCAGCCTTCAGGTCCAAGAAGCCGCGAAGATGGCCAGCGAGGCGCAGGCTGCCGACGAAGAGGAGGAGGAAGAGGACGATGAGGCGCGGCGGGAAAAACATGGGGTTTAAAACACTGGAAAATCATAGGAACATCATAGGAAAATCATAGAAAAATGATGGGAAATCATAGGAACATTTTTTGCTTATGGGGTTCCATAAATGGGCCTAAAATGGAGAACATGAAGAGTTTATTTCATGGACAATTCAGAACATAAATGGATGATTTAGGGATAACCCAATGAATAGGGACACCCCCATACATGTGAAATCCACCAAATTTCACGCAAGAGGGGATAAAAACAAAGACATGGATTCACGATATAACCAATCTTGTGGGCAACATATGTCCTTTTGGTAGGTTATTGCAGCTCAAAGAGCCTATATACACATACACATCCATATCCATGTCCATAACATATACATCTACAATCTACATATTCATGTACATCCACACATGTACATACTTAAAACCCCAGAAGCCTCTTGCGGATTGTTAACCCTCTATTTTATGGGGCATGTCCCCTTCAAAACAAATGGTCATTTGGGTTCAAGGTACTTATACACTTATTGCACACACACACACACGTCACATATATATATATATAGTATCGATACAGACACATGCACCAAGAAAAATGCAATCACACATATATGTATATACACAATATATATGTATATACACAATATATATGTATACATATATATATATATATGTAATATATGTAATATACATGTATACATATGTTCCCAACCCCAAGGACTGTGACCTGGACATGCCAGGATGATGAACCACCTCCAGGTTGGGAAGTGGATCAGTCCAACAAAGCGTCACCTGGCGGCGTGGGAAGCGCCGGGTGAACGTGCGGAGATGGTCAAATCAATGGCTTGGTTTAAGGGAAATCTCAACCGGAAACCATGGTTTTTCCCCAGCAACCATGGGTTTTTCCTGGAGATTTTCCCTCAAACCAATCCAATGGTCAAAAGATGGTATTTTTATGTAGGATTTTTTATGGGATTATGGGATTCATTGGAATTTAATGGAATTTCTACTGGATTTTTCATCAGATTTCTTAGGATTTCATGGGATTTGGAGACACCGATGAGTTGATTTTTCACTTTTGTGGCAAAGGCCACAGCCCTTGACGCAGCTGAGGCGAACCAGTGTGTCAGCTGAAGCTTATGGTGAATGGCCATTTGCCGGCAAACATGGCTGGGTGATACCCATCACGAAATTGGGGTTTAACTTTCTGCTACTTGGTGCTGAAGTTGTTATCAAATTGGTTGACCCAACTTTTGGGCGGTAGACAAGTTACAGTCAATTCTTTGTCGCAATGGCTTGGTGCTTGCAATACCCAACAACGAACGGCCAGCACTGGAGGTTTCATGTTGTGTCTCCCTGTTTTGAAAGCATGTTGTGTTCTTTTCCACCCTTCGTAGAACTATGTCCATATTTGCTGCCGAGGAACGCCAAGAAGGCCTTTGTCCCACCAGTGCTGGTCAAGAATGAGGAGCAGAAGACCAGATTGAAGGCAGCACTGCTTTGAACATTGGGGATGGACGCTGGAAAATCATGTGAGTGGTATACCGGTCCATCACCAGTGGATTGAATCTCCAAACCGGTAAAGCTCTTCAGCCTTTCAAATGGGGCCATTTGATTCGCTCCACTGTGGGTCACTTCATCCCATTGAACTGTAGATCACCTCAGAACACAAAGCCATTTGGGATCCTGAAAAAAGCCGATGCAAAATGCCCATATCGCCAATCCGGGATGACCATACCCCATCATAGCTCCCTTTTTTCAATGGGAAATTCATGGAAATTCCGGATCCTAAAATGGAGGTACTGTACCATATAAGGCCATATTTTCTGGGGATATTCCCAAAAACATAGGCCTAAAAAATAGGCCTTATATGTGGGATTGGTACCTCCAATTTAGGATCCTGGCATGGCCATTGATGTTGTGACCATGGCTAGTTGACCCCAGTGGGAAATTTCACATGGAGTCAACGCCAGTTCTGCCTACAAAAACTGTACGATGTTTGAGGATTATGGTTACCACATAAATGTTAATATATATATATGCATATATTAGGCATGGTCTATGGCATTGGGTTTGCCACAACCCACTTATCAATTGAATTGATTTCAGGAGCCATGTTCACCGGAACCCCCCCATCTATTTTCCCCATCTCATGGAAATCCATGGGTTTCCGGTTTTAAGATTTTCACTTTAACCAATCCATTGAACATGTCAAATATTCAAATCAAATGGTCAATGGGTGAAGAATCTAACGATTGTAGATTTTTAAGTGGGGATTTTTATGGATCGATAAACATCACATGGATTTAACCCATATTATATACCCTTTGGTAAACTAACATAGCTATTGAAAATGGCCATTTATAGTGAATTTACCCATTAAAAATGGTGATTTTCCATAGTTACGTTAATTTTACCAGAGGGTAACCACCAAAAAAACTGACTTTTTTGGGCGCCAGGCCTGCTTGACGAAGTCTTTCCTCTTCTCCGAGCTCGACGCGCACCTTGGCAGTAGCCATCAAGAGATGTAGCTTTAACTGTTAGTGGGTAATTATACACATATCATATATCATGATCAGCAACCATGATATTAACTTATACCAAATAATGATGCATAGTATAACTATATATATATATTACAATATTTATTATATATTATAATATATATTTATATTTACAATTATGGGGATTGAACACGACTCAACCATCAACTAAATAGGGGGCATAGGACATTGGTTAGGATTTGGGATGGTAAATGGCTGCCAAAGCTGTTGAATGGTTTCAAAATTCATGCTGTTCCATTCCTATTTGGAATGATTGTCCCCAATTGACTGTAATATTTCCTCTTGGGGATACAAACTACGTACCAACCTGATACCTGTGCAAACTAGAGCGACCTCGATAGCCCTCAACATAAAGTCTCGAAAAGAGGGCGCTCGTAGAATAGATGTGGAACAACCGATTACATCCGCATGTCTGGATATGTTAAGTATTGTTTAGTGAAATCTCTTTTAGTGTAGGTTGAGGTCGAACAAATTGGATGAAATTGAATGAAGTTGGTACATGATTTCCCCTGCTGAACGCGAGCCGCGTCAGGACTGACTTGAGCATTGTCATTGGTGCTATGCGGGAGGTGACTGCTGCAGCGGATCAACGTATCATCAACCAAGGCGGCGTTCAGGGGATGTCGGTGACGGGGTGGCGGCTTAAATTTCTGCCCCTTACATCAAGTGATCCCTTAGGTGCTGGAACATGGTTACACGTGGTTATATAATTTTATAGCTCGGCTAACTAGCATTTGTGTTTTTCTTGTTTATTGATATACCCTCTGGTAAACTATGGAAAATCATCTTTTTTTTTGGGAAAACCCACTATAAATGGCAATTTTCAATAGTTATGTTAAATTACCAGAGGGTAGTTGGTGTTATAAACCAACCCATGGATATTTTTGTCTTCGCGTGGGACGTTCCATTTTTTTTGCACGTTTTGAAGCGAGGGCTTCAAGATCACAA
Organism: Cladocopium goreaui; assembly: GCA_947184155.2. Classification (NCBI taxonomy): domain Eukaryota; class Dinophyceae; order Suessiales; family Symbiodiniaceae; genus Cladocopium; species Cladocopium goreaui. The sequence continues at coordinate 391,545 of CAMXCT020004390.1, forward strand.
CGAAATGTTAGGTCTTGGTGGGTATTCCATGCCACAAAAACTTGACACCTTTGATCTATCGATGGTCAACTTGACAGTTGTAGGACTCTGAGAGTGACATGTGCTGGGATGATCCCCAAATTTCAGTGCTCCGTAAGTGGGGTCCTTTTTTCCCGCCACAACACATATCTTTTGGGAAATACTTTGGCCGTCAACTGATTGGTGATTTGAACTCACTGACTTGACCCAGGTCATTGTTTTCTCATATGGGGATGGGTCACAACCTATTATTGTCACCATATTTGGGGGATAATCATCCATTAACTAACAAACTATTTTGGGGTACCTGCTGTACCTAGGGTGCCAGGGTTTTGGCAGGGTTTTGACTCATAGCCATATGTTTGTTTCAGAGGTTTTCCGTGTTTCCCTGGAAAAACATCAACAATCCATGGAAATCCATTGAAGAAACTGTGGAAAATCACCATTTTTAATGGGAAACCTCACTATAAATGGCCATTTTCAATAGCTATGTTAAATTACTGATTGGTGGTTTGGAACATTTTTTATTTTCCGTAATATATGGGATAATCCTTCCCATTGACTAATATTTTTCAGAGGGGTTGAAACCACCAACCAGATATAGTTGGTGTTTAATTAGCCCGGCATCCCAGTGATCTGAGGTGACAATGGCGATTTCCTTTTCGTCATTGAGTCTGGCACTCTTGAGTTCCTCGCACGGTTTATTCGCACATGAATCGCTCAGGATACGTGGGGACGAACGAGCAACGATCATGGGGAAGAATAGGGATGTAGCCTCTGGAATAACCATAGGAAAATGGTAGTTTAATGGAATTTAATGGGATTTAATAGGATGTAGCCTCTGGTAATTTAACAGTTTGCGAACTGGAAAGATCCACCATTTGTCAAAGGTAAACTATTTCTATGGGCCATTTTGCATAGCTATGAATTACGAGAGGGTAACGGAGATTTCAACAAAGTATATATAGCATCCCACTTCTGCTAGTCTTCAAAACCCATCCGGAAAAGGTCTGGATTAAACTGGCCCCGAGTCTCCCCTAAGTTCTCCAAGAACGAACGGTACGTGACTGTTGTCGAAACCATCCACTACAGTACAGCAGCATGACCATTGAATCTTCCTTTGGACATCGATTAACCTCCGTGGATGTTTGATATTTTCACTCAGCAACCCACCGATGGGAGTTCCTGCAAACATAACCTATACCATCAATTTTACATAATTTTACTCCATATTGTTCATGCTTAAATATTTTAACGACATATATATATGTATACATAATGGTGACATCCGCATGGACAAAAACTCATCACATCTCATCACTTTTCTTCTGTTCTTAACCCATTAGTAACCCGTTGTACACTCTCGGACCACGTAAATCATCAGGTTTGCTCCAACTCACTGGAGGTTTTTGTGTAGCAGGGGGAAACCATGGTAGTTTTACTTCTTTACCCTCTGGTAAACATACAAAAAGCTATTGAAAATGGCCATAGAAACAGTTGATTTAACCATCAAACATGGTGATTTTCCATGGTTTATTGATGTTTTATTGTATGTTTACCAGAGGGTATCTACTCAGTTGTCCCAGCGAAACGCATCGGTGTTGGGAGCAACCTGGAGCAACCTGAACGGACAGAACTTTCAGCTGGATGATGCGTCTTTTTTTTTCTGGGGTTACTATCCCTATGGATCCAAGTACCTTCTTAGGAAGTGTTTGGGGTATAATTTACTATAATTTGGAGAGTTAAGTACCTTCTCAGACAGTGTTTGGATCCATAGGGACCCCTTCAAACCCCGATAAGTTATCAAGATCATGCCCATATTCTATTGTTTAATGATCCACAAAAAACTATAATTATTAACCCGTTGTAAGATAATAACATAGAACGATTTATAATAAGGTGAGACAAATATTTCCGTTTTGGAACTTGAGCATCACCCCAACAAATATTTGTTGGAGATTATGTTCCCAATAGTTAGGTGATGTGAAAAAAATAGGAGATTTACCGACCCCTGTTGAATCTAAATGTGACCATCAATTTCAGGATTGGATCATTTATGAGTCTCTTTTTCATATATGGGTATGGATCAATACCTATTAATACCATTTTTAGGGGGATGAACATCCATTTACTGTACCAGCTATTTTGATGTGAACTACAGGGGTACTATTGGTTTTGACCCACTGCCATATGTTTTCCTATAGCTCTTCAACAAAAACCACAAAAACCTGTCGTTCTTGCGATGATCTCCCCATGGTTTTTTCCAGCCACCGTTGGATCCGTTGCTCAGTTGCTCCATCAAGATGGCCGACAGCTCAGAGAAGGTGGTGAAGAAATGCGAAGCCGGCGATGTCTTCGGCTGGGACACCCGGGGGGCGGCCGGGTGTGGTGAAAAAACAGGGCCATGGGGCTTGGAATTTCTGAAATCCAGATGGAGTTTGGAGCAAAAATGGGAGAAAAGGGGGGAGAACATGATGATTTTGACATGTTTTGACACTAGATTTGGGATATTTGGGGGTGTTTCGTATTCCATATATTCACCCAAAGCCATGTTGGTTGCTAGGTGCGTCGCGTTCTCGGTTGGGCCTTGGCAATCGCTCGGATGCAAACCTTGCAACAGTCCCCAGCCGAACGGCCTCAGGTGAGTTGGCGCTCCTCTATAACTGCCCCCGTGCTGCTTCAGTCACTGCCAAGGACGGAGATGGAACTAGCCCAATAGTGCGATACTGACATTCCACCGGTAAAAACATGGTAAATTACTGTTTTGTTTGGTGAGATTTGGATGCGCCCATGTTAGAATTCAGAAATTAACACGGGAAACTCTTTGGTGCTTAAATTGTGACGATTTCCTGATGACGGGATCAATAGGCCCCTCTAAGGCTCTGGTGGCAACTGTAGCCCATTCATGATCCATAGCTATTGAAGCCCACTAACTGTCTCAGGTCGAAGCTGCTCATGGACTGTAGAAACTATAACCATATATATATATATATACATATGTATATAGGCCATGTATGTACGTATATATATATATATAATGATATATATATATATACAAGGTGGTGCCCCCAAGATAGCTAAGTTGGTTTATAACTCTAATAACTAGGACTTATGGTAGATACATCTATAGTTAATGGGATTATAAACCAGCTTATAACTGGGGGGCACCACCTTGTATATATATTATACATACAATATCAATCCATAATATACATATATACATATGTATATACATATAATCATATACATATATACATATACTATACGCAACTTTATGAATGAACTTATTCACAACAGTTTATTATCAGGTTCCCTTTTATCAGACCTGCTACGGGTGATGAAAAGATCCAGGAGCCTTGCACCCTTTGGCAGCTGGACCGTGATACCTTCAATCACATTGCTGGGATGCTCAGCAAGTCCCTGAGAATTGGCTGTTTGGCTATTTTTATATGGCACCATAGCCGAATCTAGCCTATCTTCAGACAGAGCCATTTGGGGGCAGTGTTTTTGTTTTTCTGTTTTTTTTTTGTGTGCGTTGTTTCTATTTTGCTTCGATCTATGGTGTTGATGATGATGTTGTTGTTGTTGTTGTTGTTGCTGTTGTTGTGGTTGTGGTCGTCGTCGTCGTCGTTGTTTCTTCTGCTGCTGCTCTTGCTGTTACTATTGCTGCATGTAGCTTCCCAGATTCCATTGACTACTAGTACTTGGTTATGTTTTTGTTGGTTTTGTCTTATCCCTATGTTTCTTTGTATAGTACAGCCCCTGTCCTTCTGGTTGCAATGTCTTCCAATGGTGCGTCAGATCCACAAAAAAGGGTCAGGATTTCAAGAAAGTGGAGATGCCTGTTAAATTCAAGCTACAGTAGTTTTTCAGCGGCAACAGGGGTGTATTCCCATTCCTTGTTTTTTTGGCTGTCAAATCAAATTCATCCTTTTCTGAGGCCAAGTTTTTCACAGATGAAGCACATGTTTGATCCACTGTTCTTGTGGTTGGAAAACGCTTGTGATATCTCTTTCGTCATCATCGATCTCGAGCTAGATCCTGCCCACAGAAATCCAGCATGGAACCCCAAAGATTTGCCATTTCCACAGGTTTGTTGTTTGAGACTTGAGACTTTCCATGTTTACATATAAAGATATTACATTGATAACATATATATATATATATAATACACTATATACTCTATACAGTAGCTTTGAATATGTATTGATTGTTTATATCATATGTAGTATATATACTTAATACGGATATACGGTGTGTGTGTATATATATATATATATTATACATATAATGTTTCACATGTTTTTAAGGGGAGTGCACCACCACAGCTGCATCCTTAGGTCAAGGAGGCAGCGGAGAAGAAGCGCGCACGCTACGATGGCTTCCTCTCCAAGGTTGGCGTCGGCTTCCGTTTTTTCGCCGGCGTCCGGTGGCCACTGTTCCAAAGGACAAGTGGTTTGACATTGTCATTGTTATTATGGGTTAATAATGATAATATTGGTTTATTGGTCATTTTCATTATCATTATATATTGGGATAATCATTATTGGTCATTGTCATTATCATTATAACGTACTCAGAGGGCACATATTTGCTTGCTAAAAGTTTTGAACTTGATGCCTGACACTAGTTTGACGTTTTCCATTTTCCACTGCTACCTTGGGTGAGTTTAATATTTAAGATTCTTCCAGACTTGGTACAGCGGGGTAACCTGGTACTAGGTAACAAGACTTGTGAATTGTGTGTTTGTCAATCAACAGTATCAGCTTAAACACAAGTTTTTGAATTGGGTATGCTAGGTTAACCACCAGAAGTGGCAGGCATGTTACAAACCGGACATCTCCCGACAATCTACATAGGCTCCAAGTGAGCAGTGATCACAAACACAGGGTGATGGTGGTTGATCGGAGATTCAACTAGCGCTTATTGTGGGGTATATTCATCAAAAGCTGCATATAAAAATCAGTTCCTTGCGACTCAACTATCACGACCAGCACAACCATCATCAATCATTTTAGCATGCGTTTGCGCTGCCTTGTATTGTCTTGAGAAACCCTGTATGACCTCCATGCCTGTAAATGTGTGATACACATCAGTTGGGAAATCAATGAAATTAGAGGCACACATATATTCAAGCCTTGAAAGCGCAAAATCCCTAAACAAGAAGGGTATCGACTCCGATTCTTTCTCTAAAAGCTTTGAGCGGACACGGGTGGTAGCTTTGAACTGCTTCATAACTGCAAGCGAGTCCAACAAGTCTGTCCTTTCTCTATAGGAACTCATTTAAACAGAACCAGGTAGCTACTGAGTCTCCCAGTGTTTGCACGTGATTGCACAGAGTAATTCCTGGCAACCCATCGAACGAATCCCAGGGGAAATGACATCTTGCTAGCCTTGCTAGCCCTGCTAGCAATCGGAAAAACTATCTCATGAAATCCTAGATGATCCCGTAGCTGCCAACATTTTCAGCCCGCAGGTGCCTCTGCTTTCCTCCATGGACGCCTATGAACGCTCCCAATTGGCGGATGCTTTGAAGGTGGAGAATTTTAAGAAAGACGACAAGATCATTACCGAAGGAGAACCTGGAGACAAATTCTACATCCTCGAGGAGCCGCCGGATGTGGTTTTTTTGGGGTGGAGAATGGATCGGATAGGCTGCTGAGTCCGGACGAATTCCTCTGGAAGATGGTTGTTTCAGACGTAGATCTCACAGTTTGCTGTTAGTATAGCGTACCTGTTCGTATCGCATGGGCGGAATAGTTGACCTTTTCTTTGCGGAGGTTTAAAAGTGTGCATTTTTTCTGGTAGCAGTTTGACTTACTTTGGATCCCTCTGGATCCCTCTGGATCCCTCTGGTCTCATGATTCCTGGAGATCCCAGCAATGGCCAGGAAGGCAGCGCTACGGCCACCAAGGGAGGCACGGAAGTCATGAGTTATTCAGCTGGGGATTACTTCGGTGAACTGGTGCCTTGCCTTCAGACTGGGAAATTTCCCAATTTTTCAGGAACATACATGAGGGTTTCCATAAATGGGGGTACCCCTAAATCATCCACTTTAATTGGATTTTCCCTTATAAACCATCCAGCTATTGGGGTACCCCCATTTATGGAAACCCCCATATGGCTTCTGAAAATGATTTTTTCTGGTACCTCTAAATCCACTAGTGCTTAGGCATCATCATGTTTTCCCATGAAATGGCCATGAGAAACCACAGGATTTGGGATGTGGAATGGGTGATGTTCTCAGCTGGGAAGAACCCACTCCTCGGGGAATCCATAGCTTTCCTCGACTCTTTCAGCACATCCGAGCTTGGTCGGATTTGTTGTTTTGGACCTGAGAAATTTGGCGAAATTCCGAGCTGGACAGTGATTGGGGGCTTATTATTTTTATGGCCAACAGTTCAAAAAATGATGTTTGAAAGTACTCTCCAATGGAAGTTGGAATAGGATGTTTGGCGTGCAAGCTTTGACATTTTCCCGAAGATTTCTCTTAAATATGTGAAGGGCATGATAGGATGAGCTGGAATTCAAAATTTGGATGTGTCTGGACAAGCAACTCGGAACAGCGGCAACGCTTAGAAGGTATGGTAAAAGAGATGCTGAACTTTTAAAGCAACACATTCTTTTCTTGGTTCCCGACTGATTTTGCAAGAACAGGCCTTTCAAGACAAAGACCTTTGGATCCGGACAAAACAAGCTACAAAAAGTGGTGCAACAAATGGTGCATTGGGTGATATCACCCAATTCATCATACATTTTGTGGCATACATACTTGTATCCTCAAAACTGGCTGAGCTGTTTTAGTGGGTAATCTGGTGGCTTCAAGCCATGGCTAGGTATTTGTACATGCCTTTATTGAACACATTTGAACACCCAGGGTCACAGCATGGGTTATGTGGTTAAAATATGTTAAAATGGTGGATTACGTGATTACATGTAGTTTGTGTTGCATTTATGCTTAGTACATCTTAGTACTTTTTGTTGGTGGGTATGGATGTTTGATGATTAATTTGGGTCTGAAGATTGGAGGGCAACAGTCCGACATGGTGCATACGTACTGTATATGTAATCTTTATTGGTATATTGGTATATCCAATAATGACTATATATTATTATATATATATACATATGAAGACATTATTCACTCTATTATCTATGAGTCTATGAGTGTTTATAAACAAACAAACAATGATAGAAATCTGTAGTTCTTCATCTGATTCACAAATCCAGACATAAATCCACTGCATCAGTTACTGGAGAAATGATGAAGAATTGTCCCAGGGATGTCCCATCAATGTGATCCCCATAGTTTTCGCATCAATTTCGCATCAAAAAAAACCATAGCCATGACGGATCCATGGTGCTGCTATATGTGGTGTGCCATGGATCCCATCAATATACCCCCGTCATGTTAGCATATATACCATACATGGATCCTATGGGATATCATAATAACAAATCAATTGAATATTATATATTCTGTGATTGAATCATCAATAATAATGATATTCAATAATAACAATACTCATATCATCTCATATCTAATATATTGTACATTTGCCCAGATTTTCCGCCTAAGGCGTTGATCAACAACAAGCCACGTGCCGCCACCGTCACGTCCAACGGTGAAGCCCGAGAGCTCGGCAAACAACAAAACGGTGGCCATGGGAAAAGATGCGGACGATGAAACGTTGGTTGTTGTTGTTGTTGTTGTTGTTGTTGTTGTTGTTGTTGTTGTTGTTGTTGTTTTAAACCTCCATATGGGTATGGATCAATACTAGTACCTATTAATACCATTTTTAGTGGGATTAACATCCATTTACCAGCTATTTTGGGGTTCACTAGGGGTACAAGGTTTTGACACACTGCCATATTATAGTGGTGTATAGAGGTGAACAGGTAAAGCTATGTGTAAAACGATAACTATGAAAAAACACTGTTCAGAACCAACATATAGTGGTTTCCTGTTAGATGTTTCTAGTGGTTTCCTGTTAGATGTTCTCTTGAATCAATACTGAGACTTACACCCCAAAAAACGGGGTCATAAGTGGCCATGGGTTCGCAGCCACCCTGATTTTCCCTCATGGGGAAAAGATGGAGACTATTCTGTATATATCGTACGTACACATATACACTATTATAATCTACAGTATACCTATGTTCAGATGTTCTATTTCTGATGTTCCATTCCCAACTCAGATTGCCAGAGGATATCAGTCTTTGATGTGGGCTTTAACAAAAAGGTGTTGTAGTTGCACCAGACCTCAACCTGAGTTTCTCCGGGTTGGTAATCGCGCCCCTTTCGGGAATCTTTTGGAATGCGTTGGAATGTTTTGGAATTTGGATCGTAAAGAAAAAGCAAACTTATAGTTAACTCTAGTAAACAAACGTAGCGACAAACACTCACATAAAACGATAGTGTTTTCCAGGTTAGTTATGTGTAAAATCCCCATATCCCAATGATAGCCAGGTTAGCAGCGTCCTCATTTTGATAGATCATGATAAATCTATGTTATACGTGCGATGGAGAACAAAATGATAGCCAGGTTAGTGGGCTTCCTTCTACCTTGAGGCACAAAATGATAGCCAGGTTCGTTGGTTTTCCTTAGCCAGGGTCTGGGTAACATGCTGGTCTGGGAGACCAAAATGACGTACAGGTTAGCGATGAAGAATTCGAATTCGAAAACGCATAGCTACATTTGTTTACCGGAGAGTAACCACAGTAACCACCCTTAGATTTCCATATGATTCTGCCTGTGTTGGTGTGGGGCCCCACAGTTCCGCTTAAGGCCAAACTTCTAAGCATCGACAGCCGCAGCTTCAAACGCTGCTTGGTGAAAGGGATAGACCTTGGTGAAGGGGAGGTTTTTGTTTTCCTAGTTATTCTTAGGCCTTCAGGATGGGTGTGATAGATACCCTCTGGTAATTTAACGTAGCTATTGAAAATGGCCATTAATAGTGGATTTTCCCATTAAAAATGGTCATTTTCAATAGCTATGTTAAATTACCAGAGGGTAGATAGTCCTTTCATAAAAAAAACATCACCCAAAAAAAAAACGTGGGCATGTAAACTCCAACAGATACATTGTAACAGTCATGTTCAAAATCAGCCATTTCTGGAGAAGTTTGAACATTGAACTTCTGCTAGCTGCTAGACGTTGTTTCTTCCAACCAGCCACAGTGTGAATCCAAGAGACACAGACAAAGATGGGCTGAAACCACGAAGGGAGTTCTACCAGTTCTACCATAAATCATTCGAGGAACACTAACCATGGAGGTGGAATCTTTTGCCGAATCTGTGAGATGTTTGTAGGATCAGGGATATGACCGACAATATTGTAAAACCAGGTGAAACCAACAACCATGATATCATGATCCCGGTCTGGACACACAGACTATAGAAATGCGGATATGATCACACCTATGTTGTTTTAAATGATACGGTTTTTATGTGGCAAATATGGTGATTGTAGAATGATGTGATTTTGGGGTACCGCATTGTTCAGCAAACCCAGAAATTCAAATGTCTACTAGTATGTGTATCTACAGGGCATAGAAGCTGCGGTTGGAAGCTGACATTTCCCTCCTTTGGAAGCTGCGGTTTGCAGCTGCTAGTGGTTGGTCTTCAGGAGACCATCATGAACCCCGGGACAACATGAGAGCATGATCCGGAAGGGAGTTTTGCTGGCTTCAGATCAGGGAAGTTTCAATGAGGGTATTTTTCCTAGACTTGGTGATGTGATCCACTGGGTAAACTAACATAGCTATTGAAAATGACCATAGAAATAGTGGATTTTCCCATTAAAAATGGTGATTTTCCATTGCTATGTTAAATTACCAGAGGGTAATCCACTGGGTAAACCCTGGTTTGGCTTGTTTGTACTGTTTCGTTCAGTAAATGGAGGAATCTACCAGATGGGATTGCTGGCCATCTCAGCAATGGTGAAGCCGCAGCCAGGTTTGATCAACGTGAACGACCTTATGACGAAGTCTTCCAAGTGACCCGAAAGGATGCTGAAAGTAGAAGATTCACTGATGGAAAAGATACTAGTAGCATACATATATCATATCACATTATATTATATTGCATTACATTATATTATTATATATATTATTATATATATACAATTATATATATATTATATTATATTATATTATATTATATTATTATATATATATTATACATTATATAATTATATATATATATATATTACATTACATCATATTATTGTATTTTATTATTCATATATATATATACATTGTATTATATGTTATATCATATTAATTATCGTATCATATGTCGTATGTACATGTTCTCGTGTGCAGTGCTCGCTCCGCTGGCTCCAGGTACACGAAGTGAGAGCCACGGTGCCATGGGGGCCCAGTAATGTCACAATGGAAAAACCATGGAAAATCCCATACCATGGTCCATCTATAGTTGGTTTATAAGGGACAATGCATTTTTAATGGGAAAATCACATGTTTAATGGGTAAATCAGTTTACGACATTGGAAATGGCCCATTTAGAAATCGTTGACTTAGCTATGAAGCATGGTGATTTTCCAGTTCGCAAACTTTATGTTTACCCTTTTGGTACCTCTTTAACTCAATTTCCGCCCCAAAGATATCCACAGATATCTGGGATGTTGGGATTAACTCTGAGGACGTGGTAAACTACACCATTTTCATACTTCACAGTACGTGGTAAACTAGCATATAATAACATATATATATATAGTAATATGTGTCATTCTTTAAATGATTTCAATGGCCTCCTGTGAATGATCAGAAAATTCACTTCAAGGATAGGTGGGGATTTGCTGGCGTGTAATATATATATAATTATAAATATATGATTATATATACAGTATATATATATATATATATATGTACCTTCTGGTAATCAGACGTGACTAACTGGGAAATCCCCGCACTAGCCATGGAAGTTGCTGGGAAGATCATCGAACTTTTTGGGGTAGTCCCGAGGACTAAATTCACTAGTCTGCGAGTCAACTGGTGAAGTGAATCCTCCCCAAGGCCAACACTGTGGAGGGAGACATCGAAATGACGTTTTCACCGAATTCATGGCATCTGCTCCGACATGCAACTGAAGTTGCGTGCCAACATGCCAACAGAACGGAGGCGGCACGATGCTTCTCTCCTGCGAAAAAAGAGAAAAAAACACAGACCATCAATTGTAGAGGCAGTTTGGCCGTTTACATCATATAGACATGGTATCATTGTGATAATCTGTAACATACTGGTGCTAAACGTAGGGAATTTTCGGGAATGATCCATAATCACTAGTAATCATCCCAGCAACCCCCAGCAACCCATCCATTCCCTACGTAAAACGCACCAGGAAGTCACTTGCTGTGGCCAGGAGTTGAGCGAACATCACTTGGGTGCACTTGGGTGATCATCCCGTTAAAGGTTGCGATGTTGTCCAATGTGTAACACTTTTTTGAAATTGTGAAAGCACTGTCTTAAGTGATTTAATTGCATTATCAAACATAGTCGTTCATGATTGTTTGTTGGTTTATGTTGGTTTGATGTTCTCAGATTTGTTCTTGTTTTGTGTAGATATCATTTAATTTCTCTATCTATATCGTCTGTTTGAACGTGAGATCTTTCCAAGATCTCCCATTGGGTGCATCCGCAGAATCGAGAGTCGCTTGCATAGGAAATAGCGTTGTGTGTATTTATATGTATTTATGTGTATTTATGTATTTATAGAGTGAATAAAATTATGTGTATGATAGTTACAAATCTATATTTCCAGAATACACATCTATATGGTACTTATATAGAATATGATATTATGATACATACCCTCTGGTAAACTAACAGTTTGCTATTGAAAATGGCCATTGAAATAGTGAGTTTTCCGATGAAAAATGGTGGATCGTTCCATAGTTTTTTGTATGTTTACCAGATAGTTACAAATCTATATTTCCAGAATACAAATCTATATGGTACGTATATATATATATATATACAGTATATCCCTATGGATCCAAACACTGTCTGAGAAGGTACTTAACTCTCCAAATTATAGTAAATTATACCCCAAACACTTCCTAAGAAGGTACTTGGATCCATAGGGTATTATATGATATTATGATACATATATACATATGGAATAGCCATGAAGTTCCCTGATGTCTCCGACGCCACGAAGCCGGGATGATCATCCGAAGGAGGGCGCCACGTTGCCAGGCGGTTCCTTAAGTGGCGCATCGTCGTTTGATCCACTGGTCAGCCATAGGAAGCCCACATATATTGGGAATACTTGGGATTTATATAGCTTATGGGATATATAACTATAGTAATATAGCTTATATATGGCTTATATATGGGTTATAAGCTATAACTATAGTATATAGTGGATAAGCATTTTTTTAAAGTACCAATATTGCAGTTCCGTTTATAAGTGGATACACAACCAATATAATTGCCATAGTGTAGCATATGATGGCCCAGTACATAGGATATCCCCAGTTGTATCCTAAACAAACAACATGATGGGTAGCGACCTAGATTTGCAATGTGGATGTTGACCTTGATTTGCTTGAGTCGACGTGTTTTTGTTGCATTTTCCCAACCGGAAATCCACCAGAAATGGCACATCTACAGGGTATTATTTTTATTTTTTGAGGGTTCCGAAAAAGTAAATCCAAGTCAATGTACTCTCAAGTAACCTCTCAAGAATCTAACCTGATATTAATGCGGATATCATGGTAGAACAACATCATATTACAAGTGTTATGTTTTTTGATGTGTCTGAAATAGGATACATGGTTGAGTAAACTTACATCGCTTTGGAAATTCATGATTTTTCCGTTCAGAAAATGATGCACACATGGAGGATTTTCGGTAGTTATTTGTGTTGCTGTAGTTTACTGCAGGGTATACGGAGCCATCAAAGTGTTACGGTATACTCTACCTCCGTTAATTGTTTACAGCTGGTTATTCCCCTAGCTGAGTTTTGTTGGTGATTTTCAACCCTTAAGTGGCCATAACCAAGCAGCATGGGAGGCCGGTAACACAGGCTGGGCTCCGATGGTTGAGTTAACCATCAATGGCAATTTCAGGTACCGAAATCGGAGGTACCTACCAAACAATCCAGGATACACAACGTCTATGTTCCAGGACTATGTCAGGAAATATACCACCACAATATGCTCCTGATATGGTCCTGAAACGATGTCAATAGGGTCAACTTAGGGGGGCATCGTTGGCTTTGGACACACTTCCCATCGACCTATGGCAGCCAATGGGCACTCCCGGAGTTCTACGTAAATGCGCATATGATATTTGACAATATGCTTATTAGTTGTTGACCCATACAAGGCGGGGTCCCAAGACACTAGCTAAGTTGGTCTATAACTCGGTCAAGTATGATCAATGGTGGATATATTGTTATATCAAACTGATTTCACGGGCACCACATCACGTATGACTCCATAAAGGGGGCAAGTGTTCAATTGAAAATGATAATGAGACCACGTTCACTGGAGGCGCAGGTTGATATGTGCATTTGTGCTGGGTAATATTCCAATCGTTTCAAGGAGTATCTAAGCTTACATAAGCAATGTCCTTACCAGACCCAAAATGCCAACGTCTCAAATGAGCAAACGTTTTATACATTTAATGATGTAATCTATATGTATACATATAATATGTATATATATATATACATATATATATATATATATGTACAAAGTGGTAAGTATATTTTACACCTCGACATCATGCACATATCGATATATATATACACCGTTAAAAATGCATTTAAATACATTTAAATACATTTAAATCATTTAAATACTTTTAAATCATGTAAATACACCTAAAAACACTTAAATACATTTAAATGCATTTAAATGCATTTAAATACCAATATTGTTTCACGTACCAACATATATGTATCTTCCGGAAACTCTGATGGACGATGCTTGCCGCTGAGAGCCCTTTCCGGAGCTGTAAATCGTCAGCACTGACCACGGCCTGAAGAAAAAACGGTCACACGGGATGCTACAACCCTTGTTCTAAAAATGTGGGCATTGGTAGTGTGGTAAACCCAATCACAAATCTCATGGTTGGAGGTGTATTGTTCTTTTAACTGCAAAGCTGGGTATGGGACTCCCATTTTTGGGGTACTTGCCACACAGTGTGGGCTGGTTGCAAGTTCATGCTTCAGGAAGAAAGTACGTGTTCCACACGGAGCTATCCAGTGTATTTGCAAGCATTCTCAACAATTCTTCGTCAGATTCCCTCGAGTAAGCAAGGACACAAAGATGGTAGATACCAGTAAGCAAATCATCTACATTTCTGGATAATAATGGATAATATACTCCTTTATTTTTACGATCCGAGTTTCTTTCCACCATTCTCCCAGTTTCAGTGGGCATATCCCAGTGGGATGTTCCAGGATTCACATGGATTCATGGCCGAAACTCGTGTCTCTCGTGCCAGACGGCTCTGAACGATCTCCGGCGGGACGTCCAGAGAGGGAACCTTCAGGTGTGAGCTCACCGTTTTTGAGAAGTGGGGGTAGCATCCAAACGATTGGTTAGCAATTAGTCTGATTTGGGAAGTATTTGGTGGCATACATACATATACATATATATATATATATTGATTTGCCGTGATGATGATCCACTCTTCGCTTTGGATGTTTGAAGCTTTGTGTCTTTTTGTTGCTATTTTGGGGACTTACACATACTTACACACTATATAATATTGAAAATGGTTATGTACACCCATTTTTCTTGCTGTTTGAAGAGCCCCCGCATTTTTTTTGGGGGCTTTTCTCAACGAAAAGCCATGATGATCTGATCCTTTGCCGCACCGGGGCAGGTTGTGTCGTTGGATCGACAGATGAATGACTGCAAAGAGGAGCTGAGTCAGGTGCGGTGGTTTTGTCGCCGAGTTCAGGCTGAGAAATCCTGAACATGGAGAGGTATACGATGGTATACGTACAATGTGAGGCCCCCCAGTTATAAGTTGGTTTATAAGCCCCAGTAACTATAGTTATAAGTACCATAAACCATAGTTATTGGAGTTATAAACCAACTTAGCTATCTTGGGGGCCTCACATTGTATCAATTTTATTTGGAGTACACATAGCACACTGAGTACATACCTGAGTGTGGTAATCAATTGATTTACACTGGGCAGGTACGAGTACAGGCTTACACGTTGTTTTTTTTTTTTGTGTTTTTGGGGTTAGGTGGATTTACATGGATAAAAAAACGCTAAAAGTTTGACTTTCAGCAGGGAAGCAACACTAAACAATTATACCGGTATACCCAATCCAACCATTGGCATAGCCAATCAAACCGAGTGTGATTGTGGCTTTGGCTTTGGATGAGGGTTTGTTATTTGTTACTTGAATGTGGGAAATGATATGAACTATAGGTCCACCGCTCACAGCGGACCGTGACACGACATGACATTTCCCACATTCCAAAAATACTGAATGTTCGCAATTCCATGGGGCAAGAATTTTGCAACATTTGCAAAGCTTGAAATGCGTAATTACAGGGGTTTAAATCTGTAACTGTAATGTGCAGTTCCCAGTAATTTGCATTCAAAACTGCATTTCACATTGCGGCATATTGCGGCGAACTATGTGTTTTTCTTGAACTTTCTGAATTCTCTGAACAACAGTAATTCTATGGGGGGAAAGCATTCTCCTTTTTTGGACCATGAATTGCGGTTTTTCTTCGCTGCTTCTCTTCACGTCCACCTTGACACTGACCGCATCACCCCTCCAGTGTGTTATCATCACCGCGACATCCACGAACGCAGCAGCTTTATAAAAGCGGCCAAACATCACGGTAAAACCATGTAAAACCCACGGGCTGTTCCGGGCCAACTAGCTGAGATGGACTGTTTTGTGAATTTCTGAAGTCTCAAAGATCTGTATCGATGCGTGGCGGTGAAACAAATGTGTTTTCCTTATTTCCATCCACCTGGATACCATCAGTGGATACCTGGATGGTTGATCCTGAGTGAATTTCAACCAGATGGAAACCCTGACATCCGAAACTTCGACGGCCGCCCTGAATGCGGCGCCAACGATCGCAAAACACCAACGTATTTTGCCATGGTCCCTTTTCCATGTGAATGATGCACTAAGATCAACATAGATCAACGGATCAATCAGTACGTGCTCAGTTGGCGTATCCCAATCTATCCCAGCTTCCAGTTGTGGAGGTGGGTTAAGATTGCGTCCCAGAAAAGATATTTAAAAACGCCCTGTGAAGATGACCAACGTATTCGTGGTTTGGGTGTTAGATTTGGACAGAAGCATGGCTGCAGTTTCTTGTTTAATTGAATCATATTACATCCGCAATCATCCGCATGTATCCCACTAACTGTATGACTTGGACATGGCCATACATCCCCATGTAATTATATATCCCATGTGTATTGCTGAAATCACCATTCTTGCTGGTTCAAGCTGCCCTAGTTTGCGCGTTGCCTCATCAATAGGGAAATCCCGTTGTGTTTCCAACTGTTTGGTGGCAGGTGGTGAAGGGTCAATCGGCACAGCTGAGGGACTTCTCAGAGTTTCCCGGCGAAATCATATGGGAAAAACATGGAAAAACCATGGAAAATCATGGAAAACATTCCACATTCCCTTCCGGTCATCATGGTCTGAAAAATCCTCAGGCACATGGGTTATAAACAATCCCATAGGATCCATGTATCGTATATATGCTAACATTGGAGGTATATTGATGGTAAATGTTACCATATATAGCATACATGGATCCTATGGGAATTGTCAACCACATTAGCTATGATTTGGGATCCCACCATTGAAGATTCCATGTTGCGATCACCGATTTCGGAGATTTGCTGAGTACCTTTATGGCTAGGGCTGATCAGCACCTCAAAGGATCGGGAAAATCTACGGTTGGCTCCTGGATTGTGCTCCTAAATCCCATAGGATCCATGTATGCTATATATAGTAACATTTACCATCAATATACCCCAAATGTTAGCATATATACCAGCACCATGGATCCTATGGGAAATTGGCTTGACTTTTCTGCCAGTTTTCGAATCGAATTCTAGGACTTCAACGATGCTTAGCAAGGGGAATCATCCAGTTTCGAAACGGTGGGACTTTTCCACGAAAATTTGCTGGTGAATTGTATGATTGAACATTGTGTGAATTCCAAAAATGATTTGCCCAGAGGCATTCAGCTAGCACAAATGAGAAGGCTTTGCATCGTGATTTGGCAAAAAGAGCCTCACTGTGGGTAATGTCAATACCAGATGTTCATTAACCCTGCTTGAATAGTATTGAATAGTTGGATACCCCAAAAAACACTACCAGGGTTAATTAATGGGTTAATTAAATTCATGTCAACTTTCCATTAGTTGGTAAGAACCCCCCCGCGAGTTGATATGGCGCCCAGGTTCTCCCGTCGTTTGGATGTCATGGAGAAATCGAGTGAAGACTCGGCTCAGAGCTGAGATGGGGAAAGATGATTGCAGCACACCTGATGATGATTATATATGTATAGTCATCCTGGAGTAGATAGAATATGGGATTGTTTTCAATCCTGATTGAAAATAACAATATAATAAATAGTTGGAAGATGGCAAAAAGCACCGTTTTTTTTCAATTTTTACCTACCTGTTAAAACCACTTTTGGACACGGTCTGGAGAAAAACTGAAAAAACAACCAAATCAAAAAATACCGAACAATAGATTGAATATCAAACAAATAAATAGATATTTCTTCAAACCAGGCAGATGGAATGTTTATCCCAAAAATTGAGAAAACACCTTGTGGAGAACATCACTCAAGGGGAGGACCTGGTACTGCTCTATTTAGGCACGTCTCTGTGTTACTGTGTATTTATAGATGTATATCATCTCTACATCTCTATATCTCTATACTGTCCTGCTTTTATGATAGTTGAAAAGGTGGTACTGTATATTTGCATCCTCCTGCCAATTTCCACTACTAAATGCTATGACCTAGGTCCCGGAAAGTGAACCAAAAATTTAGTGTGAAATTTCCAGAAACCATTTAGTAGAGAATCATGATTTTTCAAAAAAAAAATCAAGTAAACATCTCTAGACCCATGATCCACATTTAGTAGTGAGGTAAAAATGATATGTTAATCATATGATGTCAAATGTTGTTTTTTGGGTAAAACCATTTAGTAGAGATGTCAAAAAAAACGTTGCAAAATCACAGGAACCATTTAGTAGAGGTTGCGAAGTAGAGTTCATAAAACGGTCACAATGACACGAGACAAAACTGAAAAACCATTTAGTAGAGATTCCCATCCCGTTGCCCCCGATAGTCGTTTGGCCAATCCATGTCCATCAGGATGAATCACGTAAATCCAGATAGTATATGATAATAGATGCTCAAAAAAATAAGAAGCTTGAAAAATAAATATAAATTCTAGAATGCCAATGAATATCAAAGATATTCCTGGGTTGAAGTAAATCAACATGATCGGGTATACCGCGATATGAAACAACAGAAGTTGGACAAAGATAGCATCCTTGCGGTATCCTGCCATGCCGCCTCCAGTCTAGCCAAGTGCTGCCTCTACTAAATGGATGGTCATGGGATCAGTCTATCTAGAACTGTTTCAAACAAAGCCCTGTTGCATCCTTGTGTGCCCTATAATCCCTTACGCGCTATGCAACACCATTTTGTAGTCCCAAAATGTCCAAATTCCAGCAAGATTTCCCCGTCTAGCCAAGTGCTGCCTTGCCTTTTTTGGGGGCGATGCCAAATCCCTCGCTTGGGTGTTTCTTGCTCGTCGGGTGCTGCCTTTCGTGTTTGTTTTTTTTTTTGCTTTTTTTGGGGGGCGATGCCAAATCCCTCGCTTGGGTGTTTCTTGCTCGTCGGGTGCTGCCTTTCGTGCTTGGGTTCTTTTGTTGCCTTTTTTGGGGGCGATGCCAAATCCCTCGCTTGGGTGTTTCTTGCTCGTCGGGTGCTGCCTTTCGTGCTTGGGGTTCTTTTTTGGCCTTTTTTGGGGGCGATGCCAAATCCCTCGCTTGGGTGTTTCTTGCTCGTCGGGTGCTGCCTTTCGTGCTTGGGTTCTTTTTTGCCTTTTTTGGGGGGCGATGCCAAATCCCTCGCTTGGGTGTTTCTTGCTCGTCGGTGCTGCCTTTCGTGTTGGGGTTCTTTTTTGGCCTTTTTTGGGGGCGATGCCAAATCCCTCGCTTGGGTGTTTCTTGCTCGTCGGGTGCTTACTAAATGGATGGTCATGGGATCAGTCTATCTAGAATTGTTTGAAACAAAGCCCTGTTGCATCCTTGTGTGCCCTATTATCCCTTACGTGCTATGGAACACCATTTTGTAGTCCCAAAATGTCCAAAATCTGTCAAGATTTCCCCGTCTAGCCAAGTGCTGCCTTGCCTTTTTTGGGGGCGATGCCAAATCCCTCGCTTGGGTGTTTCTTGCTCGTCGGGTGCTGCCTTTCGTGTTTGTTTTTTTTGGCCTTTTTTGGGGGGCGATGCCAAATCCCTCGCTTGGGTGTTTCTTGCTCGTCGGGTGCTGCCTTTCGTGCTTGGGTTCTTTTGTTGCCTTTTTTGGGGGCGATGCCAAATCTAAATGGATGGTCATGGGATCAGTCATATGTGTTTCATGTTGTTTTCTCTACTAAATGGACCCCGTCTATTTCTCTACTAAATGGCTTTGGGGTTTTGGTCGAGTGATGTTGGTCCCGCAACTTGTGCTCAAATGAGTACCTCTACTAAATGGAACAGGGTGTTTGGTCGAGTCATGTTGGCGTCTTAAGACACTCTGAAAATATATCCAAATTTTGCGCTTCAGCTGAACCAGGGGCCCACATTTAGTAGTGAAATTCGATCATGCATGCACATCCATTTAGTAGAGCTTGAGGCTATGCAGGCCGTTTCTTCACTACAAAATGGTTGCACAGCCCCAACCCTTAATTGACAGGGGGTTATATTTGCATCTTTGGACACCACGGTTACTCCACCAACATTCACTACTGGTCTGAATTGGGCACCCTTAGAACATCTTAGAACGCTCGCTAGCGGTAGTGAATTGGGTCCCTTAAAACACGCGCTACCGATAGTGAATTGAGAATCCTTAGAACGCTCGCTACCGGTAGTGAATGGAAACCCTTAGAACGCTCGCTACCGGTCGTGAATTGGGAACTCTTAGAACGCTCGCTACCGATAGTGAATTGGGAACCCTTAGAACGCTCGCTACCGGTAGTGAATTGGGAACCCTTAGAACGCTCGCTAGCGGTAGTGAATTGGGAACTCTTAGAACGCTCGCTAGCGGTAGTGAATTGGGAACCCTTAGAACGCTCGCTACCGGTAGTGAATTGGAAACCCTTAATTGGAAACCCTTAGAACGCTCGCTACCGGTAGTGAATTGGCTACTGGTAGTGAATTGGGAATTTTGTCAATGGGGAGCCCTTAGAACGCTCGCTACCGGTAGTGAATTGGGAATTCTGTCAATGGGGAGCCCTTAGAACGCTCACTACCGGTAGTGAATTGGGAATTCTGTCAATGTGGAGCCCTTAGAACGCTCACTACCGGTAGTGATTTGGGGATTCAAAATGTATAAAAAAATGGTGCTATTAAGATAAATAGTGTTCTAACAGGGAGTGACGGTCGCTCCCTGTTAGAACGCTCGCTACCGGTAGTGAGTGTTCTAAGGGAGGGTTGGGAAACATCGACCCAGGGATGATCTTGTGTTTTCGCCGGGGTCTTAGTGAGAAGAACGCAAGATTGATGGTGCCCCAGCGACGGAAAAACTCCACTAGAACGCTCGCTACCGGTAGTGAGTGTTCTAACAGGGAGTGACGGTCGCTCCCTGTTAGAACGCTCGCTACCGGTAGTGAGTGTTCTAAGGGTGCCACCGGAATCATCGACCCAAGGATCATCTTGTGTTTTCGCTGGGGTTGTACTGAGAAGAACGCAAGATTTAGGGTGGTCCAGCGACTCCAAAACTCCACAAGTGCAGTCGCTACCGGTAGTGAGTGTTCTAACAGGGAGTGACGGTCGCTCCCTGTTAGAACGCTCGATTTAGGGTGGTCCAGCGACGCTAAAACTCCACAAGCGCAGTCGCTACTGGTAGCTTCATCTAGTGTGTGTGTTTTTTCTCACTGGCTGGGTCTCCACAAAAAGCGTTGACAAGGGAGTTCAAAAGACCTTCCAAAGCATTTCAATTTTGAACCATCCCATTCATTTAAACTTTGGGCTCCATTCATCTGGGGCAGTGTCCCACTATCATGCAACGAAAGGTAGTGTAATTTGTCTGCAGCTACTGGGGCTTTGTTTGTCTTCCTTTTTTGACAATCTTCAACTTGTGCTAATTCCATTGGGTGTTAGTTGGGCTTACCTCCGTCTCCAGCAGTATCAACTATTCAACTAGTTTCCTGCAGAATGCTAGAGAGTGTCCTAGGGGTACCCCATTCACCTGTAGTCCTGTAGTGATCGTTTCAAGAATGCCTCGATTCGTACCAGTAGCGAATACTGGTGGGTGACCATTCTGTCCAACGATGCCTATACATTCAGTACCACCTTTTCAACTATCATAAAAACAGGTCAGTATATATATATATTATATATATAGGGTTTCATATTTGTACATATGTACTATGTTGTAGTCATATCTTAATTTTCATGGTGTTCAGATGTGTTCAGTGATCCTGAAGTAAACTGCTGTTCGATGGTGATTAGGTGGACCAGTGTTGATTTTGATAATACATATATCTGAATATTACCCTCAGAACCACAATCAAACTACTGTATCTGTTTTCAACATATTCCGCGGGTGTCTAATTTGGTCTAAATATTCCAACTATGTCAATCTTTGATTTTGGCCAATATCTAAAATAAATCCCCGCACCCTCCAACTTTAAATTCTATCTACTTCAGGATCACCATACATACATACATACTGATACTGATACTGATACTATGAAACTCGTACCTAGCTTGAATTACTGTAGTATTATAGAACTCTACATATCACACACTCACATGGATACATATATCATGTGTATATATATATATATACATAGAAATGCAAGGCAAATAATTGATGATTATTCTGGTCCAATCTCCTCATTTCCACTGGATCTGACATTGATATTTGAGAGCAGCAAAAATAGGCCCATTTCTATGAAAATTGGTTCATAGTTTTCCTATGGCAAAAACTTCAGAATCAGAATCCCACTAGGAAGTCACTAGGTCACCTTTGAGGCTATTTGGCTCATGGCTGAGATGGCTGAGGTGAGCAAAAGTCGGGAGCATCTGCGGGATACCTCGAAGTCCTTGAGTGAACGCATCTCAGAAGTCGAGGACCCACCGGATCCCAGGCTTAGTTTCGGCCTCGTTTCGGCATCAGTTTTTGTCAGCGGAAAAAACGATGGAAAACTGCGGGGGTTTCTCATATACAACTGGGAATAACTGGGATATTTCATACCCATGACGGATCCTAACGGCGCTGGTAGAAAAATGCTCACATGACTGGGGTATATTGATGGTAAATGTCACCATATATCGCATACATGGATCCTATGGGCCTATGGGATATGGTTATTCAATTCTATTTACCTCTTGGCACAACTGGGGTGCACGGTTTCAGCATGGTTTGACCATTTGCTTGTCCGATTGGAAATGGCCAGTATCTGGCTTTAGAGTTTCAATTTGCCAAGCTGTTCACCCAACACAAAGTACACTTCGGGAATCAAGCATAGCAATGGAAAATGCACAATTTCGAGATGAATTTCCCATTCAATCACCATTGAGGATTTTCAATTGCCACGTTTGATTCCCGGAGGCTAATCGTTTGAGTTTTCCAAGAAAGAAGCCAACCTAGAGACGGAAACTCCTGAGGTTCGGCGGCGTTTAGGCACGGCAAAATCACACCTAGCGGGACCTAGCGTTGCATTTGTGCCGATTTTGAAAATGAAGAGGCATCAACGTAGCGTGGATTTTGCGAATCTTCTCAGATTTTTTTTCCAAACATGACTGGTTTGACCAAAGATGTCAACCATTTCCGCTAGTTAAACCCAGTGGTCTCATCATGTCTCATCAATCTCTGGGTGCTGTCCTGGTTGATTTGTGGGTAAAATTGTGACCAGCCGTACGCCATTTCAATGATCAATATGTTATGCCTACAGTCGATCACGTAAGGACAAACAAGATATCAGTTTTATCAAAGAGTATATATATACATATATTTACTATACATTTGCACTCTATATATATAATTATATATATAATATACAGTATATACACATACTGTATGATTATAAATATACATTTACATCACAGACTACCATCTATACAGGCTAAAAGAAGCCTCCAGTCCTTTTTCGTGCTTGTCTTGGTGAAGGAACGTTTGCTACGCACCGCGGAGCAACACGACGTGTCCTTGCTCAGCGCCGCTTTTCTGAAGAAGCGGTCCTCGCAGCTATGGCTGGTGTGCTAGAATGAGTTTTTGGATTGTTTCAACTGACCAAAACAAGGTTTGAATATATGATACACAATAGATCACAATAGTAAATATCAAATAATATCATAATTTATAGAAACATTTATAATTGATAAATGATGGTTGATGGGTTCTTGTAAGATCTTACAAGGGGTTATCAACCTACTTTACTAGTAGCTGGCATCGCGGGGATTATCGCACAAATTAAATTTATTATGATAATCCGTTTCTCAATGTGGGACGACATTTATTTGTTTTTTTAGAGGTGGTATGTCTCCGAAGTTTCTAGTAGAATCCTAACTTTTGATGATTAAAACACACAAAACACGGCCATGTCGTCGACTCTCCCAGGTTCGGAATGAATTGGTGCGGGTGGCTGGTGCCGCTCAAGATATGGCTCCAGAGGCCGAAGAGGCGTGGCTTGAAACGGTTGGAACCTGAAAGTGGGGAGATGTAACTCCCATTAACAGCAAATAGTTTCAAATAGTGGTGATTTAAGATGATTTAAGCATTATACATTTTGGGGTAACCTATATTCAGAGAAAACCAAATGGTTGAAGATGTTGAAGCTGGATGATGTTTTTTCCAATATCGAAGCGAAGTTAAAGGTTGCTGGCTTTGGAGTGAAGAGTGGATGACTTCCAAAGAACGACTGCTTCGTCAGTGGTCTTCCATTCCTATGGCTATCCCGTCATCGTATGATTGAGTGCCCAAAAGGACCAGCGACATAGTTGCGGTCTCAAACTAACCACCGACAAGTCAACCAGAACTGAACATATCAACATGATTTCAGTTTGTTCAATCCCTAAAGCCAGAAATGGATTGTGGAATGGTAAACCAACGAAAGGAGGCGGAAAGGCGGAAATTCATATTGTATCAGAGGTGGTAGCGCGCTTGTACCTCCATCTTTCAGCCATTTTCCCAGCTGTTTTTCCCTTTTGCAAATCTATTTTTTGGGTTCCTCACCCTTTTCATTGTAAACCAATGGTCCATCACACCAGGGATGATGAAAATGGCCTATGACGCCCCCAACAAATGATGCAGAGACAACAAAAAATATACAAAAATGGTCATCCGAAATCCAGAAATTCCAAGGGACTTCCCCCTTTTTGACAGCGCCCCTGGCGTGACAACGCGCCGTCGCTCGAAATTTTAGGCGTGCCGGCGGCTCATTGGCGAGGAAGCGCAGCTTCAGACGGAGAAATGGATGCAGAGCTTGCAGAACCACAAGCAGGCGACGGCTGGGCGATGTGAGGATAGGATGGAAATGGATGGAATAGGAATGATGGGGATATTTTAGAAAAAAAAGTTCTTAAACATAGAAAAACAATGGAATACCAACAAATAATGTTCACCGCAGTGGCGCTTTTTGACTCCGATGGCATTTATATGCATTTATGGTATATTTTGTGGGATCTGTTTTATGGGGCTAGCCTGAAAGTCATTTGAATATGATGCATTTTGATCCATCATAGAACTGTGATAAATTGTGATAGTCCACAAACAAGGGGTAAAATGAGTCATTGGAATATTTGATGGGATGGCTATAGCTCAATACCTTGAAATTTACCAGATATCTTGATGCGAACTACAGGGTTGCATGATGTTGCATGGTTTTGGAAACAGCTCACCAACATTCACCAACAATCCTATAGATGGTGCATAACCAAATTATGAAATATCTCGGAAATTCTCAGTTTTTTTTTGTTTTTAATGTTCCTCATAGATCAACCGTTGTACCTTCTGAGGCTTCTTTCGATATCATTTTTGGGGTCACCTTCTCAGCACAGAGGCACTGTAATACATTGGGGTTGCCCCATGGCGATGCCACCCCAGATACATCATGTTCATGGGAAACATGATGATGAACCATTAGAATCCCATTAAATAAAAAAAAACAGGGAATAACATGGGAAACATGTGGGATAAGATCATCACCATTAGAATACACAACTTGTTTTGGTGTTTCCCATTTTCAGGACCAGCCCCCATGCAGCGTCGCAACTGGACGATCAATCCCAGTCAAGATTTCACTACATCCCATTCAATCCCATTCCCATTAATTAGGTCACAGTTACACAGTTAAATCCCATTAAAATCCAGTTCATGGTTATTTAAATCCCATTAAAATCCCGTATTATATATAATTAGTTCATATTATAGTTCATAGTTCCCATAGGATCCATGTATGCTATATACGGTAACATTTACCATCAATATACCCCAAATGTTAGCATATATACCATACATGGATCCTATGGGGTTAAATCCCATTAAAATCCCATATTTTTCATGTCCCGGTTTCGACCCCATCCACCCCCAGGCGGCCGACAGCGCCTTGAGCACCGCCTTGGCGGAGCCGCGGAGCGAGCTGAAAGCGCTGCGTGCGGATCCTGGGTTTCCTGGGGGGTCGAGACTCAGCGACCACGATCCGTTTGGGGCTGGTTATATAGAGGTTTCATATGGTTTACCCTCTGGTAAACTAACATAGCTATTGAAAATGGCCATTTATAGTGGATTTTCCCATTGAAAATGGTGATTTTCAATAGCTATGTTAAATTACCAGATGGTAATATAGGATATTTAATGATAATAGACTATAGAGGTTTGATATGGTTTAATATGGTTTAATAATAGAGGTTAAATAACATAGGATATTTCATGATTTCCAAGGATATTTAATGAATGTTTAACCAAGAAGCATGATGTATACACTAGAAATCACTAGAATATACCACGGTCCTATAGAGGTTGGAGAAAGGCACAAAAAAAATAGAGTTAAATACAATGGATATTTAGGGCTTATTCAAGTGTGTGTATATATATATATATGTATAGTGATTTCTGAATAGATATGTATGATGTGAATATATCATGGTGGTTACATAGTGGTTATATTTTGGTGGTTCAATTGTGGTTTTGTAGTGGTTACATAGTGGCTTGTAGTAGTTAGACAATAGTTATATACTGTAGAAACTATGACTTGTATTTATAGCAACTATAGTTGGGTTATAGTCGCATATTCTTCGAATTGTGGCTATTGTATCATGCCATAAGTGATGAAATATTGGTATGTCAACAGGGAGGAAAAATGCCAGGCCAGGCCACCCTCATCAATTGAACATGGCAATGGAACTATCGAAAGAGGATTGTCAGATTGTCATACCCTCTGGTAAATAAACATAGATCCTGAAAATCACCAATTTTTAGAGGAAACTAATCTTCCAACCCCTATCTACCAGGGTCTATGTTAATTTACTGGAGGGTATATTATATAAATATTTAATTACCAGCACTAAGTGGGAAAACTAAGCGAAACTTGTGTGTTTGTTCTTTTCTCAACTGGGAAGGGGTGTGTTTGTTCAGTTTGGATTTTGTGTGGAATCCCATTTCATTGGTACAACATGATTTTCCATGATGTACCTTCTGATTATTCAACATAGCTATGGAAAATGACCCATTTATAGATGATTCATGGTGATTTACCTATTAACATGGTGACTTTCCAGGTCCAAAGCGTCAAATAACCAGGGGGTACTCCATCCTTCCCAGAACCTCTGAGGCAAGGCCTTGTCTGACCAAGAAGTCCTAGCCTCAGTGCCTCCCGCCTTTGCTGTTTGTGCTCCAGCAAGGTATGGGGATGGATTGAAACCTGTGAAAGAATAGAAAAAATGCTGAGCCATGTTTATGCAGCAACTTGAGGGGAGTTTATGGATTCTATAATTTTTGGGGATGAATCCCAGCTATTTTAAGATGTGAACAGACGGCCCAGTTTTTGAGCAAACCAAAATAAACAAATGTGTCCGCATGTTGCCGCAGTTCAACACATTCCCATCCGTTTGTGGTATACATTTAGATGCAACAAAAAGGTGATCTTGGGGATATTCAACATTATAATATCATCACTGTATTATATACATGATATCACATGGATTTATGGGATATATATATATATATACATGGATATACATGGGATTTAAATACATTTATATACATGATGGGATATTACATGGATACTACCCTCTGGTAATTTAACGTAGCTATGGAAAATCACCATTTTTGATGGGAAAACTCACTATAAATGGCCATTTTCAATAGCTATGTTAGTTTACCAGAGGGTACATGCTGATTTTCCGCAACAACTGCTATTCTCGGATTTCCATCATGCCGAAGTTTGGGCAGTTGGACAACTTCACCAAGGCCGCCGTCGCGGCGCGCGTGGAGCGCCTCGCCAGCGACTTGCAACGACAGGAGCGACGACGGAAAATGTGGGATTCCCAAAAGGCCCTAAGGATGTGTCTGAAAATGGTGTATGTATACCCAGAATTACCCTCTGGTAATTTAACACAGCAATATTAACCATTATTAACCATTGTTAACCATTATTAACTACTATTAACATCCATTAACCAATATTACCCTCTGGTAATTTAACAGTTTGCTATGGAAAGATCCACCATGATTAATGGGAAAATCCACTATGTCTATGGTCATTTTCAATAGCTATGTTAGATTACCAGAGAGTATATGATATGACATGATATGACATGACATTACATTACATGACATGATATGATATATTGTAATTTAAGATCAACAATATATGTTATGGACATTTATGGACCATGGATGTATCTGAAATTGTTTATTCCCAGAATAATCCAATGTCACTACCATATTACCATGATAAACCATCAGCTTTGAGCTAAGCTATTCGCAGACAAATCCGTACAGGTTTGAGATATGGGCTAGATATATGTGCCATAGATGTTCTACCATCTGGTTATTTAACATAGCCATGGAAGATCCCTTATAAATAGAGGTTTTATATAATGGACAAATCATCTGTAAATGGGCAAATAACCAGAGGGTAGCATTTTATGGCCATGTTGATAGCGAAGATGATCACAGTGATTTTGGGTATTTTCACGATCAAAGTATATGTTCACAATGGTCATCCCCATGAATGAAGGTAAATATATACCTTTTTTTTTTCGAATCGCTAGTGATGCTGGGATGAGAATAGCCCATATAGATCCGGCATATACATGCATATACCATGTCTTGTCCATGGCACAGCGGTTATGTGCGGCACGGCAAAGCGCAGTGGATCCACAAGATATTTACAGGACCATGAGGTCCGAAGGAAAACCGTCGAGCCATCGTGCAAGTTTGTTCAAGTTCCTGCAAAAGTTTTGAGTGAACTCAATGAAACCATAGTGTGCGAAGTTGTTTTTTCACCCAGAGATCCAACCTGTAAAAACAAAATCCGCCCTAAGAGCGGGATGGTGATTCATGGTCATCCTCAAGCCAACTCTTCAAACTTCTCAGGGTGGACACCTCCCCACAGACCGGGTCGGAAGGATGCTGTGTTGAAATATCGTGACATGTTTTTTTCTTTTAACTATCTGACATAAGAACATATCTGAACGACAAACACTGATCGCTAACTTTTTATTTCAATTATTACAGTATGTACATACATATATATAGATTATACATGTATACATACATATATATACACATGTTTATACATATATATATATATACATGCATATATATATATATATATATATGTATTATTCCCATGATAGTCCCATGATCCCCGGGGTCCTGGTCACGTGCTCTCGTCATTGCAGGAAAGGGCCGTAAACAGTCGATGGTGCTCCTAGCCCGGTTTTTGATTAACCAGAGGGTCCCCCAAAATAGTCTGGGTAAATTTGATCACGACCTCACTGCGACCGAACCCTGGAAATCATGGTTAATAAGGGGAATCATCCCCAAATGGCCTTAATTCAGGTTAGTGAATTATTAAAATTTTCCCTAGAATAGTGATAATTGGCAAAATAGAACCACCCAAATAAACAGCCAGGGGGTTTACACATCCGGATTGACATTTTGAAGTTTCTCAGGTCGCAGTTGCGGACTTGGATAATGCATAGCACTCATGCAGAAAAGGTCATTCAAGGTTGGTCATGCATGTGCACGCACGCGCAGAAAGAGAGATCATGAAAGATTCTGCAAATAAATGACAACAATGACTATGTTTTACATGTCCAACAGAAACAAAAAACAGTGTTACACAACTGGCTGTGTTTTTTCCATCATTTGTTTTCCAAGGACGAATATTTCTCAGGGAGATGAAACCTGCAAACAGACAGTTTCAGTAAGTTTCCAGGAAGTGGCATTGAAAGCCGCAAATGGCTTGGATATACCAAACTGTCCAAGCCTATTTGTCTGGTGAAATGTTTATTCCTTTTTGAAAGGTCTCTGTACTTGACTGTTTCTTGCCAAGAGAAAATAGATAATCCCTCCTCCGCATAGATTACTCCTAATGTGGGATCCAATTCAACCAGGGTTTCCAAAGGGTGGTATGTAATAGAGGGGGGAATTGGTCAGCGGTGTAATTTCCTTGGCATTGGCAGACATGAAAAGACACATCACTGAGCATGACCAGCGCAAAAATCATATTCTGAATTTTATGCCAGGAAGCATGAAATTCAAGAACTCACGGCCGATGTCTCAGTATTGTTGTTTGGTGGGTGTATGACTGGACAGAACCTAGAATAGTGACTAATGTTAGTAAAGCAATAGCAAGCCATCACCAAAATCCCCATGGGTGGAGAAAAACGAAAAACAGTCAAAATATGGATGGTTTATGACATTTTATGACATTGTTTTACTAACACAGCCATGGAAAATAACAATTTGAACAGATACAGTAAATCATCTCTGTATGGGTCATTTTCAATAGTTTTGTTAGTTTAATTACTGGAGGGTATTCCATATAGTCCAATGACATCTGACATCCCATCTCAAATCCTGCAATTTTCCTCTTTGTTGATGGTGAAACCATGTTTAAAGCACTATGACTCTGAGGTATTTACCAGGTAATTTAACAGTTCGCCATGGAAAATCCACCCATTTTTAAGTTCGGTAAACCATCTATTTCGATTAGGGCCATGGCTTAACCATGGTTATGTTAGTCATAACCAGAGGGTACCATGAATTTAACATAGCTATGGAAAATCACCATTTTTAATGGGAAACTCACTATAAATGACCATTTTCAATAGCTATGTTAGTCATAACCAGAGGGTACCCATTATACCACCATTTAATAGGTAAACCATCTATAAATGGGCCATTTTCAATAGCTATGTTAGTTTACCAGAGGGTACCATGGAATCTCCCCATGTTTCGGTGAATTCCCCACGACTCCACCTGGTCACTGCGAGGTGAGCTGCGAGGAGCGGCTGAGCGCCGCCACGGGCGCCTTGCGTCAAGCGTTGCAGGAGCAACGGCAAGAGGCGCGGATCCACATGATGATATAGTACCCTCTGGTAATTTAACATAGCTATTGAAAATGACCATTTATAGTGGATTTTCCCATTGAAAATTGTGATTTTCCATAGTTATGTTAGTTTACCAGAGGGTACCCATAGGGTCCATGGTGCTGGATGGTGCTGGTATATATGCTAACATGACTGGGGTATATTGATGGTAAAATATGGGATCCATGGCACACCATATATAGCAGCACCATGGATCCGTCATGGGGTATTATAGTGATGATATAGTGATTTATGATGATATAGTGATATAGTGTTTTATGATGATATAGTGATGATATCGTGATTTTCTATGGACATTAAGGGGAATATCTATGGAAGATCTATGATGGGAACATCTATGACATGACGATATAATGTAGGTAAAACTTGATAATAAACCACCTTCTGTGGGAAGATCTGTGGAATATCTAGATATACCCTATGTATGTCATTATTATAGATATAGTAGGAAATCATAAGATTTTTCCATGGGAATATGGTTTCTTCTGACAATAGGGTACCTTAAATTCCACGCGTAAATCACCATAGTTTCTCATTAAAACACCTATTTTGATGGGTATAGACCGTTTTCAGACACATTCATCCCAAGGACTCCATTGGAAATATGATCGGAACTTCATGGGCAGCATTTTTTCTATATCATCAATAGAATATCTAGCGATATAATGAGACACATAAGGGGATATGTATATATATACACGTATATATATAACCAATTAATATGATTGGGCTCAGTGTTCAAAACCCACTGTTCGTTGACATTGGTTGATGAATAGAGGGACTTATACTAACCGAATTTCATGGGGAATGTCAGAATCCACGAACGGGAACTCCGGTTCTCAACTGAAACCAAAGACCCATCCCCCTACTGTAGGTCCTACTGTAGGTGGACATATACCCCAATCTAGGGTCACCATTCACCATCACTTCACTTGGACTATATTTTGGGTCCTTAATATATATATACACACATAATTATATATATATATAATATAACTATAAATATTATATATATTGTATATATATACTATATAATTATATATATATATATTATTTATATATCATCATATGTATATATATATTATTTATTTATATAACGGGCAATGACACAGTATTATGATAAGTTCATATAAGATCATATAAGTCCCTTCAATTCAAGAACCACTAAACTACTAGCTGGAGTATCAGGTCATGTTTGTTGTTTTCAATCAGAGAGGATATTGAATCGCCTACAAGAATCAAAGAAGTGTTTTCCTCTATACCTGGAATATTACCGTAGTCATTAATTATTGTTAATGACATTTTATTGTGGATTACAATGGATCCCAGTGGAGTAATTTGTATATATATATATACATCATATAAATTCGTGTTGTTGATATCGCTGGGATTAATTCATACATGGGATCCATTGTAATTCTATTTCTTAAATATGATCAATGAGTATCAATTATCAAACAGCTAGCATAATCAATTATCAATTATGATCAACCATCATCAGTTCTCAGCAATTATTATCTATTAGAGTGGCTTTAATAATTCTAATAACCAATAAGTATCATTATGGCTATTAACCCCAACTTTATCATATAATAATGGGATATCAATGGATATCATCATATGTATCAGATGCCTTTTTTCAGCTCTATTAACATCTATGAACCCAATGATAATTATAGATTATATCTATTAACCCTCTATAATATTGATGGCCACAATGTGGGCTCCCCTACTTATAAGTTGGTTATAACCACCCTTAACTATAGTTATAGCTACCACAAACCATACTTAAGCTAGTTATAAACCAACTTAGCTATCTATGGGACCCCACCTTGCAGCAATGATCATGACATATATATATATAATTATCCTATCGTGAATAGAGGATATATAATGATAATGACAATCATAGAGGATTAATATATATATATATGTATTTATAATCTATAATAATGATGTCCATTAACCCTTACTGTATTATAATCCCTACTTTATCATCCCTACTTTTTTTTATACAATATGTAATAATGGAATTTATTTACATATAGTATACCTTCTGTTAATTTAACATAGCTATGGACAATGGCCATTTATAGTGAGTTTTCCCATTAAACATGGTGATGTTCAATAGCAAACTGTTAGTTTACCAGAGGGTACTTATTAACCCTTTCCTCATTATAAAGGCCTCTGATTTCAGGTCTTCCGCCAGCTGGAACCCATCCGGGAGACACTCTCGGAGGCGCCGCACGCCGCATTTGAAAAGACCAGATCAATGGGGATATTTTTTGTTCTACTATGTTCTATTATATACTGTATATATATATACAGATATACACATGTTCTATATTGTATATGTATATTATATATATATGTATGATTATATGTATGTATATTCATGTTATATATATAATACTATCATATTTATATATATATATATATGTCCAATATACATATATGTATAATATACATATATGTATACATATATGTATAATATACATATATGTATAATATACATATGTATAATATACATATGCGATTGATGATAGGACAATGGGATAGGTGACCAACCGTGTATACTTATTTTTTTATGGGGTGTTGTCTGTGATTTCCAGGTATACTGTACCCATATGGCCATGATATGCTATGATATACAGAGAGTCAAAAACACCCACGGACACGAAAAAATCTACATGAAGTGGGAGACTGACCAACATCGATCTGTTGCTACAATCTATGAGTCATGGGAAAACCCGAAAACCGGTTTGCGAATGGATTCATCTGTAATAGTAATATTCATATGTATTCATAGTAAACTCTGAATGTGCAGTGCTAAGGCACAAAGGTCTGAAACATCCAATTGCCAATATGAAGTGGTTTATTGGCTTTGAAGAACCGGCAGGCGCTGACAGTTTTTTGGTACACTGGTGGCAACGTTCCTTCATGGAGCTCCATGATGAATTTGTCCCATGGAATGCAGTGACAGGCGCCATGGATTTGGTGAAGCAACTTGTCCCTGGACTGGGGCAAGTTGGAGATCTTACACCAGTTTTTTCCAGTTGGCTTTCCGAAAATGCCAGATCCGAAAGCCAAATTTGGCGACAGCCTGCTTTCATGTTTTTATTCAGACCATTCAGACCCTGTTCCCGAACTACATGCAATTGGCAAACAACGCCAGAACCGGCCCGTTTACTTCTTTAACCAAGGTTTCTACATGCAGACACATGGGTGGCTACGGTGGCACACGTAATGCCAGAAGAACATTTGCTGAAGTTGATCAAGAAGCCAAGCATCACTTATATCTGGTTGGTGGTTTGGATCATTTTTTATTTTTCCATATATTGGGAATAATCATCCCAACTGACTTTCATATTTTTCAGAGGGGTAGGTCAACCACCAACCAGTTTCAGTCGACTCTCAAAGGTCGTCAGTGCACAACCGGTGTTTCAGATACACCGCTGGATCCAGCGTGGTTGATCAATCAGATCTTTTGAACGTACTGACCAGGGAATAATATTTTTTAGTAAACTCTTGGCCAACCAGAGACGTAGAACCTATGAACGAATTCCTGTTTAAATACAATACCGACTAATTTTGTCATTCTCACGCCTTGCCCGTTTCTTTGTTGAATATGTGAAAGAGCATATATAGAATCATATATTTTGACATAGGTAGACATATGGTAGACATGTATGAATATGATGCTTAATTACATGCCTTAGTATAAAAAATCAAAGAATGTGTACACGACTGTTTATGGGGAGATGCAATGCTCTGATGCCTACTTGGTCAGCTACTGCATTTGCTTTATGGTACGGGCATTGTTTTTGGTTTTTGAACAATTGGCCCAGATATTATACAAGTCAACCTTGATGGAAGTTTGGGTCATTTTTTTTAATTGTATCCCAATTTTTGCCATGTCAAGGTATATGGGGTTGTTTGTTGAAAATAGGGTCGTCCAAAATTCCATGGCTTCTCATCAATTACCCTATATAAGTTTGCTCCCATTTTCAAACACATCTATCTTGTATATATATATATATTGTCGGCTTCAAATTCCAATATCTCATGTTACATCATGTCGTATCATGTCACATCATATCATTTTTTATCATATCATTATATATGTTTATATAATTCATACAATATCACAAATATATATATAATATAATCTGGGTGAATTACAACGACCTCACTGCGACCACTGGAATCATAGTTAATAAGGGACATCATCCCCAAATGGGCCCAACAATTCAGGTTAGTGAAATATTATTTCATTTACCCAGATCTTATACCTATAATTATGAGTTGACATAATTAGCATATGACTCCATCGTTTTGACATTTTTGATATATTATATGATAAAGTCGGGATGATAAAGTAGGGATTATAATACAGTAAGGGTTAATGGACATCATTGTTATAGATTATATATATACATATTATACACATATGGCATTAAGTGCCCAGTGAGAGGTTTGTTGCCAGGTCTCGGCTGGGGTGCAAGCCACGCGCAAAACGGAGGTGCCATGGGCTGGCCATGGCTGGGGATGGATGGAGAGATCCCTAAAATCCCAAGGGCATGGGGATTTCATGGGAAGTACCCTCTGGTTATGACTAACAGTTTGCTAGTGAAAATGGCCATTGAAATAGTGAGTTTTTCCATTAAAAATTGTGATTTTCCATAGTTATATGAGTTTACCAGAGGGTCTCATAGGAAACCATAGGTGTAACTTTCTGTCTCATACTATTCTATAAATGACTGTAAATGTATATCATTTATTGGATTGTCCAGTGGGATTTTTAGAACCCTGAAATGGAGGTGCCATACAAGGCCATATTTTGTGGGGATGTTCCTTTAAATAGCCTTTACATGGCCATTGAATATACATATAATAATTATAGTTGAATATATTTATTACTTGGGACAATATTGTGATTATAATGGGAAAATGATGGGATAAAAGAAAATGATCATGGAATATAGGGGGGTTCTGAAGTCATCAGGGATCCCCAAGTCATCTTTTTTTTTGGGGGGACTTTAGATGGGAATATCACAGGAACCATAGGTTCTTATCGTGATTTGGGGGTTTCTTAAGATGGAGGATCCCCCAAGTCACCATAGGTTTCAATACTAACATGAACTGACTTGAAGACTTGGATGATTTGGGGTACCCTAGTGACAGGAAACATCCATAGATCTGGGTAAATTATAACGACCTCACTGCGACCTCACTGGAAATCATGGTTAGTAAGGGAAATCATCCCCAAATGGCCTTAATTCAGGTAAGTGAAATATTATAATTTACCCAGATAGATGTATTATACTATACACATGTGTGGTCACATATGATAGGATGATGTTTGTTGATTTTTGTTGATGGTTGAGCTGCTTAAAGTCGAAAGCCCGAAAGCACTGGTGAATAGATACTGCTCATCTACAATGGGAGTCCCAGAGTCCCTATCAATCAAACGGTACAATTACATACAATTACAGCTTCGCGAAACTGCATCCATGGCGGGCTCTGGCAATTGATCCAGGCCAGGCAAAATGCGTAGGATCTGGGTCCTTGAGATGAGCCAACTTGGATAGGTACTGTCCGCCGCATGCCCATGAAAGATTGCTGGCCACACTGATGTGTTGTTGGTGTCACCTCCAAATTTGGTGTTTCTTGGTGGTTCTACATATATATATATATATATGATATATGTATATATATATATGATGATATATTATATATACATATACAGTCACAGAGCGCAATTTTGTTTGGTTGTTTTGTTTAAAGAACTGGTCACATCCTATGAGTCAAACCATGTCAAACCGCATCTATAGAGGAGTTGATATCACCTCGTACCTTTAAAAGCAGGCTTCCAAAGCACATGTTTCTGAAAATACCCTCTGGTAAACAAACAGTTTGCTATTGAAAATCACCATTTTTTAATGGGTAAATCAACTATTTCTATGGCAATTTTCAATAGTTATGTTAGTCATTACCAGAGGGTATCACCATTTTTAATGGAACAACTATGGTAAATCACCATTTTAACTATGGTAAATCACCATTTCAACTATGGAAAATCACCATTAAACATACAAAAAAACAGAGGGTATAGGTTGCCTGATGGTCCAGGCAGAGCTGGGAAGTCACTTCGAGCGCTTGCTCGTGACCACTGAAGAACTTTGTGCAGGGCAGCTGGGACTGAAGTCACCCCTGGACGGCCAAGAAACATGTTTTTGTTTTGCTTGGTGAAGATCTTTGTTGATGAATTCCGTTTTTTTCCCTAACTGTTTTCTGATATCTGATAGGATATGTAGATCTCCTCTTTGTGATGATGAATTTCCTCCCATTTGTTGCTGGTTAAACCTGCATTTTGTGTTGGTTGAATCCCCATGTTGTTGTGATGAGATGGCCCATTTTCAGCCGTTGCTCAAGCCACACAAGATGAAAGCTATGTACCAATCATAAAATTATATAATTGGTTGGTGGTTTGGAACATGGCTTTTATTTTCCATTTCATATATGGGATGTCATCCTTCCCATTGACAAACTCATATTTTTCAAGATGGGTAGGTCAGTAGGTCAACCACCAACCAGATAGCCTATAGATCCTCAACATCCATCTAAATCCGCTGTACAGTACGGTCTTCCGCCCTCTTGGAAAAAAAACAAAAACTGCGAGACAACTATGGGGAAGCAGAGTAGAAAACGATATGTCATCATCATGCTGGGGGAATATCCCACATTCTCATACATTCTCCAGATATATGTCCAGTAGATTCGACTGGGTAATCTGGAGAAATCTCCATGAATTGCATATCGAACTGGGTAATATCCCGCAGATCTATGGCCAGTTCGATCCTTTTTTTACATATCAGCTGTAGGATTCAACCAGGCCTCCCCGGTGAGCAAGAATAGATGGATACTGAGCCCTCAGTGACCGCTGTTGTTGCTTCAAACAGATAGTCAAACGGATAGTCAAACCACCCATCATATACCCTGATGATCCCCCTTTTTCCCAGTTGAATCCCAATTTTCCATGGTCAAATAGCCATGGTGAAAGCCATCATTTCTGATCGCAGATACACCCGGCACTTCTAGGCATGAAGCGCTTTCAGCCCAAGGGGCAGACACGGCGCAGAGTTTGAACGACCTGAAATCTGCAGCTCGAAGGCAATCAAAAACCTCAAGCAGTTGTTGACGGAATCTTTTCGTGATTCATGATGGTTTCTAGCCCCACTACCCCGCCCCCTAACTATAGTTTGTTGGTTTGATTAAATGTACTCAGTACATCCCATTTTCTGATAATCTGTGTCTGTGATGGTTGGGATTGCTGTTTGTTGTGTACATGAAACATATCAGTTAATATCAGTTAATGTCATTTAATATCATTTAAGATCATTTAATATCGTTTAATATCATTTACTATCATTTAATATCAGTTCATATCATTTACTATATTTTTTGATCATTTGATATCAGTTAATATCAGTTAGTATCATTTAATATCAGTTAATATCATTTCATATCATTTAATTTCACTTAATATCAGTTAATATCACTTAATATCATTTAATATCATTTAATATCAGTTAATATCATTTAATATCATTTGATATCAGTTAATATCAGTTAATATCACTTAATATCATTTAATATCATTTAATATCGTTTAATGTCATTTAATATCAGTTAATATCAGTTAATATCATTTAATATCAGTTAATATCAGCTAATATCATTTAATATCATTTAATATCAGTTAATATCAGTCAATGTAATTTAATATCATTTAATATCAGTTAGTATCAGTTAATATCAGTTAATATCATTTAATATCATTTGATATCAGTTAATATCATTTAATATCAGTTAGTATCATTTAATATCAGTTAATATCATTTCATATCATTTAATTTCACTTAATATCAGTTAATATCACTTAATATCATTTAATATCATTTAATATCAGTTAATATCATTTAATATCATTTGATATCAGTTAATATCAGTTAATATCACTTAATATCATTTAATATCATTTAATATCATTTAATGTCATTTAATATCAGTTAATATCGGTTAATATCATTTAATATCAGTTAATATCAGCTAATATCATTTAATATCATTTAATATCAGTTAATATCAGTTAATATCAGTTAATATCAGTTAATATCATTTAATATCAGGTTTCATCATTTTTCATATCATTTAATATCATTTAATATCAGTTAGTATCAGTTAATATTAGTTAATATCAGTTAATATCATTTAATATCATTTAATATCAGTTAATATCATTTAATATCATTTAATATCATTTATTATCAGTCAATATCATTTAATATCATTTAATTTAATTTTTCATATCATTTAATATCATTTAATATCATTTAATATCAGTTAATATCATTTAATATCATTTAATTTAATTTTTCATATCATTTAATATCAGTTAATATCATTTATTATCAGTTAATATCATTTAATATCATTTAATTTAATTTTTCATATCATTTAATATCATTTATTATCAGTTAATATCATTTAATATCATTTAATTTAATTTTTCATATCATTTAATATCATTTAATATCATTTATTATCAGTTAATATCATTTAATATCATTTAATTTAATTTTTCATATCATTTAATATCATTTAATATCATTTATTATCAGTTAATATCATTTAATATCATTTAATTTTTCATATCATTTAATATCATTTAATATCATTTATTATCAGTTAATATCGCTTTGATTTAGCCAGGCCCATTGAGCCCCCAGCCACGTTTTGGATATCGCCAAGGAGATCCGACACGTTGGCCAGTCTCAAGACCTGAACGTGTCAGCTGCTCAGAGCTTGGAGATGTCGAGACATGTCGAGACGACATATTTCTTGGACCAGGAGAATGTCATAATCTGTAAATGGGCTTTTGAATGGAGAATCATGAAGAGACATATGATATATACATATATATATTATATTATATATACATATGTACTGTTATAATTATATAATTACTATGTTTAAAGGAAACATCATTGATTTGTTTCATGGAAAGATCTAGAGAGGAGCGCAGCTTGGTGCTTTTCCCACAGCTCCGAGGAAACAGCTGGCGTCTCCGCGAATGCGGCGGAGGCTCTGCTTAGAAAGTCTGTGGTTCACAGAATTGGAGTTGTTTTTTCTTCGGGGACCATGGGAGACCCATCTTTGACTGGGAAAGCCATAGGATTCTGCTGGAATTTCTTTGATCACATGAATCTGGGATCAAAAACGCACAGTGTATACCCATCCAAAACGCGAAGATGTGTCAGCCCTGCCATGCGTGCAACGAGGAAAGCACTAGTGATGTTTTGTAGCAAAAACAAAAAAAACACAGAAGGATGAAGAAAGTCAGAATGATGGGAATTGGATCTGGGGAAGCCTCCCAAAATATCATAAAGTGACTCAACTGACTCAACACAACTCAGTTTTTTTTATTATTGAGCCAAAATGACTCCACAACTCAGGTTCATGAGAATTACTATACTTCAGCCAGACTACGCATATATATCATATATACTTGTACGTAAACGGAAGAACATGTATAGTATTTCAAGTATGTGCATACACAGTGTACGTACGCTATCTATCAATGTCATCTCGCTGAGCCTGTTCAGGAGCCACGAGTCTCGTTTGGAGCTTTCCGTTCGGATGCCCAGTGCGGAACTGTTGCGGGGACAGGAATTCATTGCGAGTGACCAATACCATACATACAATAGTACATACTGTATATATATATATATAAACAGTATTTATTTACATATAGAGGCAGTTATCGGTACATGTTATATCATGTTATAAATACATGTCAACTTTCACAAGTCAGGGACAGAAGGGAATTGCAGCTGAGAAAATGAAACTGACTTAAAGATCAAGATTTGGTACTTTGCCGATTCGCTTACAACCTAACCTACAAGGTGGTGCCCCCCAAGTTATAAGCTGGTTTATAATCCCATTAACTATAGATATATCTACCATAAGTCCTAGTTATTAGAGTTATAAACCAACTTAGCTATCTTGGGGGCACCACCTTGTACACTATACCCCCAATGAACACTCAAAAGAGTAGAAACATGGGGTGGATTCAGTGCCCAAAAAGCTTATGCTTGTTTGAGACAGTCTTGCCCTAAGGTTGCTGAGATAATAAAACCGAATTGGCAGATGCTAGCCACAAGCATAAACCATGTTGGTCTTGTTTGGGAATATCCTCGTCCAACTTCAAAAACGAGAATAAGACCACCCAAGGCTTGTCTTATTGTTCTAACAGGATCTAAAAGGTTGCTTTTCTTGATATTGCGGACCTAAATAAGGCCACATTGACTGCACGGTCTTTGAATTTTGTTTCATGGTTGTTTGACCTGTTGGATAAACATGGATAAACTTTTGTTTTTTTTTTGAGTAATGATAGTAATGGGTCATGTTCCGTCATATTGAGCAGTTGTTTTTTTTGTGTTGGGATGTGTTTTTTGTATCTTCGGGGTGTTTTTTTTTTCACTCAGCACCAGGATGGCACACGAGGCGCCTGGAAGCCGGCCGCCTTTTTGGCCCTTTCGAGTTCGGGGAAATCGATTGGAAATGGCCCAGTGATAGATATGAATCATGATGATTTAGCTATTACAAGGTGGTGCCCCCAAGATAGCTAAGTTGGTTTATAACTCCAATAACTATGGTTTATGGTACTTATAACTATAGTTACTGGGGCGAATCTAAACCAACTTATAACTGGGGGGGTTCACATTGTATGAATCATGATGATTTAGCTATTACCCTCTGGTAAACATACACTTTGCCATGCAGGTTATCACCATCTTTTTTGTCGGTAAATCAACTATTTCTATGGGCCATGTTCAATAGCTATGTTAGTCATTACCGGTAAAAATGGTGATTTTCCACAGCGATACATATATATATATATATACACCATCATATGCCATCTATACGTTAGATGACCGGAGGGAAAGTCGTAAGATATAGGTGGAAGGGGCAGATCACCATGATCAACCGCTGCCATCAATTCATGTCTTCTGTGGTCAAAATGATAAAGTTTGAACATGTTTGACATATTCCACCAGCTTGATTTTTTTTTAAATCCCGATGATGTTTTTATATATGTTCCACCGGTTTGTTTGTTTGTTTGTTTGTTTGTTTTTGTTTATCCCGATGTTTTTATTTTCGTGGTTTATCCATCTCTTCAACTCTTCCTTTCCTGCACGAACTCCGACACGCAGTCAGGCCTTGAACCGCTCTTAAGGCTCTCAGAACCATGGTGGATGATGGTGTAGGGCATGAAACCACACTGGTTGGATATTTTTATGGGACGTTTTGGGACAGGATGGAGGTCTTGAATATTAGGAGGATGATAGGATGGGAGTAGATTCCATATTGAAACTATATATGATGTTTCGGACAATTCCAAGACTGGATCTGGTCTAAGCTGAGCCTAGCAAAGTTTGTTTGGCCACAGCCATCATTGGAGAAGTCAGGTCGCTCAAGACGAAACAACCCACCACGGTGGTTGTGTGGTGGTACCGGTCCAGTATGTGGTCTCAAAGATTTAGACATGATCATACTGCCTAAAAAAACATGTCCTATCATCTCCTCTATGTATGTCTATATTCAACCCTTTAAAACCACCACGATTCATGGTCAACATTTTGCCGTCCCTTTAACATGGGGGAATGATTCGTCCCATGATTCAACACAAAAAACATATGTTAATATGTAATTTTTTCGAGGGCATGGATTCAACATGGTTCAACTCAAACAGAATGTGTCATCAACACATAAAAAAAAAACATGTGAATATTCGCATTGAAACACTATTGATACATCACAACAGCATTGAAATCATTGATAATCATTGGTACATTTGCATATTAAAAGAATGTCATCAACTACAAGGTGGTGCCCCCAAGATAGCTAAGTTGGTTTATAACTCTAATAACTAGGACTTATGGTAGATATATCTATAGTTAATGGGATTATAAACCAACTTATAACTTGGGGGGCACCACCTTGTATATTTAAACCCTCATAATTTCCGACTTCGCAGTTCTGCAGGTCGCCTGAGGAACCCACATCGGCGAGCCATGCGCCCAGGCCGGGCGTGACCGTGGCGTGACCGTGACCGTGGCGTGGTGGTGACGACTGGAGATGGCGTGAATTGGGGGAACCACTGTGTTTTTTTGCCGGTGAAAAAAGAGTGGGGTAGATTTTATATCCCATATGCTCCATGTATGGTGGAGAACATTGAGGATGTCACGGGCCAAACATGGGAAAATGGCCGTGGAACCAGGAACAGTTTTGTTTTAGTAATTTAAACATCAAACATGAGGCAGGATATGTATCCGACAAACATAGGCAGCAACACTGAAGCCGACATGACCAAATAGGGTTTAAAGTTCAAAACCATATAAAACCATCAATAATTAACATTAACAAGGCGTATATGAGTGTCCAGAATGCCGGATTTATATACCAACAGTGGGGGTAGTAAACCAAACAACGACTTCATAGGGATCTTTTGTGAGATAGGATGTGTAAATCCAATATGGTGATATTTGGGTCTCTTTCAAAATGGAGGATTAACTATGAATCGATGTCCCTTTTAATGTCAACAATCAGGTTTCAATCTATTGGATGTGGGGCTACTTTATTTTCAGACAAAGCCAGATAGTCAAACTTCTGCAACACAAACAGAGGTTTAAACAGGTTTAACTTGACAAAATGGTGGCGTAAGCTATACTGTAAGTGATGGGTAAATTTGGATGTTTTTTTCTTTTTTGGGGGGGGTGGGATGACAAAAAATGGTTGAGTGATGTTGAGTGTTTGATATCGAGCATCCAGCTAAACTTCGTAAAATATCATAAAATATCATTGTTGTTGGCTGGGTATCTACGATTGGCTATGATGTACTTGTTTTAGATTGTTTTAGTGTTTTTGTTTGTCCTTTTTTGCGGGTTTTGACATGTATGCGGGTAGACCGCTGCAATGATCGAATTTCCTGTATCCAAACAAACTTTTTTCAGTAGCAGAGAAACAAAACGGACCCTCCTCTATGGTCTTCTTCTTGGCTCGAATACCGTTTACATCCGTTTACTAAGATGACTGGTTGGTGGTTTCAAACATTTTTTATGTTTCCATAATATATGGGATAATCATCCCAGCTGACTAATATTTTTCAGAGGGGTTGAAACCACCAACCAGATGAGGATTTTCACAGTGGATGATCTTTGGAAATATCCAGCATCCTCCTTGGCGAAACAGCAAGCCCTGGGTCTTGCTCGCCAGATCCTTGCAATCGTCTCCTGTCATATCCTCAGTTTTCCGGGGAATGGAGGCGCTATCTGATAGACACGATCGCATGCTCTATGCCATCAGAAAGAATCTCCAAGCCAGACAATCCAGGCTTCACCATCGAACCCAGAGTTTCTTTCAAAGACATGACAAATGATCCATGACAAGTCAGGAGAAAAAGATCCAGGAAACATAGTCCATTTCAATGATTTCAATGTAGAGTAACCTCTGGTAAACCAAAGTAGCTATGGACATGGAAATCACCGTGTTTTAACGGCTAAATCATCTATAAATGGGCCACAGTTTCCATAAATCCACCAATTAAAAATAATGATGATGTTTCCCAATGTTTCCCCTTTAAAACCTCCATTGATTGGGCATGTTCTATAGCTATGTTCGTTTCCTGCGAGGCCCTACAACCAACACCCCCCTCCTGCCAGGAACAACTGCGAGGTGCTGATGCCAGCGCATTCAGTTTCTCGAT
Source organism: Cladocopium goreaui (assembly GCA_947184155.2). Taxonomy (NCBI): domain Eukaryota; class Dinophyceae; order Suessiales; family Symbiodiniaceae; genus Cladocopium; species Cladocopium goreaui. The sequence goes on from CAMXCT020004390.1 coordinate 436,226, forward strand.
GGCTAGCGATGGCGACGGCATTGTAGCGACGGGGTGTCATGATGGCTAGTGATTGGTGCCATGATTGGTGGTGAAATGATGGAAATATATGGAAATGATGGATGAATATCATTGACTATCCCTAGGATACCAAAATCGGACACTTGTATACACTCGAGAATTCGTGTATATTCTTGTGCTGACTCTGATGTTGTTATTTTTGTTGTTGACGGTGTTCGATTATATAGTTTGACTGGACAGATGGTTGTGTTAAGATATCTCATTGTTTCCATTGTGAAAGATCATGCATATTGGTGCTGGAAGGATGAGGAAGCATCAGCCACCTAATATTCCAAATCCAATAGATTATTAAGGGCTGCCGCCCCTGCCGCCGACCCCGGAAAAGTGAAGAAGCCGAGGGAGGTCCACGACCTCGATTCTGTGGCTATTGGCTGCTGGCTGCTACTGGCGCTGGCTGCTAGCTACTGGCTATGTGCACCTTTTGCGTGCTCTTGCCCACGTTCTTGACACCCATTGGTGCCATCCTTGAAAAACACAATTTTTCGTGCTGCTAGCTGCTGCACTGCTGCCGTTGCGCGTACTGCTGCTGCGTCTGCTTGTGTCTGCTGCTGCCTACTGATGCTTGCTGCTGCCTGCTGCTGCCTGCGGCGGCCTGCTGCCTGCTGCTGGTGCTGCTGCTGGTGGCTGCTGCTGCTGTGGTGCTGCTGTCGTGCTGCTGCAATCAAACAGCTTCCAAAGCAAGAAACAACTGCTGCTGCTGCTGCTTCTGCTGCTGCTGCTGCTGCTGCCCTTTTGCGTGCTCTTGCCCATGTTCTTGACACCCATTGGTGCCATATAAATGAGAAAATTGCCAAACGTGACGTCTGAAACCCTATAGAAATATATACAAGATATATAGAAGTGCCTAACGTGTCGTCTGACATCCTAGAAAAACACAATTTTTCGACAGATTCTGTTGCTGGAGGCTGCTAGCAGTAAAACAGTTTCGAAAAAATCACCTCCCGGGGGAAAACACCAGGGCTCTGAAGGACGAGCGAGTGCCAGAATCACGCCAAAAAAGTGCCTAACGTGTCGTCTGAAATCCTAGAAAAAGCTAGATTTTGGTAGGCTGCTGGCTACTGGCTGTTGGCTGCTACTGGCGCTGGCTGCTAGCTACTGGCTATGTGCACCTTTTGCGTGCTCTTGCCCATGTTCTTGACACCCATTGGTGCTATATAAACGAGAAAACTGCCAAACGTCACGTTTGAAACCCTATAGAAATATATACAAGATATATAGAAGTGCCTAACGTGTCGTCTGACACCCTAGAAAAACACAATTTTTCGATAGATTCTGTTGCTGGCGGCTGCTAGCAGTAAAACAGGTTCGAAAAAATCACCTGCCGGGGGGGAAAACACCAGGGCTCTGAAGGACGAGCGAGTGCCAGAACCACGCCAAAAAAGTGCCTAACGTGTCGTCTGAAATCCTAGAAAAATCTAGATTTTTGGTAGGCTGCTGGCTACTGGCTGCTGGCTGCTACTGGCGCTGGCTGCTAGCTACTGGCTATGTGCACCTTTTGCGTGCTCTTGCCCACGTTCTTGACACCCATTGGTGCCATCCTAGAAAAACACAATTTTTCGTGCTGCTAGCTGCTGCACTGCTGCCGTTGCGCTTACTGCTGCTGCGTCTGCTTGGAAAAACGCAATTTTTCGATAGATTCTGTTGCTGGCGGCTGCTAGCAGTAAAACAGGTTCGAAAAAATCACCTGCCGGGGGGGAAAACACCAGGGCTCTGAAGGACGAGCGAGTGCTAGAACCACGCCAAAAAAGTGCCTAACGTGTCGTCTGAAATCCTAGAAAAATCTAGAGATTTTGGGTAGGCTGCTGGCTACTGGCTGCTGGCTGCTACTGGCGCTGGCTGCTAGCCATTGGTGCCATCCTTGAAAACACAATTTTTCGTGCTGCTAGCTGCTGCACTGCTGCCGTTGCGCGTACTGCTGCTGCGTCTGCTTGTGTCTGCTGCTGCCTACTGATGCTTGCTGCTGCCTGCTGCTGCCTGCGGCGGCCTGCTGCCTGCTGCTGGTGCTGCTGCTGGTGGCTGCTGCTGCTGTGGTGCTGCTGTCGTGCTGCTGCAATCAAACAGCTTCCAAAGCAAGAAACAACTGCTGCTGCTGCTGCTGCTGCTGCTGCTGCTTCTGCTGCTGCTGCCCTTTTGCATGCTCTTGCCCATGTTCTTGACACCCATTGGTGCCATATAAATGAGAAAATTGCCAAACGTGACGTCTGAAACCCTATAGAAATATATACAAGATATATAGAAGTGCCTAACGTGTCGTCTGACATCCTAGAAAAACACAATTTTTCGACAGATTCTGTTGCTGGAGGCTGCTAGCAGTAAAACAGGTTCGAAAAAATCACCTGCCGGGGGAAAACACCAGGGCTCTGAAGGACGAGCGAGTGCCAGAACCACGCCAAAAAAGTGCCTAACGTGTCGTCTGAAATCCTAGAAAAATCTAGATTTTTGGTAGGCTGCTGGCTACTGGCTGTTGGCTGCTACTGGCGCTGGCTGCTAGCTACTGGCTATGTGCACCTTTTGCGTGCTCTTGCCCACGTTCTTGACACCCATTGGTGCTATATAAACGAGAAAACTGCCAAACGTGACGTCTGAAACCTATAGAAATATATACAAGATATATAGAAGTGCCTAACGTGTCGTCTGACACCCTAGAAAAACACAATTTTTCGATAGATTCTGTTGCTGGCGGCTGCTAGCAGTAAAACAGGTTCGAAAAAATCACCTGCCGGGGGGGAAAACCCCAGGGCTCTGAAGGACGAGCGAGTGCCAGAACCACGCCAAAAAAGTGCCTAACGTGTCGTCTGAAATCCTAGAAAAATCTAGATTTTTGGTAGGCTGCTGGCTACTGGCTGCTGGCTGCTACTGGCGCTGGCTGCTAGCTACTGGCTATGTGCACCTTTTGCGTGCTCTTGCCCACGTTCTTGACACCCATTGGTGCCATCCTAGAAAAACACAATTTTTCGTGCTGCTAGCTGCTGCACTGCTGCCGTTGCGCTTGCTGCTGCTGCGTCTGCTTGGAAAAACACAATTTTTCGATAGATTCTGTTGCTGGCGGCTGCTAGCAGTAAAACAGGTTCGAAAAAATCACTTGCCGGGGGAAAACACCAGGGCTCTGAAGGACGAGCGAGTGCCAGAACCACGCCAAAAAAGTGCCTAACGTGTCGTCTGAAATCCTAGAAAAATCTAGATTTTGGGTAGGCTGCTGGCTACTAGCTGCTGGCTGCTACTGGCGCTGGCTGCTAGCTACTGGCTATGTGCACCTTTTGCGTGCTCTTGCCCACGTTCTTGACACCCATGCCATCCTAGAAAAACACAATTTTTCGTGCTGCTAGCTGCTGCACTGCTGCCGTTGCGCTTACTGCTGCTGCGTCTGCTTGTGTCTGCTGCTGCCTACTGATGCCTGCTGCTGCCTGCTGAGTAGTAGTAATAGTAGTAGTAGTAGTACTAGAAGTTGGGGTCAGCGGATATAGAACAGAAAAAATTGCTACCAATGCTGTGTCAGAAAATCCTTTTCCCTTTCGCGCTCCCCCTTGCGCAGCCGGGGTCGGCGGATATATGATATTATGATTATCCCACATATACCCAATCAAACAGTTTGCCAATTCTTGATGAAAGTCTACCACACTGTTGTCCCACCTCCGATGGCTGACTGATCCCCGGAATCACATCACACGAGGATTACTTGATACACCCAGCTGTCAATGTCAATTTTAAGTCCCTAAATTGGAGGTACCTAGCTTGTACGTATCAAGGCCCAAGGCCCTGTTTATTCGGGAATACCAATCCAAATATCTGGGTGAATTATAACGACCTCACTGCGACCTCACTGGAATCATGGTTAATAAGGGAAATCATTCCCAAATGGCCCAACAATTCAGGTTAGTGAAATATTAAAAGAATTACCCAGCAATCTGACTGGAAACATGGCAAAAACCACCTTCATTTTGGACACCAACGATTGGAAGGGCCATTGATTGGAAGATGTTGGTGAAACGAGGAGTTAGTTTTTTTCTCAACAAGGCACTGTTTCAAGAAGATAGCCATAGGATCCATGGTGCTGGTATATATGCTAGCATGACTGGAGTATATTCATGGGATCCATGTCACCATATATAGCAGCACCATGGATCCTATGGGATAAAACCAGCATACAATGTGGATGTTCATGACTAACGAGGATGTTGTGTTTTCAACCTTTGACAAGCATCGTACGCAACGTGATTGAGAACATGAATTGAATTTGCCCACCAAGAAAAACTTTAAAGTCAATTTTTAGCCAAGAAATTGCAACACGATCTCGAACTTCTTGTCCTGAAGTATCCCCCTTCCCCTTACCAAGGCCGTCTAGGGGAGTTGCGGCGGCGTTTGGCACCCGTGAGAAACTCAGTGTGTGCACTGTAGACACTGCAGACGATACTGTTTAATGATTGAACGCCTATCAATCAATTATATACAAAAGTTATGCATATATACATATACATATACATATACATATACATTATACATATACATATACATATACATTATACATTATACATTATACATATACATTATACATTATACATTATACATTATACATATACATTATACATTATACATTATACATTATACATTATACATTATACATTATACATTATACATTATACATTATACATTATACATATACATATATATATATATACATATACATACATATATATATATATTATACATAGATTGCAACAGAATAATAATTCTTTTTCATGGTTTCCATAGACCAGATATTGGATGCGTGCAATGACTAGGTGCAGCAAGAGTTGGTTGAACCCATCACTGGAGGCGCGTTTTGTCCAGCCTCCACGAGAGTCGCTTCTGGTTTTTTACATACAACAAACTATGGAATATGACAATAGAAATAGTGAAATAGTTATATAATTTACATTGATTTACCCATAAAAAAGAAATGTGTGTGTTTTTCCATATGTTGAGTTTAGGGTTTTGGTTTCAATGTTCCACCTTGAATTCGCACTTCACCGTGGATATTCACGCCAGGAGCCTCCCAGTCGTCGACTCAGCCACAGCCCGTCTTTTGGGGCCCTCTGGTAATTTCACTATAGCTATTGAACATGGCCATAGGAAGAGTTGATTGACCCAGCTATAAAAAATGGCGATGTTTCATGTTTCCCAGTTCACAAACTGTATGTTGACCACAGGGTACATGGAAAATACCATGGAAACTATATTGCTGGTTGGTGGTTTGGAACATTTTTTATTGTTCCATCATATATTGAGATAATCCTTCCCATTGACTTTCATATTTTTTCAAGCCAGACTAGTTGGGCCAGTTTTGCAGGATTCACCCAACTCCTAACCAGTTCTCGCGAGACCTGCTGAGGATGCTAAAACCACCAACCAGATTGGAATTGGTGGCTTGAAATGGATGGTTTGGGATCATTCATCATGTCATGGCCAATCACACAGATCTCTCGGATGGCTCTGGAGAATTCCTAGCATCCTCAGCATCCTCAGGTCTCGCGAGAACTGGTTAGGAGTTGGGTGAATCCTGCAAAACTGGCCCAACTAGTCTGGCTTGTACTATCCAGTGGTTAGGAGCTTGACTGTCCTTTGCAATCTGACATATCTATGCTAGAGCTCTACATGGATTACAGAATTTTGACAAACTCCATCGTTCCTCGAAACGTTTTTACCAGAAGGGAGCGGGATCAGCATACGGCACCATGCTATATCCTGGAAGATATTGAGAACTTGGCCGATACATGTACACGTACTCTGGGTGATCAAATGATGGTTTGGGCCAAGTGTTTGTCTTGGTTACACAAAGTTGTACCTCACAAGGTAATACCATCACGCCTTACCAGCAAAGCCAAGTCATTAAGTGCACTCGGCTCCAGTGCCACTGCAAAGGGATTTGCCACGAGACCCAAACTGTGCTACCCTAATGAAGTTCAAGCCACCTTGTTCAACTATTTCAATACATCTACTGGTCATAACCGCAAGCTCAACAGAGTCCTGGATCATCCGAAAGTGAATTCCGAATTTCCAGCCTGGCCACCTGATCTTGAAGTTCCTTTCTTGCAACGTGCCAAGTTGATCAGAAACACAGTCAGAACATTCCCTCTCGAATAGGTTTTTGGCATCGCAATGTATAGAAGTGTTGGGAATACGAAACTCTGATTTCCTACACACCCAAACGCTGGGACTAAATGCGAAAGTGCGAAAATCCAGTGGTTAGGAGGGAGCAGTTCGTAAGCACATGCAACTCGTTGGTACCGAAATTTGGGTTACACGCATCTACGCGTTTTTCATGAGGGCCAAGAGTAAACGCCGCCCAAATCAGATCAATATGAAGATCCAATGGTATCAGTGAGAGACATGACCCATATCCGTGGTAAGGCATCAACAACCCATCAACCACAGTTCACGGCTTTATCTGTGCGGTTGTGAACGCAGACGATTTTTGGTATCAAACCTCTTGAGATCTGTCTTTGCGTCTCACCTTTCCGGGTCGAAAACTGATCAGAGTGGCACTGATATTATCTTGATATATATATATATATACACACAGATATAGTTGGTGAAATTTGGTTGGTGACATGTTAAGACATGTTTGGTGACATGTTAAGAAGCCCTTAAGATAAGCCTTGATGATCCTTGACGTTTCCATGGCTGAGGGACCTTTGCATCCGAATGGCTCCAGGTTGAGCGCGACCTTGGGGGCACCAGGTGGTCGGGGGCTGTCGGGGGTCGTTTGTTTGAAGACCAGCTGGCTTTAGAACTGCAAGAAGCGGGTGTTTTTCTGAATGTTTATGATATACTTATCACATCTTATAACTTATACTTATCATATCTTATAACTTATAGATACTTATACTACCTCACAACTATATACTATAGTATTCATGGGGGGTTATAAACGTCGGCCACAGCCAAGCTGAAGCAAGAAGCATCAGCTGCAAGATTTCCATTGACGATATGACACAATTGCCATTTCGAGGGGATCGACAATGTCTTATTCGAGGCATAGCTAATTAGCGACTGTTGCAATAACTGTTCGGTGACCGCCCTTGACCAAGGGGAAAATCATCCGAATTTCAGGTGTGGAGAGTAGCCTCTGGTAATTTAACATAGCTATGGAAAATCACCATTTTTAATGCGAAAATCCACTATAAATGGCCATGTTCAATAGCTATGTTAGTTTACCAGAGAGTAGCCCTAAATCAATTGTGGCAGGTCTTGCCTCCTCAATCTGACCAGCGATGGTTCGAAGACACAAAAAGCGGGCTCAAATGGATTGCTCGGCCACTCGGCCACTGCCATGGGATTAGCAATCTCACATGATCTCATGATATCTCATGTATGAAAAGAGCAAAAAAAAATCGGATGCTGATCTTTAATCAACATTCTATCGTGGTTTCTTAAATTGTCACCAAGAAAATTGCAGAACCGTGGTTCTTGGCAAAGCTCGGGAAGCCGCCATACAGGATTCCACTTGTAGGATAGGTCAAGTGGTAACTGGTGACGATTTCATGCCCAGACTTGGTTCAAGGGAAAGCCTAGAACCCCGAAAGAATTTAGGGATCAACGCATCGAACAAACATATAGAAACAACGTATGTAAGAAAATAGATTTATATTTATACAATTTTATTTTAAAAAAACAACAAATCCCAATGTCTCTCCTTAATAAGTTGATAGATCACCACATAGCAGTGACCTGAGCGCGAGAAAAAACATTGGAATATTTGCTACCACATGTCCAGCTTCCAGGCAAAGTGAGAGAAACTCTGAGATGTACGAAAACCATCATGAACATGTATACTATGGATATGATATATATATATAATATATATATATATATGACATGGAGGTATATCATTTACCCTCTGGTAAACGTTTACATAACTATGGAAAATCACCATGTTCAATGGGAAAATCCACTATTTCTATGGCCATTTTCAATAGCAAACTGTTAGTCATTACCAGACAACTACGGTACAGATTTAGCTCCCACTGACCTCACCCAGACGGGGTTCTGGCACGTTTCATCATCTCAGAGACCTGGAAGCTGACAGCAGTCCCCCCAGCAGTGAAGATTCACAGAAAACTACTCAGGACTTTTATATATAATTATATATATATTATGTATATATATATATATTATATAGAGATATTCATGATGATTCATGATGATTCATGATGATTCATGATGATTCATGATGATTCATGATGATTCATGATGTATATGTTGTTGCATAGTTCAGCATGACAATTTCATCATGAACTACATGATGTCTGAATAGATTGTTGGAACTACGTAACTAAGATTCGGAAACATAATGAATCACAATGATTATTTCTATGACATCAACATACATCAAGGCTATCTTAGGTATACTATGGATATGATATATATGTATATATATATATATATGGGTAACTTATAACGACCTCACTGCGACCTCACTGGAAATCATGGTTAATAAGGGGAATCATCAGGATAGTGAAATATTATAATTTACCCAGATATAAGCATACATACTTACATACTATATATATAATACACCATACATACAGATTTATATCTTGGTTTGTGGAGCGACATCAATGCTGGAGGGGGCACTGAACTTATTTAGAAATTCGTCCCAGGTAGACCTTCAGAAATGACCCGTGGTGACCCATTGGTGACCTGTGCTGCCGGACAAGTCAGTGGTGACGACATGGAACTGATTTTTTCTAGTTTTCATACTTCAAAGCATACATTAAGATGATACATTAAGATGATACACTGTGAAACACCAAGACTCAACCCAGTTTTGTTTCTTGGTTTATAACCCCATTTAATTATAGTTTGATGTATCCACAATAATATATCCAATCGTTAGCCTAGTGAAAGAAACTTAGCTATCGATTGGACAGGTACGAACTGGGCAGGATTATGAAGCAGATCACTGGAACTACTGTCACTTGCTCAAAGTGCATGTGATGAATTACATGTTTATAAACCTAACATGTGGCATTTATATGAATTTATACTGGTTGGTGGTTTGGAACATTTTTTATGTTTCCATATATCGCAATGGGAATTTCATAATCCCAACTGACTTTCATATGTTTCAGAGGGGTAGGTCAACCACCAACCGTTATATCCAAGTAAATCCCAAAAATATCATCCAACATCTAGCCACATATCGTCAGATGTAACGATTCCACGTCTGTTTCAAGGTCCCTGGATCAGCCAATGCTTAGCACCTGCGGTGGCGAAAGGAAGGAAAACAGCGGTGGTTAGAAAATGGGGAATATATGGGGATAATATGGGGATAATATGGGGATAATATGGGGATAATACGGGGGATATTGGTTGTAATGGTTATGCTGTGTAATAATATGGGTTTTGATGGGACTATGGGGGATGTACCCTATCAATAATATGGGCGAAGATCGGTTGTAATGTTCTGTAAGGCTTACATAATTATAATATTCATATTTTTCCATGGGTTCTGATGAGGGTTAATTCCCAAGAATATTTCCCATCATCCCCAATGTTCAATGAGTGGTGCGGGCTTAAATAACAGATTACAGCAACTCATCATCCCATGTAAGGGTATATCATCGGTAGATCCAACAATTTCCCCCCCAATTGGGGGATGACCATATGGATAGCCCAAAACAATTGTAGGTGCCTTTACAGTTCAGGTTGCTGAACTGTTGCTGAGGGAAAGGCACGATTGTTTTGGGCTATCCATATGGCCAAGAGATGTCCGTAGCAGGTGCGATGTCATAGACACGCAGTGCATTATAGCAGAATTGTCCACATCTGAAGTACTGAGATGATACATCGAAGCTCTCAACCCTGCTGACAGAAGCAAGCGCAGGTTGAGAACGGGACATTTTATATACTTGAATCGTTCATGTTTGCTTTTTTCCGGTATTTTTTCCGCATATCGTCCCTGCAAACCTCCCAAATGTGTACATGTATATATGAATACGTATCATATACAACATAATGCTTACTTACGTCCGGGTATATTCGGGTATGTAATATATATATATATATATTGTCAGTCTATATTATATATAAATTATATACACATGGATGGATTGGGTTAGCATCCAACTTGCATCAATAGCACCACATGACTAGAATATGACTTGGATGAGTTGTTCAAGAGCCGAAAAACGTTGGAACTTTGGTTCAGATTCGCGAGTCAACTTCTTTCGGCGCTTTTCTGCGCCCAAACTCTGAGGCCGCAGTTTGCGGCCTGAATTTGTGTCGTTGGACCATTCAAAAGAGCTCGTTTTTTCTGGAAATTCAGACTGAAATTTGTTGATTAAACCAACTAAAATGATGATATAGGAGGTATATTGTGGAGATATAAGTTATAGCGACTTCACCAGGGCTTCAGGATGTTTTTTTTTTGATCGGCTGGGAAACTATTCCCAGCAAAACTTTTTTGGTTTATTGGGGATATTAACCAACCAGTATAGTGGGATGACATTTCTGGTTTTGAACGCTGTTCATTTGAATCATTTTGAATCCAAAAGATCCGATGGGAGCTTTCACGGAGTTTACCCTCCGGTAAATTAATATATCTGGGTAAATTATAACGACCTCACTGCGACCTCACCGGAATAATGGTTAGCAAGGGAAATCATCCCCAAATTGCCTTGATTCAGGTTAGTGAAATATTATAATTTACCCAGATATATGGCTATTGAAAATGGCCCATTGGTAGTTGATTTACTGAAGAAAAGTGGTGATGTTCCATAGTTTTTTGATGTTTTTGGTATGTTTACCAGAGGGTAACTATTGATTTGGTTCTGAGCCAAGCAGCAAAACATGGCACGTTCACAGCAAATCATCGGTCGGTGGGATGTTGTAGGGATGATCGGATGGTCTTTCGCTCGCAGCATTATGGTCTAAAATTATGGTGATACCAATGGGTTTATTATGGTTTATAGGAAATGTTATATATCTCTATGGTTTATAGGAAGTGGTTCATTATGGTTTATGGTTTTCCATGGAGGAATATATATATATACATATATACAATTAAATTATTTATATCGATACATATTGTAGAAATCATGTTGTGTTGCCTTTCTGGATTTCGCGTGGCCATCCAGATGGTCCCTAGTGTGATCCTGGGTAATTTCAAGCGATATCTGCTACTCCCTCCTAGGACTTCAACATGTCATGAAATCCATAGGAATTCAGGTTGTCTGGACGGTTTATGATGGCCACAATTATTGGATGCTACAATTTGCAGCCTATGAGTACGATTAGTTTCATTTTTTCCGCTGTGCAGATGTTAATTCTTAGGGCAGCTTGTACCTTGTACGTCCTTGTACGTCCTTGTACAGTGAACCACCACATAGTCTTCACGCCAGACTTCGTATATCAATTTAAATCATGGATTGGTTTAACAATTGGATCCCTTACTAAGTAATAAGTATTGATCCCTTACTACATCATAATACTGCTTGGTGGTTTGGAACATTTTTTTTTATTTTTCCATCATATATGGGATGTCATCCTTCCCATTGACTTTCATATTTTTCAAGATGGTGAAAACCACCAACCAGAATACCACCACATATTTTGCGGCCCATGGATGACTTCTACTCTCCCAACGTCTGTGGAATGCTCCCCCCATGCCCGGCTCCACCAGGACATGACAGAAACGTCGTCGGCAGCTTAGGTTGACCGTTTGTAGCTTGTCCCCGCTAATATTCGATACCCCATCTTAATAGGATATTTATGAAATATTAATGGGATATTCATGGAATGGAATATTGCTGGGATACGAGCAAGATAATAATCAAATATCACTGGACTCACCCTCCGGTGCCATGTTTGACATGGCTGGAGAATCCCCGAACTACCAGAGGGTGGGTAGCCCCAGAAAGACACGGAGATTAATGATGGGAATCTATGAAAAGTAGAGTAGCTAGATTAGCATATTTATAATTTATATGTATAACCATATATATATAATATATATATATACATATATATATATACATATATAATATATATGGAGATGAGTCCAGGAGCCTCTGGGACCCTTTTTTGTTGGATGAACACCCATCAATCCCAGCTATTCTATTACCAGAATGCCAGGAGTTCGAGTCCAAGTCAAGTTGAGCGCAGGTTGATGCACTGATGATTAGCCATGAAATGAAGGAATGAATCAAACATATGGGGTGTCCAATTTGATCCATCATGTAGATATGCTGGTTGGATCTGGTTGGTGGTTTCAAACATGTGTATTTTTCCATAATATATGGGATAATCCGTCCCATTGACTTTCATATTCTTCAAGATGGTTAAAACCACCAACCAGTATGGCTTGGCAATTATAAGCGAGTCATTTTGTTGGATAGCAGGAGTGAGTGAAAATCTGAACTGACGACTGTGTCAGTTCAGCATCTCCGGCCTGTAATCATTTCCAGGCTATGACACTCTTCACGTGCAAAAAAGACAGCAAAACTGTGTTTCCAGTATGTATCCGATGTCTCAGAACCTTTTTTAGACCCCACGAGAAAAGTTGGACTTTTTGAATACTAGGATGATCGATGATGATAGGTTATTCCAATGGATTCCAATGATTTTTCCACAAGATTTATATAGAGGTTTCCTTAAACAGGCAACCCCAATGGACCCATTTTTGTTGGCCCAGGCCTGGTGCTGATGAAGAGCTTCGGTGGGGTTTCCCGAGAATGGAACCTAGGGTAAACTAATGGTTAATGATGGTCATATATAATGGTAAATAATGGTTAATAGTGGCTAACAATATTGGTTCATAGTGGTTAATAGTGACTAAATAATGACAAAATCATGGCTAAATCATGAAAAATAATGGCTATAATAATGGTCCATACTGGCATATCTCATGGAATACCCTCCTGTCACCAAATATAGACGTGGCCGAAAAAAACACCAAACATTTGTGGATCGTTTTCCTGTGTGGTTTCACCATGGCTTTTCCACATTTTTTTTAAACGTAGGATGCCTGTGGGATAAACCCATGGGTAAATCCTACTGTATGGTGGGAATGGATCAGTTGGTTGATTATTATAGGATACCCTCTGGTAAACATACAGTTTGCATCAGTTTGCTATGGAAGCCATGGCCCATAGAAATAGATGGTTTACCTATGAAAAATGGTGATTTTCGATGGCGAACTGTTACAGTAGTCATTACCAGAGGGTACCATTCAAGGGACGAAGCTTTGAACACTGCTTATGTGGGAATGGATCAAGACCTATAAATCTATAAATGAACATGTACTGAACTGACACGAATCTATATTTGGGGGAGATGAACATATAATTCCCAGCTATTTTCATGTGAACTACGGGGGTGTAGGGGGTTTGACACAAGCCCATGTTTGACAGATCCTTCCTGTGCATGTTCCCTTGACATGGCCCACGGTCAACTAACCGACCCGGTCGCCATACTGTCAGAATACACACCAGAAGTCAGAATATCTATGCCATATTTACTTCCAGAGGATATGTCAGAAACTATGTTGGATCACTTGAACTACGGTAATTTTGTTTGTAAAGTATAGAAGCCCACACATTTGGGTTAAAGGATGACTTTGTTGCAGGCAATGCTTCCATTCCCAGTCTGCAAGTATGAACGAAATAAAGGAGGCAAAAAACACGTGTTATATGTCAATAGTTGTTTGATAACAACATTGTTCCATCGTAGAAATCCCGAACACTGTTCCACATTTGTTTCGTACGGTTGCTTGTTCTTTTCCCAGCATATCGAGGAGGATTCCCATCCTCTCATTATTAAATTCCGACATGTGGGCCCTGAAAATGATGGGGTGCAAAACTAAACCAAGATGTCAAGGAGTTGTGTTCAATACTAAGGCGGAGGTGGATTATACATACGTTCAGGTATTATTTGAGGATGACTATGATATACATATATACATATATATATATTTAACTGTTATACAATATATCCAGGAAGCATATCTATCGTATCACCAATCGCCGCCTTAGTCGCCTTTCAGGACTTGGCGCATTCGTGCGCTGCAGGCTGAGGCTGAGGTTCGGCCTTGAAATCCGGCTGGGGATTTCGATGAGAAGATGCGGGCTTCATGGCCAACCATGCTGGTTGATGTTTTATGTCGGTTGAACCAGATGAGTTTGGATAAGTTTCGGATGCTTCAATGCATGAGTTGGATGCCCAGAAAAAAACAAGTTTAGCTCAGGGATTCAACGAACAAGATTGTTTTCTGGCTTGTCCAAAGTGAGTCAATGGGAAGTGATTTTTATAAATCATCAGGGTCAGTCTTGTAATTAATCATTCCACAGGTACATGGCGAGACATTGCCATTAAGAGAAACTGTGTTTACGGACTGATATGGTGAGGTTTTCACTGATATGGTGAGGTGAAGATGAGCTACTGTAAGTGCAACATCTTAATTAGTCAAGATAGTCGGGGTCCTCACTTCTCCATACTTCTCCATACTCCTCCCATTTTTTGGAGACATCTTATAATTACACATGATATAACTCAGTATCAGTTGAGCATTGTCCAAGGTCTATCCCATCATACCTTGAGTTCGGAGACTGCCAGGTTCGTTCATTGAAGCGTACCAGGTGGGATCCCTCAAACGGAAGCCGGGGAACGTTCCGAAAGGGTTGAGCTTCTTCGCTTTGGGTGAACTGTGAGAAGCTGACTCATTTTGCATGGGTGAACCTGAACATGGATGTTTTCTGATGTTTCAAATAATATTATATATATATATATGTATAGAATCATATACATCCATATATATATATATGTATACATATGTATATCATGTACAATTATATATACACAATAATTTTGATATGTTTGCAATGTTTTCCAGTTTGATAATTGATATGACCAGAATCCGTGGTTTCCTGCGTCAAATTTGACTGTACGCATTTCATCCAGATGGCTTCAAGTTTGTCGAGCAGGAAAAAACAGTCTTTGAAGATGATATGAGGTTGCCCTCTGGTAAACTAACATGGCTATGGAAAATAGGTAAAATAGGTAAAACATTTACAAACGGTCCATTATACATAGCTATGTTAAATGACCAGAGGGTATACCAACTGTGAGTGGTGTGATGGGGATGATCATCATCGTTTACAGGAATACCAACCCAGCCATCCACCCACCCAAGTAACCAACGCAGGCCTCTGCAGGGTGAGTCCGAGACGCGCCGGCCTCAGATATTCGGATTTTCTGGCAATTCTTGACTTCTATGTGTATGAAAATGGGGGTATGCCCCACCCAAAACTGCAACACACAAATGGCTATGGATCAATACCTATACATACCATTTTTAGGGGAATGAACATCCATTTACCAGCTATTTTGATGTTCACCAGGGGTACAAGCTTTTGACACACTGCCAAATAGGAACATGATGTTTTCAACATGTTTCAACCATCACATTTTGGGCCGTTCCCCGACGTTGAAAAAACCCACGGCCGTTCAGTTTCGGCCGTGGCCGAAAGACGAGGAGCCGTCCCGCGGATACGCGAAGAGAGGCGAGGATTTCACCAACGAAATCTTGGGGAATTAACGTGGAGATATGTTGGGATCTATGTCACCATATGATGCCTGGGTGTGTCTTACAATGGCAGATGGTGCACATTCCCTAAATCGGCCCGTTTGATTGTGAAAATGATGATTTTCACCGTATTTTTTGGGGTACAGTAGTTTCAGATAAACCAATGTTAGGTATGATGATCCATACCTTGATATTATTCAAGAAATTTGACTCCACCAGCTCGGGCCATGGTGGATGTTCGGTCGCCATTTTTGATTACCGGAGGGTATATACTATTACTGTTGGAACATGTTTTATTTGTCCATATATTGGGAATAATCATCCCAACTGACCAGATTACTATTCTCACATTCTACTGAAGATCAATTGTATCTTGCAAGGTTGCAAGGTTGGCCAGCCATGGGTGCATGACCGATCCTACGGGGGATAGTAAGCGTCAAGTATCTCTACTACCATCAGCAACCATGGTATCGGCTCCTTTGAATATTCCTAGCACTTGAGATAGTACTGACTAAGATTCTTCCAAGTGTTGCATTACCTCGGTGAACTCGTATTTTGCTAGTCAACTTGGTCATTACAGTGCCCAAAACTTGTATGTCAGTCCGGATGCTGATTTTTGGTTCGCTACTACACCAAGAGATACCAAGAGGGATTATGGTGTTGTGATAGCTAGCTGCAAAACTGATACAATGAACCATGTATTTGGGACGTTCTGTTTAAATCAAAACTACTCGGTGTCTATTTTTTCAGGGTTCAGAAAAGTGCTGACGGCCTACTATCTCCGTTGGGTTTGTCTGAAAATTTGGTACCCCAAAAAGTCACTTTTTTCCGCCTTTGACTTTAGTGCAGTGTGACAGCGGTAGAGACAACCAGCTACGCGTGAAATCCCCACCAATGATTGTGATCATGAATTAGAAAAAAAACAACCAACAAATTCAGGGTACCCCAAAAGTCTATGGTTCATGATCCTTTTGCTATTGAAATTACCTGGAATTGGGTGTCCATACCCCATTTCCAGACAAACCCATTCACTTTTCCATGGACGGGGGTTTGATGGATTTCCTCTGCTGCAGACTTCTCGTGTGGACTTTGGCATGCAAACCGAGCTCGTTGAAACTGACGCTCGCCGACATGTCATGTAGGTCACCCGGGATCGTGATGATAACATGGGAACATGTTGGAAAGCTTGGGAACATGTTGGAAAGCTCAGAGGCTCAGAGTCCAAAACTATAAGATCTATAAGGTGGTGCGCCCAGTGATAAGTTGGTTTATAGACGCCACCAACATCCATGAACTGTCTACCATGATAGGTTACCTATAGTTCCAAACCATTTCAGCTATCTTAGGCCCGGGGATGGGGCCACCATTGAGTCTAGTCTTGAATTTTCAATACGTTGCCCCGACTCATCTCACTGGTAGAAAGACCTACTACCCTCTGGTAATTTAACATAGCTATTGAAAATGGCCATTTATAGTGGATTTTCCCATTAACCATGGTGATTTTCAATAGCTATGTTAAATTACCAGAGGGTAATTCACAACAGTTTTACTATTTTGGACCTCAAACAATTCTCATGACAAGATTTGCAGGCTCAAGTTGTTGTGGACATGCCCGAATCGGTGACGCGTCTGAACATGCGGATAACTCGATATATGATATGTATGGACACTTGGACATGAACAAACTTGGCCGTTTACAACCATGGGATTTGGATGGATTTGGAGTACTCCATTTGTATGGTAAAAAACGAATGTACTCAACACATCCAAATACTAGTTGGTAGCGTTTAATATGATCAACCCTATTGAGATGCTGATTCCATCTGATCAGTTTTCAGGGGGCTCAAGCATCAACCAGCTCTGATGGTCAAATCCACATGTTCATGGGGTAACGCAGTGTAGTAACACACCATAAATAGCCAGATGATGGTTGGACCCCCACCCCTTGTGCCGCCATTTTTTGTTGGTGAAATACCCGTTTCTAGTATGATTGCTATTAGTTTTTTGTACTAGTACTCGTACTACTACTATTAGCAATACTATTCACTATTTCTGTTGATTACTTTTCATACACATCAACATCAAAATTTTATGTTCACCATCAGACATGCCATTATACGATTACTACTACCAATTGCTAATATTAGTTCCAATTACTGTCACTGATGCTTTTCCCAAACTCCCAATTATATACTATGTACTATATATTAGTACTACAGTGTGGCACCCCATAGATAGCTAAGTCGGTTTATGATTTCAATAACTAGGGTTGATTATGGGGATATAACGAACTAGTTAAAGGTGATTAGTAACCAACAAACATCACTGGGGGGAATCACCAATTACTATGTACTGTTGGTATCTGTTGGTAATGTGGGAAACCCACTGCAATAAACTACTTGGGGATAGTAGAAATTGCACCCGTGGATGGTGGATTTTGGGGATGGTTTATGGCATGGGCTTTAACAAAATTAAATCATAATTGGCGGCCATGGATTACTTCTATGGAAAATGGCCAAGTTCAATAGCAAACTGTGGCTGTTTACCAGAGGGTATGGATATATGTACCATAAATGTACCATAATATCATATTATCAACCATAATTATCACTATATTCTGGTACGATTTACCAGAGGGTAACACATTTATCGATCGCCTGAGGTGGACGAGTTCCATGCCGAAGCCCGTGAGAGGTGCGGAAAACGCCGAGATGCCGAGATGCGGCCGCTGCAAGAAGTGGGGGAAGAGCTGGGAAAAATGCTGGAAACTGGCAGGAAAACAGTTTTTTTTTTGAGGAAAACCCGAGAAAACTGTGGAAAATTCGGCGAGAAGCTGGAAAGATGAAATGTTTCTGCAATTTTGACCAACAGAAATGGATAGAAATGGTGGGTTCCTTGATCATTGTAGGGTTACCAAATACAGAGAAAGCGGTCGCTTGAAATGGTGAGATTAAAACACTGTGACATGGTTGCCCCATGGTCAAGCGTGATATCCCAGATGATACCCTGTGCAAATATAAACTGGCCACTGAAAACATCATTGTATAAACAACAACTATGTATGCAACTCCCGAAAAAGATTGCTTCGCAAAGACAAAAAAACTAAAATCCACATATGCAATTTTGCGGGGCCATCGTTCACATGTCATCTCGAACACATCGATGGCATCATAATTGTCATATGGCATCTAAACATGTAAGTATATAGATATTCACGACTGCGGACAGGGTTTGTCCAAGATGGGGTACCTAAAAAGATGCCATCTAAACCAAATAGATGGCATCTACCCAAATATATTGATATTCATGACCGTGTAAAGTGGTTGTCGAACAATGGGGTATACAGGTCAGGTTACGGGAGGGTAACCATCATTTGCTCACCCAGTGAATCTAGTATAACTGTCTTAAGAACCAGGCAAATGATAGTAAAATGTTCCTCATTATATAATTAGTTTTGATGCTGATTATTTTGCACCATTTTTGCTTCACATCTCCATAAAACCCTTCATAAACCCATCATAAAACCTCAATAAAACATCATGAAACCACCATAAACCCACGATTTTGGTTGGTCAACTGCTCCCATTTCTGCCAGATCGCAGGTTAAGGAGTTCGCCTGTCGGCTCAGACTCGTCTCCCCTGTCGGCCACTGGGCGTGAGGCGGAGAGACGGGTATCAAGAAATTGGTGCTAGTTACACCGTAACTGGGTCAATTTCGGTTACCCTCTGGTTATTTAACATAGCCATGGAAAATAGCCCATTTGTAGATGGTTTACCCATTAAAAATGGTGATTTTCCATGGCTATGTTAAATAACAAGATGGTAGATGTACTAACCAGCTATGATGGGTTACATTTTGCTATCAATAGTTGCTTCGAAATTTTGGGTAAGATGCGAACTAGATCGAATTTGTACTTTAATATATCTTGCTATCAATGGTAAAATGCACTAACCAGCTAAAGATAGACTCTTTTTAGCAGGTATTTAAGATTCACCATGATAAAACCACCAATCATGCAACAATTATGGGGATTGAATAGGATATACAATGAGTAGATTCTGTTTTTCATGGTAACTTAATGGATTTTTTACAATAATCCAACAAACATAGTAAGGATTGACTGGATTTATATTGTGACTATCATAGTGGGTAGAATTTTTACCATATAATGACATATAATGACGTTTTGGGTATATTATGGGATTGTATGGGGATATTCCCTGGGATATGTCATGGAACATATAGTTGCAGTATTCAACTTGACAAGATTGCTCGGTCTGTATGAAAATGGTTGATACCCTCTGGTAAACTAACATAGCTATTGAAAATTGCAATAGAAATAGTGGATTTACCCATTAAAAATGGTGATTTTCCAGTTCGCTATGTTAGTCATTACCAGAGGGTAGCTCCAAATTGCTGTTTTCATATCGTTTTAACAGCATAAATGATGATGAACCATCAAATTTCTGGAACCATCATATTTCTGGGCACTGTTTTCCCCTGAATCTAATTATCATGAAGATATTCATGTAATTTGAAGATATAGAATAGAATTGACAATATGTTTGTTTGGTTTGTCCAAGAATTGGGTAAATGTACTACAAACATGCTATTGTAATGGAGATCATGATATTACAAGTGTTGCCAGCGACACATCCGCACTCCGACCCATTGTGCCAAGGAAATCGAAGAGTCTGAAGCTGAATGATGGGAGGCATGTGGTGGGTAAAACCTTGTTGAACCGTAGGTCAGTGGGTTGTTTTGGTTTTGTTTTTACATTGGGGGATCCCCAAGTCACCATAGGTTTCAATACTAAAATTGTCCAATGACTTGGATGATTTGGGGGTAGCCCCATGACTCAGGAAAGCCCCATCTCACCATATTACTTGGTGACATCAATAGATCTGACCAGCCGGGATGCTGAGGTTGAGACAACAGTTGAAGCAAAGAGACACGGCCATTGTGCAGCTGCAGGCGTGACACATTTCACAACCGGGAGCCCGAAGCTTCTGTCATTGCGCGTACTGGGAGTCCTGAGATTGGATGGCTCTGGACTAGTTGCATTTAGTTGCCAAAAACAAGGTGGGACCCCCAGTTTCGGTAGCTCAGTTGGTTGAAAGAACTAGTAACTAGCTGAATTCGATATATCGAACTAGAAAGGTAAACCCTATGATATATAATAGACAATCTCCAATATTGCCATAAATGGGTTCCAAACGAAACATCCCCTACAGGTTTATTGTTCTTATTGGTTTTACCACAGTAGCTGGGGTAAAAATACCAACAACATCCAACAACACACCTTAGGTGCACCACCCTGTGGAACGACCCATAGCTTCCTTGTATCTCCAGATCAGCTCAAGGCTCACCAGGGAAAAAAAGGAGTTTGACACGTATCCAAATGCAATACATGATCATATATGATACATCACGTGTGTGACCTCGCATATTTATGTTTTTTTTTTAAATGTATGTATATTTGAGTTTTTTCTTTATATGCCAAACATATGCATTTCAGTTTAAAACACAAGCTTTGCATGGTTTACATGATATCATGATATATCATGATATCATATTACTGTATGATACTATATGGAGGTTTCCCCTGAAAAGTGGAGGTATCCCCAGTTTCGATGACCACGACTCGTATTGCAACCACGCTGTGCCACGCTGGGGATCCCGACCGAACAGGCTGACAGCCATCGCGAGCACCAGTCGAAGCAGCGCAAAGCCGTGGAGTGCTTCGGCTGATGGGCGAACCATGGAGTTAATAACGGCTAATAATTAATGGTTAATAATTAACGGCTAATAATTAATGGCTAATAATTAATGGTTAATAATTAACGGCTAATAATTAATGGCTAATAATTAATGGTTAATAATTAACGGCTAATAATTAATGGCTAATAATTAATGGTTAATAATTAACGGCTAATAATTAATGGCTAATACATAATGGTTAATAATTAACGGCTAATAATTAATGGCTAATAATTAATGGTTAATAATTAACGGCTAATAATTAATGGCTAATAATTAATGGTTAATAATTAACGGCTAATAATTAATGGCTAATAATTAATGGTTAATAATTAACGGCTAATAATTAATGGCTAATAATTAATGGTTAATAATTAACGGCTAATAATTAATGGCTAATAATTAATGGTTAATAATTAACGGCTAATAATTAATGGCTAATAATTAATGGTTAATAATTAACGGCTAATAATTAATGGCTAATAATTAATGGTTAATAATTAACGGCTAATAATTAATGGCTAATAATTAATGGTTAATAATTAACGGCTAATAATTAATGGCTAATAATTAATGGTTAATAATTAACGGCTAATAATTAATGGCTAATAATTAATGGTTAATAATTAACGGCTAATAATTAATGGCTAATAATAATAATTAACGGCTAATAATTAATGGGTTAATAATTAAATAATTAATGGCTAATAATTAATGGTAATAATAATTAACGGTAAATAATTAACTAATAATTAATGGCTAATAATTAATGGTTAATAATTAACGGCTAATAATTAATGGCTAATAATTAATGGTTAATAATTAACGGCTAATAATTAATGGCTAATAATTAATGGTTAATAATTACGGCTAATAATTAATGGCTAATAATTAATGGTTAATCTTAACGGCTAATAATTAATGGCTAATAATTAATGGTTAATAATTAACGGCTAATAATTAATGGCTAATAATTAATGGTTAATAATTAACGGCTAATAATTAATGGCTAATAATTAATGGTTAATAATTAACGGCTAATAATTAATGGCTAATAATTAATGGTTAATAATTAACGGCTAATAATTAATGGCTAATAATTAATGGTTAATAATTACGGCTAATAATTAACGGCTAATAATTAATGGCTAATAATTAATGGTTAATAATTAACGGCTAATAATTAATGGCTAATAATTAATGGTTAATAATTAACGGTTAATAATTAATGGCTAATAATTAATGGTTAATAATTAACGGCTAATAATTAATGGCTAATAATTAATGGTTAATAATTGACGGCTAATAATTAATGGCTAATAATTAATGGTTAATAATTAATGGTTAATAATTAACGGCTAATAATTAATGGCTAATAATTAATGGTTAATAATTAACGGCTAATAATTAATGGCTAATAATTAATGGTTAATAATTAACGGCTAATAATTAATGGCTAATAATTAATGGTTAATAATTAACGGCTAATAATTAATGGCTAATAATTAATGGTTAATAATTAATGGCTAATAATTAATGGCTAATAATTAATGGTTAATAATTAACGGCTAATAATTAATGGCTAATAATTAATGGTTAATAATTAACGGCTAATAATTAATGGCTAATAATTAATGGTTAATAATTAATGGTTAATAACGATTAACCACGGTTAATAACGGTTAATAACGGTTAATAATGGTTAATGATGGCTAAATAATAGTTTATGCTGCGATAGTCATTGGAATATGTCATGGGATACCCTCCTGCAAACCGCGCCAAAAAAGGTGTGGAAAACCCACCATGAAAGTATATATATATATATACATCATGTTCCGAACGGGAAACCCTGGGTATTCCACATATTTATTATGTATATACATATATATATATATGTATAATATATTTATATATATATATATATATTTACATATTACAGTAGTTTACCCCAGAGTATAAATACATGATGAAGTAAGCCAAAGAAATGTGTTACCCCAGCAAGAATGAAGAAACTTCCAGGATTGAGCCACCAAAATGATGATGTCAACAAAGAAAAGTGACTGGGTGAAATTCACATAGACCCTGAACTTCCGACCTTTGGGACTTCATTGGGGTGATTGTGATATGTAGACCTTATGAAACATGGCTGGAAGCTTTTTCAGGATCAGGGTTGTCCTAGGTTGCTGGTTGATACTGTGCCATGATCAAAAATTAGACTAGTTGAATTGCAGAGCCATATTAGGGTACGGTCAATCCCATGTTTGTTTCGCTCAACTCAGATTTCCTGAGACAATTTCACCTAGCAACAGGCCTAGTTGCTTGATGAGGCAACAGCAAATGTACCTCGAAGAGCTCCGCGAAATGACTCAGCGCAGGGGAGCTCAAGTTCCTGAATGCAGCGTTCTGTACAATGTTGAAGATGTTTGTTGTTATGCATCTTTGGCTATATCTTGCTATACATAACATTTTGGTGGGCTCACTCATTCTTTTTGGCCTAAATCACCATATATTGATGCCCTGGGGATAAACACACATATATAGATGTGGAATACATGTTGGGCTTTCCAAGTCTATGTGAACGTTTACAGGATGGTACTTGAAAGGAATAGAAAGTACAGATTTACTGTAAATCCTCTAGCTTTGGGGCCAATCACGTATTCTCAGATGAGAGCCAACGGTCTTGGTAAAGCTAAGTGGTGCAGGAAGCTCCTCCCATTGTGATGTTTCTTGGTTTAGAACACCTCATCTAACTACAGGTATGCACAAAAAAAACACCGGTTAGCCGGTTAGCCTAGTAAGCAACTCACCTGCCTAGGGGACTGTGAAGAAGTACCAGCAGTGATATGCCAACAAATCAGGAGGGGATTCAAAAAGCATCGCCTTCCTGGGATGATAGCTGAAGTACTGTAGATGGTGAGTGACTGGATTACAACCCCTGGGATACAGTGGGATATACCAACAAACTTGAGTTGACCAGATTCACACTGGTACCATTGAGATACCATTGAGATAGCAGTTTGGAAGTGGATCTAAAGTTGGATATACCATTGCACTCCACTTCCAAACCATTGCTGTACTGCTGCATCTGCTCGATCAGGCGCTGAATCCCTCATGGATCAACTGCGCAAGTCGAAGAAGAGCGGAAGAGAGCTGCAAGCCGCAGACCTCAGGGGGATGCCGGAAGGGTGGGGAATTGTTGCCTTCTAATCCCATACCCCGAAAATGATTCACGCCTCTGGAAATAGTCCCAATTGTGTGGAAACCCCCTACTAAGCCATGGTTTTTACAAGGTGGTGCCCCCCAAGTTATAAGCTTGTTTATAATCCCATTAGCTATAGATATATCTACCATAAGTCCTACGGTAGTTATTAGAGTTATAAAAACCAATTTAGCTATCTTGAACTTGGGGGCACCACCTTGTAGGGGGTGTTTAATATAAGGGGAAATGAGTTTCTATAGCTCTTGACTATGAGGATCTCTGTGGACTGAGATTTTCCATCGTTGAAACCACCAGCTGTGTGATGGTTGGCTTAAGCGAACCTGTTGGGGCATCACGAATCCCTGAGTATCACCAGCATGATGCAATTCAGGCCAAGCACACAATATGTATATATATAATTTTATATATATACATACCTACCTACCTACCTACCTACCCACCTACCTACCTACGTACGTACGTACGTACATACATACATACATACATACATACATACATGTATATATATATAGACATATATACATATCATGAATATATCAAAATATACTGTACCCTCCAGCAAACTAGCATATTCGATGGAATCCAGAATTTCTAGAAATGTCCAAAGAGTTGCCGACTATGTTAGTATACTGTGCGGGAGATACACACCTTCGACTCCCAGTGAAGTTCTTGAAGTCCTTGAAGTCAGTGGAACAAAGAGCTCCAATCATTGGATTGGTTGAAGGAAAAATCTACAGGAAACCATGGATTCCCCCATTAACTATGGGGCTTTCCTGTAAATTTTCCCCTAAACCAATCCATTGAACATAGGAACCTTTCTTTTTGGTTAACAACACATGATGCATTCTGAATCTCAAGTCACTGAATTTAGCAGCTTCTTTTTTTCTGAAAAATACATGTTTATGGAAATTATCCAATCACTTAATATCAGTTATATATTACAGATGTGCCATGTGCTATGGTTTTCAGTTGGTTGGATGGTCATCAATCAAATGTCATAGGGATTTACATACCCATGATGTTGGGATTCCCAATATAGGATGCATGACCAGTGTCATAGCCGATTGATCCCATTGTTTGACCCTAGCAGAGCACTGCAGAGCTGTATTTTCCATATTTCTATTCCAGATTTCCTGAATAAGCATATGGAAAACAAAAAACATCAGTATACCATGTAAGAATTAATACAATAATGTGGGTAAAAAAAATGCCATAAACCATCCCCCAGTCATCACCATTTTCATAGGTGGTATATACCTAGCCATTCCCAGTCATTTGTGGTTTATCATTGTTTACCCATATTAATCCTCAAAACCACCATTAGTGGTTGTAAATAACTATTTTTGGATTATAATCACTATTAATCACTATTAACCACCATTGATGTGTTTAACCACACTAGTTTGATGATTGCCCTCAGCCTAGCCCGAAATTGCAGGTTTTGTCCAGGGAACGCTCTGGATTTGACCACCATTAACCACCATTAACCACCATTGATGTGTTTAAAAGATACCATCACTACCACTTTCCTATGGCCCCCGCGTTCGACACTGACCGCGACGCGAGGCGGCACGCGAGGCGGCCCGGGACGAGTTCCTGACGGCGCGCTGCGAACTGCAGGAGTGTCAGGCCGGAGGTGGATGAGGTCGTCCGGGATCTGTTGAGAAATGGTGAGAAATGATGGACACTTATATGTTGGTGCAATGTCATAAACAACAACAACAACAACAACACCAACAGCAGCAGCAACAGCAACAGCAACAACAACAGCAACAACAACAACAGCAACAACAACAGCAACAACAACAGCAACAACAGCAACAGCAACAACAACAACAACAGCAACAAAAACAACATATAATATATATGTTATATTATGTTATATTATATGGCAACGTTTTGGGTTTACGCCACATGGGGACCTTACATGGTTTACCTAAGTCGCTTAGGAACACTTGGATGACCGCATGGTCGGAGAAACAGGACCAATCAATGGATGGTTTTTCCCCCAGTCATCTGGTAGTAATAGAGTTTGACCCATAACCAAATGATGGATATTAACGGGTTTAAGAATGAATAATGGATCTTTAAAATATTAGTTGGCATGAATGGATCCTGGATATGATATTCGATTTTATATAAAGGATATGGATAGGGATTTGATACGTTTGAATATGCTGGATATATATATATATATATAATGTAATATCATGATGAATAGGTTGATATTGGAAGATTTGAGTTAATATTAATCAAAACATGGATGTGGCTGGCCTGGCTGGCTGGATAATCTCATGAGAATATCTTGAAAAATGATTGAAGTTGTTTACCCTGAGGAAGAGACACTTCATTAATTCACAAGCCTGGAATGAACCATTTGGGGTATATGAAATATCCGTCACTATGCAGGAAGACAGACTGGTTTCTCTACCGCATTCCATCCAGTGGTTTTGAAGTTTGAACAATGGGATTCATGGCCATACCCAAGCGAAAATAATCTTCCAAAGCCGTCGGTATTTTTTTGTGTTCCATGTGTGCCATGGTCAAGTCACATGGTGGGATGGGCATCCCCTAGAAATAGGAATGTTTACATACTGTATAGGGTATACATCTATAATAATATATATATATATATATATCATAAATATATACATATATATATGTATATATTTACATATCACAAATAAACACAGTATATAATGCATGTGTATATATACTGTATAGATTTATACTTATATATGTTTATTAATTGGGAATCCCATTCATGGTGGTGGGATGACCACGGGTTTCATTAATTTCATGTAACTTGATCAATCACAGTCCAATATAGACCCTGCCCCCACAGTCAGGGCTTGAAAGGTTGTTTTTCCTTTAAAATTGGCATCTGTTTTCACTTGTCAATTTAAGGGCAATTATTACTTTCATATTAACATTATTGTTTCACATTATTGTAATAGTCAAACTGTGAATTTGCTGGAGGCTAACAATGTGCACGCTCCCGTCAGGCGCAGCTTCGAAGACAAGTCTTTGTCACTGGGACGTTTAGGGGCAATGACTTTGTGAAGGAACTGCATGGTTACTTTTAATATTTTTTGATAGTTTTACTATACCCTCTGGTAATCTAACATAGCTCCGGGATTTCACCATTTTTTGAACAATATCACAGAAGAACATGGGGTATGGTTTCCGTAGTTAAACGTTAAATTTCCAGGGGGGGAATTGGGATATATATATATATATGCATATATGTATATATTTATATATATATACATACACAATTAAATAATATTAAATATACAATTAAATTTACATATATAGATACACGTATCCATATACATATACTTTTACATATATACATACTTAACCAACAATTTTGTTTATGGGTCTTGCAGGGTATCTAAGATTGGCCAAGATAGACCCTAGCAGATCGATTGGAGGAGGAGATTGCTAGCCCCATGAAGCCTATAGTTAGAGGGGTGTTTAAACTTTCGCGTGGTGAAACAAAGAATGAGCTCATCAACCAAGTCCAGATGATCATGAATTGTTTTTTTTTTAAACTTTGGGAAGTAAGATAAATTGAAGTTACACAGTGGTTGATGTGTTTTTTGTGCTACAAAAGCCTCACTCTGCAGCAGCTACTCTGTTGGCAGTTGAATTGTCTTCCAAGGAAGTATATTGATCAGGATGTTGGTATGAGTCAAGATTGTGTGTTTCAAAATGTTAGGTTCGTGATCACAGCTACTTGTTGCGTTCGAAGTTACTATTCCGTCCTTAAACATGGCACCAGATTTACCTCAGTATTTTGCTTAGGGGAAAAGGTCGGATCCTCTACACTTAAAACCGGTTTTGGAGCCGTGGGGCGATCACATCATGTCCCGAAGCTTCGGTTCCGGAGATTTGTGGTATATTATTTTCACTTTATGTTTATATAGAATATTATATATATATATATACATATTAATATATTATATATATATTGCATATGTAAATATACTTAAATTCCTGTTTATCATGTTCCTATTGAGTTGGACTTGAGAGTGGGTTTCCCTTTCCCTTTCCACCGATGACAACGAGAAGTGCCACTTTTCATTTTTGCAAAGCTGCAGTCTCTTTGGGAAAGGTGAGTATAAATGCGACACAACGAATAAACAAGTTGGGCCAATGCCACAAATTGAAGGCTACAACCGGACACATCCGAAGCAGCTGACATACAAATTTATCTAGACAAACTGTCCAGATGGACCGCTGGGTCGTGCCTTTTCAGAGAGGAGATAAGAGGAGCACAAAATGCAGAGGGTTGGTTTATGTTTTAATGGGGGTAAAACAATCATAAACCATCATAAACCACTCATTTGGGAACAAACATACCACTTATGTATGGTGATGACTGGGGGATGGTTTATAATTGTGTTACCCACATTCCAGTAACTCTTTTTTTTCAGGATATCACTCAGGGCAGGGGCCAACCAAGGTCACCCTTGCGCATTGCTCAGTCCTTGGTGATCCACTCAGGTTCCATCCCAAAGTACTGAGCCATCTGCTGGACGCGAGGTCGCTTGACTGCTGGGTTCAGCTGAGTCACCCGCGCTCAGATGTTGGCCGAAATAATTCATGATTATGCATGTAAAAAAAGAAAAACAGCATCATTATTGACATTGAATTGAGATGAATATGATTTCAACCGTTCAACATAGTCTCATGTCTATTTTCTTCATATCCTTGATTTGCTGAAGATGATTGCCTTACTTTCCCGACCAGAAATCCACTGGGACATGGGAATCCATGGGAATCCATGTTTGTTTCATTCATTTATTGAGGCTTCGGCAAATCTAAGTTGTCCCAGTCGCATCTTGACCAGTCGTCCCAGTTGACCAAGTCATCAAGTCTCACTTCGACAGGAAGCAGAGGCAGCGCTTGGAGACTCCGCAGGCGTCGGCAGGGCGGGATGGAAGAGATGAAGCGGAGCATTTCCTGGCCATGAAGCGGAGCCCCCCTTTGGTGATGAAAATGCCATGGATGGAGCAATTTAGGGTCTCTCTCTCTCTCTCTCTTTCTATATATATATATATATATGTAAATGTGTATATATATATATACACATATTATACATATATAATTATATATATATACATGATATATATATATATATAAATATGGAAAACCTGTGATAGTCGCAGAACCCGCTGCCACCTCAGAAATTTTCCATTCTGCCCTTCCGTTGGTGGTCAAATCCAGAGCGTTCCCTGGACAAAACCTGCGATTTCGGTCTAGGCTGAGGGCAATCATCAAACTAACGTGGTTAAACACATCAATGGTGGTGAATAGTGATTAATAGTGATTATAATCCAAGAATAGTTATTTATCACGACTAATGGTGGTTTTGAGGATTAATATGGGTAAAACAATCATAAACCACTCATTTGGCAATGGTTTATACCACCTATAAAAATGGTGATGACCGGGGGATAGTTTATTTTTGTTTTAAGCACATTAGTCATTCTAACAATCTCAAACAACAACATAACAAACGCAACATATATTTGGAATCATAGTTAATAATGGAAATCATCCACGAATGGCCAAAAAAGATTCAGGTAAGTGAATTATTGTCATTTACCCAGATATGCATATATATATCATACTGTGGATGGTTGCGACATCCTGCATCACCTTGTATGGATGAAAGCCTATAGTTAATGGGATGTTTTAACCACTTATCAACTGTTGATTTGGATTTCGCTGGCCCATCCACAGTATGTCAGGTGAAGCACTGGATCCCTGGAGAGGAGCGACAGCTTGGGACTGCCAGGGGGCCAGGGGTTCACTTCCAGCTTCATATAGATCTGTATATAGTCGTGTATAGTGATGTATAATGTAAATATATATATATATATATATATTAGTAAATATTGTATATATTTATATTTATATATATATAGTAAATATAGTAAATATATATGTATATATGTATATATATACAAACATTACATATTATGTGATTCATGTTTGTGCATGTAGTGTTGATACGATACCACCTATAGTATTTAACAATCCCCGAACGCCATTTCCGCAGAGAGCCGCTGCAGATTGGTTCACCCGGGCAGGACAAGCCAAAGTCGTGCAATCCTTTGGTACTCTGCGAAAGCGGGAGTGCCTGGCTGCGAGATCTATGTGTTTTTTTTTCAGGTCTATGTGTGACAACACGCCTGTGCTGGCAACCGCCTCAAACGTGGTTCATCTCCACAGCGAGGCTTCACTCTGATCTTTCCAAAGAGTTGCAGAGCCACTCGACCAGCCGAGGCGGAGAAACCGGTCTCCCCATAAATGATACTGGATCTTGGGGGAATCCCCAAAAAATGGTTAACATTATTTTGAATTATTTAGAGAATAGTGGCGATTATATGTGTAAACCACCAAAATACATCATGTTTTGTTCTTTCTCCGGATCTATTAGTAACAAGCATAAAGCCATTGATACCAACTAAAATGGGGGATTCGACCAAGAAAAAAACACATATCAACAATGTTGACTCCGTAAAGCTGGTTGGTGGCATGGTGTTTTTTGTGAATGCAACACATTGAATGATGACCCCACCGCAAAACTTGAGGGATACTTGCGGGTACAGGCCAAATATTGCCAAATTGTATGTATGATTTTATATATAATCTAATAATAAGTAATATATACAATATAATATAATATGTATATATATACAATATATATATATATACAATATATATATATACAATATATATATATACAATATATATATATAGTATATGTATGTATATATATAACATGTATATATAATATTATATATATTGTTTATACTCTATATATAATATATCATATATAAAATGATATAATATATATATATATTAATATTTATATATACATACATTTCAAATTATATATAGTACAGTATTTAATATAATATATAATATTATATGTAATATGTATATTTAATATTATAGGTAATATAATATAATATATATTTTAATATTATATATATTATTATATATAGTATTTCATATCTTGTAATATAATATATGTTTATGTACTGTATACGTATATCTTGAAAACTGAATAAATGATATATATATATATATATACATGCACATAAGCATATATGCATACTCTCAATGCTTGGGTTGAGACATGTTGATAGGAGAGCTGCGGTTGTGACAACATTTTAACAGGTTTTTCGGTATAGGATGTCGTCCTAAACTTGAGGGGTGTCCTCTCAACCCTTGGTTGTCCCCCGGTGTTTGCTTTGCCGCTTCGACTACAGTAGGAGGCAAACCGACCGAAGACGCAAGGGGGCCCAGCGGCGGTGGGGTCTCGTGAGTTTTTGCGCAGATGACCAATACGGACCAATACGATAATATGATGACTTATGATGCTAGGAGGGATAAACCCCTGCATCCCTCAGCAATTTTTGGATGACCTGATGTTAAGCGTGGAAACCAGTCCTAGATGTTCCGTTGTTTTTTTGGTGGCAACTGTTGGTAAATATATACGTGAATATGTTTGTATATATATATATGTATTATCAGAAACAGTACATGGAACATGTGGGTTGTTATTGTTCTTGGATCTCTGGATTGCATCGATCTGTATTTTTTTTGCTAGACTCAAGAAAACAGGTTTGAGGTCAGCTGTCAGCCAATAAAAAATGGTTTTGCCTCGGCATTTGAATGTTTCACAATATTTCATGATTGTCACATGTCGCATGGGTTGTTTGGACCTTGCATGGCAGGGAAAGGCTGTAAACGACTGTTTCTTGATGCCAGTCGTCAAACATTATATATATATACATCATAATTATTAATTATACCATAATTATGTAATTGTTTACCATTATTATATAGTTATACACCATGGTTGTACCATAGTTATACTATATTTAATTTAGAAAACCAAAGGAAACCAGCTGCATCCAACAAAATCATCCTTTCGGCAGGCCGTCTCGAGAATTCTCCAGCAGATGGACAAGGTGGGAAGGAGTCTTAAGCAGTTTTGATACACTGTATACTGCATGGGTAAACTCCTTGGTTGGTACAGGGTGGTGCCCCATAGTTAGCTAAGTTGGTTTATGTGTCCAATAACTATGGTTTATAGGTGATCTATCTATAGTATAATTGGGAGGGGCACCACCTTGTTATGTTATTTTTCAGCAGTTTTGAGCTATTGGGTAAAACACATAAGCTCGTGCTGATTGACAAGAATGCAGGGTGTTTGGGGTTATTTCACCAGCACAAAATGTGGAGTTGATTGGAATTCCGGCGTTCCCAAGCTGTGGGATAGCACCTGGAATACGTTGATCTGTTGCTGATGTTTTGTTATGTGGAGGAATAGTAGATTGAGGTTGGTCTTTAGCTGAATATTCAGCTTTGAGCCAGCCACAGGAGTGGGTTTGAAGTAAGATTACCAGAGGAAAACCAACACCTTTTTGACCAGTTAGTATAAGCCGGTCCTGACCATTCTCGGTGAATCTGCTGTGCTCATGGTTAGATGTTCATGTCAAATCATATATTGTTCCATAGCAAAATCACGGCTTCCCTGGTAAATCTTCGGGATGATTCTGCTGAATGGCTCTAGATGATGGACCACAACGACCAGCCTTCTGCAGGTTCATTGGTAATCACCTACGATCGATGGCCACATGATATCACGTGAGTGAACTGACCGATCATAAAACCGACGTCTGCGTTAGATAGTGCTAGAGTAATCTTCATTGTTGTTGATTATCAACCCCTCTTTCTGCTGGTAAACAATCCAAGTTTAGTTGGTCAAGATGCAAAATATAATCAATTTGGTCGCTACACATCAAAACATAATTGGTCATCAAGTTTTGTAGCAAAATATTCTTCAACCCCATTAATCTTACTAAAGTTTTCTAAAGCCATGTCATAAACCATCCTTTAAACAATTGATGGTTTCATGTTTCAATCCCAGCACCATCTATACATTTATATATTCATATAATATATATATATATATACATACCCTCTGGTTATTTAACATAGCCATTGGAAATGGCCCATCATTTATAGATGGTTTACCTATTAAAAATGGAGATGTTCCATGGCTATGTTAGTCATAACCAGAGGGTAAAAATGGTGATTTTCCATACAATGTGAGGCCCCCGTTCGATAGCTAAGTTGGTTTATAACTCCAATAACTATGGTTTATGGTACTTATAACTATAGTTACTGGGGCTTATAAACTAACTTATAACTGGGGGGCCTCACATTGTATGGATCAAATTTGGGGATGGTGGATATGGCTTAAAGGCGTTGCTGGATGGGCCGCCTGCCGATGGCAGCCGTGCGCTTGGCGTGCGGTGGCCCAGTGGTTTTTGGGCAACGAGGGGCAACGAGGTACGCCATCAAAAGCCACAACATCCAGGGATTTATGCGGATGTCATGGATTTCTTGGTGGAAAAGCATCTCTAAAGCCCAAAACTAATTTAAAATCAATGATAATTCCAGCGAGAATGGTGATATGATAGGGATTTTTCATGGGATATTTAATCCATTGGATACCAGTATGCATTACATATGGATTTAAATGATTTAATCCAACTTTTTTTATGGAGATTTTAGGGATTTCATGGTGATCATTTACGGCATATGTCACCAACTTGATATGATATTTGGATTTGGCTGAAGCATCATTTATTTATTTCATATAGTTGAGATCCCCTCTGGTAAAAACAAACACTTCACGACATAGAACATGGCCCATAGAAATAGTTGATTTACCTTTGACACATGGTGATTTTCCAGTTCGCTTTCTGTATATTTACCAGAGGGTAATGATTTGATAAACCATGATAAACCATTTCGCCGGGATTTCGCTGGGGGTTTGCCCAGTGAGTTTTATCAGTCTCATCTCCCTGGACTGCGGCGGCGTCAAGCGGTTAAGCTGTTGAGGCCTCTTTGAGACTTCCACCGTCCAGTGGGGAAGCTGAGAATTTGGAGATGTTGATGTTCTTTGAGCAACCAGATTGGCGATGTCAACAGGAACAGTTTTACATATTCTTTAATCTGAATGCATTATATATATATATGTATATAATCATGTAATACATGAATGCAGTGGGTTTTCAAACAATGAAACATGGGGCTTAACCAGCAAACATTGGGACAGCTCCAGGAACAACAATGTTTCTTTTCTTGTCCGACAAGCAGGGGCTTCATTCATGAACAAGTTGGTTCTACCCAGCAAAAAGCTAGGCGATTGATTCGGCACCCTATGAAGGGTTCTCGGTTTCAATTTTAGTTGTTCTTTGTGATTTCGACAGAAACGTAGTATTTGTTGCATTTTTGACTATGCGCATGAAAAATGTCATGTTTCTGCTTCGATGGCAGGCACATTACTTTATAGTGAAAAGGCGCATTTTCCCATAGCAAAAATCTGATTATTTAATTAAAGGTGCCAAACTAAAAAGATGGAATTCAAGTGTTTTAGAGAATGAACTGCTTCAGCAACTAATTACAGCACATTTTTTTTCAACATCAGCGCCAGATGATGTCACTGAGAGTTCTTCAAAGTCAAACTTCTTTCACATTGTTCCGCCACATGTAGGAGTAGGCATACTAATAGCGCATTGGATTCGCTTTGGAGTTCAAGTCTGTTGAAAAACTCTGAGGACACCATTTCTTTAAATGACCCCAAACGATCATTCAACGATCATTCAACGTAATATCCCCATACATCCACAACGTAAGAAGTCCTACCAAGAATGCGGCCGCATTCCCACTCCACACACCTTCACAGGGCGCCGATTCAACCGCCTGTCAAAAACAAGTTGCCACCTTTGTTCTATACCCGGTTTGCCGTAGGCCCGTTCTAGTTTATGACATGCTTATGTTTGGTGATTAATTCGTTTGGTTGATAAAACAATGTGTTAATCAGTCTAAAAGTCAGTTGAAGCCTTGCTTTTAGTTGCTTGCATTCCTGTTGACTAGTCATATTCCCAATTCTGGTGGAATCCCAAAATGAAGTTGGTTAAGTCCACACTTATTACTGGTTACATCCCGCTTTTCCCAGTTTGAACGGTTCAATCCTCGTGTCTTAGTGGTTAGGCCCTTATTTTAGGTTTGTTTAATTCATACAATCCTTTTCTGTTTGATTTTCTGTGAGAGGTCTGTTTGTTTGGTCGGGATATGTCAGGTTTTTTAAAAAAATAACCCAGTGATTTTCCTAGGACAGGACTCTCCAGGGTGCACCAGATGGGGATTTCCTTTGGTTGCTGAGCCGAAAAACGCTACGCCGGCAGGTCCTGAAGCTGAGAGGCCGGTACCGGAGGCGGGGGGTCCCTCGAGATGTGTTGTTTTTTTTGTATCATGACATGATGGGATGTCAAAAATGTATTGCTGCGATTTTTTGTATTTAAGTGGGTCGTTTAGATCTTGGGGTTATCTTTTTTGGTATTCGTTTAGTGGCGGGCGGTTAATTAAAGTGTTTAAAAAAGTAAGTCAACGCTAGATTGGCGCTAGATTGGCGCTAGGTTGGCGCTAGGGCTGCTAGGGTTCTGGATTATAATTTATTATAAGCGTATGGGAGAAAAATAGATAATGTAATTGCGTTTTTACCTCAGTAAAAAGACGTTGGCAAAACTCGACCATGCAGCTGAGAATCCGCGCTAGTGAAAGCCACACATGTGAGAAGTCGCCCACAGAATCGGAACAGTCATCAGAAATCAAGCTGTGTATAGGACAAGTTGCTGCCTCTTTTTCCTACGTATGCATTGGCTACCATTTGCCGTTAGTTTCTTCTTTGGCCTGATGTGTCCAGACGGAAGAAGGAATGAAAAAGGTGTCCCTCCAGCAAACGTTTTGCATCTTCTTAGTGTTTGATCCCATTCCTGTTGGTTTCCATGCATTATTTACATCTCCCTCATCTACCTAGAAGAGTATAGAACAAGAAGCGGGCCCCCACCAGAACAGCTTAGGAGACCCTTTCTGGGACCTGGGAACAGACATTTTGACACCCACATGCTGAGATACAAGCCATGCGACTTACCATCCCCCCCAACATACTCCTTGATCTGCTGAGCCGATGATTGGCATTTTTGCAGTGGGAAATCCACTTAAAATGGGGAATCTATAGGATATATATGTTCTTTTCCAAGGGTTCCTGAAGCAAATCCAAGCACTGCAGACCCTGAGAACCACCCATGGTTGGCGTATATATTACTGGGATGTTATACCCCGATGAGTGATGAAGAAGGGGTTATTCAGCTAGCTGATTTTTTGGGAGGATTTTCTTCAGAATTAACGGGATATCTGCTTCTGATTGAGATGACGCATGTTATACATATACAAATATATATATATATATGTAACTATATGTGTATATATAATTATATATATAGCGTGCTTATTTTCAATCGTGTATTGTGCATCTATAGTGTGTTTTGCCTGATAACATAACGTACATGATATGCAAGAGGTATCGCACAGCCATATTTACATTCATCTATAACCATCATGATATAATTGTATATATATATATATATATATGATACACAAATGTTCACAACATGCAAACATGTATGTTAATTTTACATATCTTATATAGATATATTATATTATAACATATTATATACATATTGTACATATATATAAATATATATGGTATACATATATTGACAATGTAATTTGCTGATCTGCAAATCGGCCGAAAGTCGTCATTTCATCGTGGAAGGGAAATCAGCTCAAGATAACTTCTTCAGCCACTTCAGCAGGCGCGTTGGGTGGTTGTAGCTACCGCAGGTTTGTTGTCACCTGCCATATAAGACCAGGCTACTAGGGCTACTAGGGGGGTGAAATAAAACATGGTGACCATGGTGATAGGAGCAATCTTGATGAAGATGACTTGCTTTCAACACTGAACAATGTCAGTTTTGGCTGGTTGGATTTTGTTTGTTGCCATTGCTGCATGCCAAAAACTGGTTCGTTTATTTACATGTTTGTAATGCTCGAATTCATTTAAATCCAAATCATTTCCCGAAAGGTTTGCTGTTTATTTCTTGATTTGCACTTCTTAGATCACCATGGCTTAGACTGTTAGATCGCCTGTTAGATTAGATCAATCAACATGGTCTTTCTCAGTTTGAACTTCTTATAGTTGTTTTTTTTATTCTCCACTAGATTGAGGATATCTTTTGGGAGCTGTGTGATCCACAAGTCCCGATCTTCGCCGCAGCTTCTCCACAAGACCAAAAAGATTCTGATGAGGAGCGACGGGACAGTTGGAATCTAGGGTACACAATGCATTGAAATACCAGTGAATTTTATGGAAAATCCATGGGAAATGATGGTTTATGGTAATAATCTTATCTGGTTGGTGGTTTGGAACATGATTGGATTATGTTTCCCATATATTGGGAATTTCATAATCCCAACTGACGAACTCTTATTTTTCAGAGGGGTTGAAACCACCAACCAGGTTTATTATTGAATTATTGATTGATTGTGATTATTGCTATTTATTATGATTTGTTATTTTAGACATTCTTTTTATTACTATGCATATCTATGCATACTTTTATGATTCTTATTGTCACTATGGATGTTATTTATTATGTATTAATTATTATACATTTATACCATATTTAGGGGATGATGCACATCCATTTGCCAGCAATTTGAGTGTGAACGGAGGGATATTGTTTCCATAGCCATATCTAAATTGCTGAGTAGGCATAAAGTTGGGGCAAAATAGTGAGAGAAGTCGCCAGGATGTTGATGGAAGTGGCACAAAAATGCAAAAGTGATGAAGTAGTTGGAACCGAAGGGGGAACAACTGCTGAAACGAGCAAATGAAATGATGATATAATGAAATATGACAATATGATATGATACAATCTGATATGATCTTGCATATGTGTCAAATAAGGCTCATCTACACATAGTACCCGCCCCACCTTGGTTTCACATGTTCCCTGGTATCTACAGTGTCTTTGTGACGTTTTGAGGTTAGGTTGCCCCACTAAAACCTGACCTAGTTAGTTTTGCTGTTTCCAATTAAAGCCTGAAAAGGCTCTGGGGGGTGATCATGTTTTGTAGCCGCATGTGAACATAGGATGGGAATGACTATCAGTGACTTTCACAACTACAGTCATCTCCTTTTCTGCTGGCTGCTAGGTGCTGCTTCTGAAGTTGGATGTGAACGCCGTGCGCGTGGCGGCAGAACTGGAGAAGGAGGAGATTTCTGGTGGACGAATCATTTTGTCAAGAAACAAACGGTAGAATTTGGTGGAAACAACTTGGGACATTTGAATTTGGTGAGTTTGAGTTTGATCATATATATATATACATATTTATATATATATATATAAACTATTAAAATGGGGTTTTGACTTTGCTGAAATTCAGATTGTGGCCAGAAATGGGACTATTAGGTGGAAAACTTCCAAAACTGAATGTGATTTTAGAGCCAAACAATATGGGAATTTAAGCTTGATACATAATTGATATGTTTGGCCAGACATGAGATGTTGTTTTTACCAGTGTAATGTAATGTGGTGTAATGTCATGTAATGCAATGTAATGTGATGTAATGTGTTGTAATATAATGCAATTTAATGTAATGTAATGTTATGTAATGTGATTATGCATGCATGCATGCAGTATGTACAGTATGTTTGCGAACGCGGTTAGTGTTGTAATATAATGCAATGTTAATGTAATGTAATGTTATGTAATGTGATTATGCATGCATGCATGCAGTATGTACAGTATGTTTGCGAACGCGGTTAGTATTATTGATATCATGTTTGACATGATTAGCAGATCGTTGTTGGGGCTATCCTCCTCCTCCTCATCATCATCATCAGCATCATCACCATCATATCATATCGTATCATATCATATCATATCATATCATATCATCATCATCATCACCATCATCATCATCACCATCATCATGTATATATATATATATCTATATGTGTGAATGTATGTATGTAGATTTATTATGTATATTAGATTATTTATTCCTGTGTAAAAATTGTGTGTGTGTGTGCTTTTATCACCGCTTTCCCCAGTTCTTTCTCCAGCCCTGACGCCCTGACAGCGGCAGAAATTGATCTCGGAGCATTGTGACCAATTGGACGATTTGGTCAAGCAACACGACAAGGACCGACCGACCGCCGTTGATCATCGTTGATCCATTGGATCCCCAGCCAATGGAAAGCCATGAAGATTTTTGTCGAGTATGGAGGGCTGGTTATTAATGGATATATTACCAACATACAATAACAATGATAATAATCATGGTTGGATATATTATTAGATGTTAATGGGTTTTAATGATTTAATGGGCATAACAATGATACAACTATGGTAACAACCATGGGGGAGGGAACACTGACCGCGGCCACCGAAATGGACATTCCCTGAACGAAAAAAAATCGATGCCGGGTCAGGTCGTGATATCTGGCATAACCCCTCTCTCTTGGTAAAGCCACCAGTTACAAGGTGGTGCCCCCAAGATAGCTAAGTTGGTTTATAACTCTAATAACTAGGACTTATGGTAGATATATCGAACTAGTTAATGGGGTTATAAACCAGCTTATAACTTGGGGGGCACCACCTTGTATATGTTATGTGTACTACATCCAGCTATGTGTATATGATTGTGTGTATATGATCTGTATATGCAACATTTGCGTTGGTTGACCCCAGTTTCTGCGTTCAATCCCTATTGCTTGCGGTTTCAACTTCCTTGGAAAACATCGCCGGCGACCGGCCAGGAGCGGCGCAAACTGCAGAATGAGTTGACCGAGCTTCGCTCCAAGCAACTGTGCAGTGAGGCGATGGAGTCAACGAGTCAACTAACCTTGGACGACCATCAAAAATGGGGTAATTTGCATAGAAAAAACTTGCTCCGGACTTGCTGTAACCAACAGAGATAGGGGATATAGCTAATATAGCTGGTACAGCTGGAGAAAGGGCGTGGATGGGTAGATGGGTACTTTCGTACTTCAATCTCTATTTGTCAATGGGAATACATCCTAACCATTCCTAACCAGCTATTGAAAACAGACGCAGGGTGTCTATCAGCAATGCATTGATCTACAACCTCCACTGAAAAAAGTCATGGCCTCACTGGCACAGGGCCAACCTCACCATGGCCATGGATGGTGAGTTTGATTTCAAGTTGGTGACTTATTCCAATTTCGCCTCTGCCAAATATATATATATATATGCACGTATGTAAATATATATATATATGTGTGTGTGTTTAAACACATGATAATTTTTCTGACATACTTTCTGGCATATGCTGACATTATTTCTGTCATTCTATTCCATTCTATTCTGACATTATATCTAGCATTTTATGCAGATTGAGGAGAGGAGGTGAGGAGTTGCGCCTTCGTTAAAAGCGACCCTCACACAGGTGGGGACTAAGGAATTGTTGCAACTTGCCTTGATAAAGATGGGATATGTCCTCTTTATATATAGTTATATATATATACATAGAAATACATAGTTACACATATATATATAATATTTTAATATTACATATGATTATTTCATTATATATATATAAATATTTAATAATCCATTTATGACCCAGCCTTAGCTGTTGCTGCGCCTCTGCACAGGCTCGGGAGAAGCCGTTGCAGGAGATCCGAGCGCACTTCGAGAAGCAGGCGCAACCAGCAGAAGAGGATTTAGGGTTCCCTAAATTAGGACAGGAAATAATTGGATCCCTTACTAAGTAATAAGTATTGATCCCTTACTAAATCATAATACTGGTTGGTGTTTTCAAACATTTTTTTCCATTTCATATATGGGATGTCATCCTTCCCATTGACGAACTCCATCATTTTTCAAGATGGTTGAAACCACCAACCAGGTGCAGTACACCCAGTGTAACAAACCATGGTAAATTGACTAGCATTTCCAAAGAAAAATGAACATGGGGCTCACCATTGATACATATGAATGCCACGTTAAATGACTTCTGACCTGGAGTTTGGTGGGAAATGTTGGATAGGATGATATGGGTTCGATCGCTTTCCTCATTACAAAAGGCACATCCTTTGTTTCTAGTACCATTTGATGACTGTCGAAACGAAGGACTTTCTGCCGGCTTCCCCATCCAGCATCAAAGCTATATTAGCCAATCCATGGATGATGTGTCTGTCTGAAATACTCTGAAGGTATACCCACCAAATGGCCATTCTACTCAGAGTATGAAAAATTGGTCATTAATCATAATTTTTAGGGTACCCAATTTTCAGAAGAATCCATTACTGAATAACAAATTCAGATTTGCCAACGGTTTTTGATGTTTCCAGATTAATGTGAACCCAAGAATACTCCATCCAGCAAAGACAAAACAAAAGGTAGGTTTATGGCATTGGGCATTGGGTTTACCATATTAGATCTCCATGTTTCTTGATTCTGTGGTGAATCAGCTCCCACTGGGCTATTTCACCTATGGTTTGAGGATTGTTCAGGTCACTCAATAACCGTCCAACCATCCAAAATGGTCACAACATGAAGTTCCAGTGCCCATATTTTTTTCTATAGCAAACATCACCGTTGTCGCTGTCGCTGTCGCTGTCGTTGTCGTTGTCGTTGTCGTTGTCGTTGTCGTTGTGGTTGTTGTTGTTGTTGTTGCTGTTGCTGTTGCTGTTGCTGTTGCTGTTGTTGTTGTTGTTGTTGTTGTTCTTGTTCTTGTTCTTGTTCTTGTTCTTGTTGTTGTTGTTGGTGGTGGTGGTGGTGGTGGTGTTGGTGTTGTTGTTGCCGTTGTCGTTGTCGCTGTTGTTGTTGTTGTTGTTGGCAAAACCCATTTTTTGCTGGTTTAACCATGTTTAACCTCAGCCTCAGATGCTTGCCACTTAAGTACCACTCTTGGCTGGTCAGATCTTTTTATTTGTTGAACCCCACATTTTTTGGGGGTGTCATTGGCGTAATCCATCATTTTAGCTCCACCTTTTTTTTTCATCAGGTTCATTTTCATTTAAATTCATCATTTTTGGGTTAATCCATCATTTTGTTGGGTGTCATTCAGTTGCATCCCATATTTTTTCTGGGTGAACTCGCCAAGCTTCGTCGCTTGCTTCGCATGGCAGGTCGCTGAGGTGAAATACGGCTTGGTGGCGCAGATTGCGGTGCGACGCTCAGTGAAAAAACAAAAAACACATGGGCCTTGATCTGCTGCGTCGATGTTTTTGTCGCATCTTCCTGGCAAATCCACTTGGGGAATCGGGATTTTTTGTTTTATGTTTGGCTCCTTAAGTAAATCCAAGGGATAGGTGCAAGAA
Organism: Cladocopium goreaui; assembly: GCA_947184155.2. Lineage (NCBI taxonomy): Eukaryota > Dinophyceae > Suessiales > Symbiodiniaceae > Cladocopium > Cladocopium goreaui. Next base: position 479,128 of record CAMXCT020004390.1, read on the forward strand.
ATGTTGATGATGCTATAGCAACAAACAGGGGGATTTTAACCAACGAAACTTGGTGATTTTTGTATGGTGGTTTCACGGAGATACATTGGGAATAGCCATCGGAAATCCCGAATGAAATGGAGTCAGATTTTACAGCCATGTTTGCTTTACAGGAGGGTATACCCTCTGGTAATGACTAACATAACTACGGAACATCACCATTTATAGTGAATGTTCCCATGAAAAAAGGTGATTTTCCATAGTTATGTTAGTTTACCAGAGGGTATATCAAAGATATGTGGACGATGCTACAACAATTTCCTCCTCATATTGTATTTCAATATGATATAGCATATCATATACTAGCATATATAATATATATATATATTATTATAGAATATGTAATATCATTTATTACATACCATCAAGATAATTCAAGGGATAGTAGCATATCATAAGATTTCAGGCGATAGCACAGCACTGTGATCGTATCAGATTAGTTTGGTTTGGAGCTGCGAATATCAGTGGACAAATATTTCATACGCAGCGTTCAGAAAGGAAATAAAACAAGTTACACACACTTGGTTTGAAGTTTGGAGTGTCAAGGATTATATAGCCATGTTTGGACTAGCCTCCGGTAATCAAACGTTGCAATGGAAAATCAAAAAGAAAGGGAGGTTTTAATGGGCAAATCATATATTTAATATACATATATATATATATACACATAAATTTGGGGAATTTTCCGTTGCCATGATTGATTACCAGAGGGTAACAATGATTGCAATAGTAGATGCTTGGATGGCTTGCAAACGGCACCTCTCCAAATAGCTCCCGATTGAAAAAAAGGTTATTCCCCCGTTGCCCTTTGATAATCTTACCAGACGATGGAAGCTTAAACCATCGTGTTTGATAGTACTAGTCCTTGATGTTTTCTCACAATAAGTGTTTTTTCGGTCAGTGATTTCAATCGGTTTTATGCTCAACCATGTTTGCGATGATGATTGTCAATGAGTAATATTTTATTTCCCCAACTGCCAGGTGAGGGTTGTTAGATTTTATCACAGTTGTTCTCCTCCTCCGCCTCCTCCTCCTCCTCATCCTCCACCTCCTTCTCCTCCTCCTCCCTCTCCTCCAGCTTCTCCTCCACCACCTTTGCATCCACTCCCATGTTCACTTCCGCCTTGCCAACTCTTCGCCAAGCTCTTCGCCAACTTCCGCACGCAGTGGGCACTGCTGGACCTCAACTGCAAGGGTCTGAGCGCACTGGGCACCGCTGGACCTCAACCTGGGACCTTCCGAGCTCAGTGAGCACCGCTGGACCTCAACCTGGGACCCTCCGAGCTCAGTGAGCACCGCTGGACCTCAACCTGGGACCCTCCGAGCTCAGTGAGCACCGCTGGACCTCAACGGCCAGATAGAATGCCAGAAGATATGCCAGATAGAACGCCAGATAGAATGTCAGAAAGAATGCCAGAAGATATGCCAGATAAAGTGCCAGAATGTTTGCCAGATAGAATGCCAGAAGATATGCGAGATAGATCCAGATAGAATGCCAGAAGGTATGCCAGATAGAATGTCAGATAAAATGCCAGATAAAGTGCCAGAATGTTTGCCAGATAGATCGCCAGAAGATTTGCCAGATAGAATGCCAGACCAAAAGATATGCCAGAAGATATGCCAGAAGATATGCCAGATAAAATGCCAGAAGGTATGCCAGAAGATATGCCAGGTAGAATGCCAGAAGATATGCCAGATAAAATGCCAGAAGATATGCCAGATAAAATGCCAGAAGATATGCCAGATAGATTGCAAGAAGGTATGCCAGATAAAGTGCCAGAATGTTTGCCAGAAGATATGCGAGATAGATCCAGATAGAATGCCAGAAGGTATGCCAGATAGAATGTCAGATAGAATGCCAGATAAAGTGCCAGAATGGTTGCCAGATAGATCGCCAGAAGATTTGCCAGATAGATTGCCAGATAGAATGCCAGAAGATATGCCAGAAGATATGCCAGATAGAGTGCCAGAAGACATGCCAGAACATATGCCAGAAGATATGCCAGGTAGAATGCCAGAAGATATGCCAGATAGAATGCCAGAAGATATGCCAGATAAAATGCCAGAAGGTATGCCAGATAGATTGCCAGAAGGTATGCCAGATAGAATGTCGGATAGAATGCCAGAAGGTATGCCAGATAAAGTGCCAGAAATGTTTGCCAGAACATGTGCCAGAAGATATACCAGATAGAATGCCAGATAGAATGCCAGAAGATATGCCGGAATATATGCCAGATAGAGTGCCAGAAGACATGCCAGAACATATGCCAGAAGATATGCCAGGTAGAATGCCAGAAGATATGCCAGATAGAATGCCAGATGATATGCCAGATAAAATGCCAGAAGATATGTCAGATAGAATGCCAGAAGATTTGCCAGTAACAAAACGTATAGATGTCATGGTGGGGATAACTCGAAGTAAAGTAATTTTGGATGTTGGAAGCCGTCAATCAGTTGTCCATTGACCTGTGTGTGCTACAAGAGATTTATTTATAGCTATATATATATATATAATATTATGTAATATTATGTAATATATGTATGTATGTATGTATGTATGTATGTATGTATGTATGTATGTATGTATGTATGTATGTATGTATGTATGTATGTATGTATGTATTCTACATTCTATATATACATATATATACATGCAGTATATTCTTCTGGATATTCAGAAGCTTTGTCTCCAGCGACTTCGTCAGGACATCCATGAGCAAAAACGGATGCAGAATGGACAGCCCAGCTGGGATGGTTTGATGTTAGCCCCAACAGGTGGCGGGAAAATCAAGGCCGAAACAGGTCTCGGCATTGAGTTTGGAAAGGAAAGAAGGGTATCCCACCCCCTGAAAAAATAAACCATGGGTTATATCCTGAGAAAAGAAGGATCTCCCCCAACAAAAACAGTGGTTTATGATCAGTTTCCTGTTTGAACATGCAATTTTGCTGGTATTTTCAGGCTGCCTGCCCATTTTCAGACCCATAGTTGCCCAAATTTCCTCATTTGTTCATCCACCATAAGCGAAGAATCTACGAATCTACACGCCGGGAATACAATCTGGCAACGAGAAGTCATCTACAAATATCTATAAATGTGTTTATGTAGTTATAGATACCCTTTGGCAAACGTTTACATTTCTATGGAAACTCACCATTTTTCATGGGTAAATCCACTATAAATCACAATTTTCAATAGCTATGTTTGTTTACCAGAGGGTATCTGGAAGTATCTATATTGAATATTTTTATTGAGTATCTATAAGCATCTTTAACACTCTATGTATATATATATACATATATATACATATAATAGATATAGAACATTGAATAACTATAGATATGCAAAGCCACCTCCATTTTCCACTCAGCATCCCCTTTGCTGCTCCAGGACAAGCGGAGCAGGAAATGGCACTTTTGAAGAAGGACTTGGAAAGGCGCCGGGATCCATGGTACCGAGGTCGCCATTTTCGATGGTTCCCCATGTTGAATGGTGGTTGTGGGCGTACACCTATGCCGTAAACCTACCATTTGCGGATCATTGCTACCATCCATTTATAGCGGTTTTGGAGATTATCTATTTAATGTTATTGGGTTTACGAATATCCACCACTGGTTCTTTTTGAATGATTATGAATGATATCCATTGGCCAAATGTATAGATTTCCCTGATACCTTTGCGGTAATCAGTGTGCTTGTTAGATTGTAGTTCTCAAAGTCCACTGTTGCTTAGGCAATGAACCACATTTTTTTAACATCCACATGTCGGAATCCAGCGGCAAGAATCCAAAGTTCTCAGTGTGCCAGGCGACACTCAATGCCTTTTTTACATCACTATCCCTTTGAGTTGACCAGCAGCAGTGGGTAAAAGTCGGGGCACAGCTCCTTGCAAGTTTTCGTTGAACCTGTTTCTTGCTCTTTTGCATCTCCAATTTGGTGAAATGTGCCGTTGCGTGTGCCCGTGATGTTTAAACTGGTATCATCGAAAGCCGGCAGCCGAGCCCAAACCCTGCAGCACATCTTCCCGAGCTCGATGGCTTCCAAAGCCTTCGCACAGCCTTGGTGACATCCTGAAAGATGAGTAGATGAGCATCCCAAAATCATCTATGATCTATTGTCAAGTCTGTTCTTGAGTCTTTCATCAGTCTGTTCTTTAGTCTTTCATCAGTCTGTTCTTGAGTCTTTCATCAGAACTTTCATCAGTCTGTTCTTGAGTCTTTCATCAGTCTGTTCGTGAGTCTTTCATCAGTCTGTTCTTGAGTCTTTCATCAGTCTGTTCTTGAGTCTTCCATCAGTCTGTTCTTGAGTTTTTCGTCAGTCTGTTCTTGAGTCTTCCATCAGTCTGTTCTTTAGTCTTTCATCAGTCTGTTCTTGAGTTTCTCATCAGCCTGTTCTTGAGTCTTTCATCAGTCTGTTCTTGAGTCTTTCATCAGTCTGTTCTTTAGTCTTTCATCAGTCTGTTCTTGAGTCTTTCATCAGTCTGTTCTTGAGTCTTTCATCAGTCTGTTCTTGAGTCTTCCATCAGTCTGTTCTTCAGTCTTTCATCAGTCTGTTCTTGAGTTTCTCATCAGTCTGTTCTTTAGTCTTTCATCAGTCTGTTCTTGAGTTTCTCATCAGCCTGTTCTTGAGTCTTTCATCAGTCTGTTCTTTAGTCTTTCATCAGTCTGTTCTTGAGTCTTTCATCAGTCTGTTCTTGAGTCTTTCATCAGTCTGTTCTTGAGTCTTCCATCAGTCTGTTCTTGAGTCTTTCATCAGTCTGTTCTTGGGTCTTTCATCAGTCTGTTCTTTAGTCTTTCATCAGTCTGTTCTTGAGTCTTTCATCAGTCTGTTCTTGAGTCTTTCATCAGTCTGTTCTTTAGTCTTTCATCAGTCTGTTCTTGAGTTTCTCATCAGTCTGTTCTTTAGTCTTTCATCAGTCTGTTCTTGAGTCTTTCATCAGTCTGTTCTTGATTCTTTCATCAGTCTGTTCTTGAGTCTTTCGTCAGTCTGTTCTTGAGTCTTGATCAGTCTGTTCTTTAGTCTTTCATCAGTCTGTTCTTGAGTCTTTCATCAGTCTGTTCTTGAGTCTTTCATCAGTCTGTTCTTGAGTCTTTCATCAGTCTGTTCTTGAGTCTTCCATCAGTCTGTTCTTTAGTCTTTCATCAGTCTGTTCTTGAGTTTCTCATCAGCCTGTTCTTGAGTCTTTCATCAGTCTGTTCTTGAGTCTTTCATCAGTCTGTTCTTTAATCAGTCTGTTCTTGAGTCTTTCATCAGTCTGTTCTTGAGTCTTTCATCAGTCTGTTCTTTAGTCTTTCATCAGTCTGTTCTTGAGTTTCTCATCAGTCTGTTCTTTAGTCTTTCATCAGTCTGTTCTTGAGTCTTTCATCAGTCTGTTCTTGAGTCTTTCATCAGTCTGTTCTTGAGTCTTTCATCAGTCTGTTCTTGAGTCTTCCATCAGTCTGTTCTTTAGTCTTTCATCAGTCTGTTCTTGAGTATTCCATCAGTCTGTTCTTGAGTCTTTCATCAGTCTGTTCTTGAGTCTTTCATCAGTCTGTTCTTGAGTCTTTCATCAGTCTGCTCTTTTTTCTTTCATCAGCCTGTTCTTGAGTCTTTCATCAGTCTGTTCTTGGGTCTTTCATCAGTCTGTTCTTGAGTCTTCCATCAGTCTGTTGTTTAGTCTTTCATCAGTCTGTTCTTGAGTTTCTCATCAGTCTGTTCTTTAGTCTTTCATCAGTCTGTTCTTGAGTTTTTTATCAATATTGACTCTGACAAACATCCCAACGTTGTCAATTCTCAAGTCTAGCAACATATTCTAGGTAAATGATCGCCAGAAAGGGGGGGAAACTGGTGATGTTAACATGCACCGCATGGCAGGTGTCAGGCTGAACTGGCGGCGAGCCAACAGGAGCTCCGCAAACTAGTGCTGCTCTACGAGAAGGAGCTGTTTGGATGGGGAAAAACGGTGTGTTTAGCTATGAAAACATGGGACGTATGGTTGTTTGGTTCACGATAAACTGCTTTTCCACCATCCCTTGATTGAAACGAATTGGCGGTGTGGCGGAGAGTTTGTGGGTTTTCCTGTGCCACTTTTCATCAATTATCTATATATATATATATATTTCCCTATCATTCATTCCTTGTCCATACATGTTGTTTTTCAAATCTATAGAACTCTGGAGTATTGTTTGAGTTCATGAGCATGAGGTAAATCCAAGCTGAGCTACAAAACCATAGCGAACACTTTGATTCGAGTATCCAACTACACTCTTATTTGGCCTCACGAAGAGAGCTTGACTTTAGGCAAGCAAAATCCCTGGTCATCGCCATGGGCTTTTCACGGCTACAGCTCAGACATGGAGAGATCATTTTGAGTTTAAGCCATCACAACGGGTGGTTGAAGAGTGATTGCCCTGCAAGGTAATGCTTATACTGGAAATACAAGAGACATCAAAAAACCCTGTTTTAGGCATCCCAGAAACCGTATGCCGCCATGACACAAAAATTAGCCGCCCTCTTAGCCTCTTCCGTCATGCCGAGCCAGGAACAACAAGAACTACAAGACCTGCGGCAACAGCACAGCTCCGGCGATTCCAAGACATTGATTCTGGGAGAAAGCACGGGATGACGTCGATGACGTGTCAAAAACCTGGGATACTTACAGGTAGCATTCTAAGCTTAGGAGCTTCAAGGTGTACCCAGGGTGGATAAAAAATGATGAAAAGTCTAAGTCAACCTCGGATTAACACCCTCCTGTGGGTGGGGTGCCGTTTGCGATGGGAATTATCGCAATATTTTGAAGATGTTTGAAGACTCTCCTATTGATGAACTCGGGGGATATGATTTCCATCCTAGGTTGATATCAGCATAGGTTATATAATTAATTAGTCGGAAAAGCTGCCCCACTTGCGCTTACAACCTGGAACTTGATCGATGTGTTCATAGAATCTCAAGCACCCTACCAAAGTGGCGGTCTCCCAAGAATGTTTGGGCTTGTCATGGGCATTATTCTCCAACCAGTCATGAATAAGGGCTTCCTAAATCTTCCTAACCATCTATTGTCGGGGGGTTACCTTGGTGTGTGGTTGAATTCCATGGCTTTCTCAATGGATTGATTCAACATGGATCACCGGATCTATGTGTGGATGTTTTTCCGACACGAGTAACATCAACTGGATTCAACTGGCAAACCATCCAGTCTAGGATTGATCTAAACTGGTTGGTGGTTTGGAACCATGGAATTTTATGACTTGCCATATATTGGGAATAATCATCCCAACTGACTAATAGTTTTCAAGATGGTTAAAGCCACCAACCAGATCCAGTCTAGGATTGATCTAAAAGTGTCTGCGTTTTTGACACTGACCTCGGATTGGATCCACGCGCAATATCCACGCAAATGCAACACCGGTGTGGAAAACTACCGGGTGTTCAGCGGACGCCATAAAATGCGCGTCCGGCACTGGTAGATCAATGTACCATACCGCCATACTTCTCCAAAAAGTCCGCTGCACACGGGTTGGAGGTCCTAAGTGTATATGTTCAAAAATGGACAAAGTGCACCAATAATCTCAAATTCCTGATGTTTTTTTTGTTTTTTGTTGCGTTTATGTCTATACCACCAAATGTCATCGGAAAATGGATCTATTGGGTTACCAAACATATACTATCCATCATCCCTTTTGTGGAGTACCCTCTGGTGATTTAACATAGCTATTGAAAATGACCATTTCTAGTGGAATTTCCCATTGAACATGGTGATTTTCCATAGTTTTTTGTATGTTTACCATGTCGGGTATGTTTTTACCACCGGATCCAAATGGTGAGAAAAAGGGCATGATTGCCATGGCGTTGACCAAACGAGTTCGAAAAACCAGCCGGTGTGCCCACCATGACACTGGAGAAATCCACCAGCTGCTGCGCTTCAAATGGGTTCAACCAGCTGCTGACATTTAAAAATGTCAAATGGAACATCAAATCGCCCCCACGTACCAAGCGAAATCATCACTCTTGGACAGCAAAGAGCCAAAGTAGAAAAGAGCATAGTTTTTTGGGTCAGCCCCATTTTCACTACGCGGGTGGTGTTTTTTGTTGTTCAACAAAACTAAGTTGCACTTCTGGAGCCACAAACTCTGCATAAAGATGGGATAATTGCGTCTTTTTTGCCTGTAGGATCTCGCTATTGAATGTGCCGCAATGCATTCATCCACGTCCAGGAGACTGCGGGTTTTCCTGGTGCCTTTGAGCTATGACGTTTGAACTTGGGACAGCGAAGGCTACTATCTCATACTATCGCCAACAAGATGTGGAAAAGATTCTTTCAACTGAGGGTGCCCAATTGTGGGAGGCGATCTTTGTTTTAAAGAAGACTGATGTTTGTGATGTGTGAAATGTGCTCTTGGTTTACACGCGTATGTCACGCATTGAGAATGACAAGATGGAGTTACTACACCAACAAGTCTGTCTCTGCGTCTAAACCAGATCCATACATACTGTAGCACTGCCAATTATGAATTCATGCTTAGTGAACACAAGCAGGTGGGAGCAATTGAGAGTACAACTTAAGCGTCTTCAGAAATGGTCGACCCATTGCAACACACCTAAAAATGGCTGACCATTGCGACATGTTGCGACCATGTTACATCGCAAGAATTCTTGCAAACATTTGAGTATGTGGGCCATCGTGGTGTGAAGCACCCCAATTTATGTCTACCTTGAACTAGCTATAATATTATCATATGTGGAGCACAATGTGGGACCAAAAACTAGATCCTCACTGGGTGCAGGAAAACCCATGGGGAGCAATTTCATCACAACAATATCCAGATATCCAGGTTTCAATCCCCAAATTTCCGAAGAACCCAACAACATCCAACAACCAGGCTGTCTATAAAGATCTTGTTGAATTCCAACGATTCCTAGTGGACCTCGGACCAGGAAGCGACGGGAGGAGCAGGCGAATGCGAGTACCGGAAATTCCCCAAAAGAAGTGGTTGACGGTTTCAGTGAGATATTGTGATTGGGGTAGAATATTATAATTATAATGTAAATGTATGTAATGTATGTAATGTATGTAATGTATGTAATGTATGTAATGTATGTATGTATGTATGTATGTAATGGTATGGTATGGTATGGTATGGTATGGTATGGTATTGTATTGTATTGTAATGTAATGTAATGTATGTATGTATGTGTGTGTATGTATGTATGTGTGTATGTGTGTATGTATGTATGTATGCATGTATGTATGTATGTATGTAATGTATGTATGTATGTATGTATGTATGTATGTATGTATGTATGTATGTATGTATGTATGTATGTATGTATGTATGTATGTATGTATGTATGTATAAGCATGTATGTATGTATGTATTAATGTAATGTAATGTAATGTAATGTAATGTAATGTAATGTAATGTAATGTATGTATGTATGTATGTTATGTATGTATGTATGTATGTATGTATGTATGTATGTATGTATGTAATGTATGTAATGTATGTAATGTATGTAATGTATGTAATGTATGTAATGTATGTAATGTATGTAATGTATGTAATGTATGTAATGTATGTAATGTAGTAATGTATGTAATGTATGTAATGTATGTAATGTATGTAATGTATGTAATGTATGTAATGTATGTAATGTATGTAATGTATGTAATGTATGTAATGGATGTAATGTATGTAATGTATGTAATGTATGTAATGTATGTAATGTATGTAATGTATGTAATGTATGTAATGTATGGAATGTATGGAATGTATGTAATGTATGTAATGTATGTAATGTATGTATTGTATGTAATGTATGTAATGTATGTAATGTATGTAATGTATGTATGTATGTATGTATGTATGTATGTATGTATGTATGTATGTATGTATGTATGTATGTATGTATGTATGTATGTATGTATGTATGTATGTATGATGTATGTATGTATGTATGTATGTATGTATGTATGTATGTATGTATGTATGTATGTATGTATGTATGTATGTATGTATGTATGTATGTATGTATATATTGTATATATTGTATATATTGTATATATTGTATATATTGTATATATTGTATATATTGTATATATGTATTGTGTTAGGATTTACGTGAAATGCATTCAATAGTTTTAAATATAATATAATAAATGTATACATGTACATACCATGACTGGGATAAAATAATATATATATATGTATTTATTTATTTATCATTGGGGAATCTATTTGGAAATAACTGGTATATCAAGAGGGTTGACTGTGGCTATTATATCTATTACGGCTACATATCTACTTACAACTGGAGCTGCATGGAGCTGCTACTCTCGGGTAGTCAAACATGACTGGCTAGGAAATCTCTGAACAAAGTGGAGGTTCGGAGGGAAAACCATGGAATTCTAACTCAATGGTGAATTTTCCAGCAAGCCATGTTTGATTGCCGGAGGGTATGGGAATTTGTTTGGATATAATTGGGATGTAAAGACTATTATGATCTCTCATCATTTGAACAGAAACTATGTGATCCCCAAGTATACGGAATTGAAATCTGTGGCTCAAACGGCTCATACAATGCATGGATCTGAATTCTGAGCTTGGGACACGGAAAATGAAGGAAGCACACTGTTGTTTGACTTGTTGAAAAGCAAAAGGACTGGAAGTGAACTTTGATTCTTTGATTGGTTAGAACCTATGCGGATGAATCTCTTACAGGCCAGACAGACACACACACATATATATATATATAGATATAGATAAAATATATATATATATAATATAGTATACATAATTACATATAATATTATATATGATATACCTGATTATGTACATACACATAATATCTATACATATCTATACATATTATATATATATATATATGTATATGTATGTATAATACGTTCATATCATACACGTTATGCGCTGTCCAGGGCCGAGATGACGATGTGCCTTGGCGGACGGGATCGGGACGTGGGATGATCAACTCCGGAATGCTACCTGGAGGAAGGCCAGAAGAAATGGATTTCCTTATGGGTCCATTTTTTGTTTAGGGAATGATGTGGAAGAATCATGAATAATCCCAGAGTTTCTGGATTTAATTGGATTTCAGGGAATGATGTGGAAGAATCCCAGAGTTTCTGGATTCGGATTTTCAAAATCTGATGTGTTGAAGCGGGAATCTGCAAAAAATCATGAGAAATGGGGATTCAACCATCAGAACCGGGATTGAACCAATACATAATGGATATGGTTTTGTCTGATAATGGAGTATACCCCTCATTTTAAGGAATTTGGTTGGGAAAATGATATGATGACTCAGTCGTTTTAACAGCAAAAAAAACACCTTTTTGGAGGTTAAAAAACCATCAAAAATCGAGTTTTTAAATAACAAACCCATTGGGACTTAACTACCAAAAATTCTGGGATAGAAAACCATCAGTGGAGATGCTCCATCAAACATATGGGGATATAATCCTGATTTATTGCTCGGCAAGGTGACGTAGTTTTTGTGGGATTTATGCATCATTCATAGGGGTTTTCATTCATCAACGGTATGTTTGTTTTTGTCTTGGCGGTAGGGCCGGTTGATGCCCCGGTTCGGTAGCCCTTATGCGCAAGGGTTGGTTTAGGTGATAAGCATCACAAGGTGGGGCACCACCTCTAGCACTAGTGTGTGTAGCATGGAAGGTGAGACACTCTGGCAAGTGATGTTTTTCTCATCCTGGATGAAGATATTGATTTCTTGACTTGGTGGGGACTGCTGTTTTGTGTTCTCCAAACAGTTCCAATGTGTATGTTACTGTAAACATGAATTAAATTTATGTGCATTTATATGAATGACACATGTATTTGTAGATACATACACTATATAGTATGTATACATTGTAATGTATCTACATATGTATACATATGTATATAAGGGCTGCCGCCCCTGCCGCCGACCCCGGACAAAAAAAGAGGTTCGCAGGAGAAGAGACGACATATTAACAGCGTCAAAATCGAGCCCAAAAACTCCACTGCTGCTGCTGCTGCTGCTGCTGGTGCGGCTAAACTTGCTTGTCTTTGCTTTACTTCTCCTGCTGCTGCTGCTGCGCCTGCTGCGGTAGTAGTCCGCCAAAAACTGCCTAACGTCCCTTCTGAAACCCTAGAAAAACAATAGTTTTGGACAAGGTTTTATGGTTTTCGACCAATTTGTATACCACTGTTTCTACAATGAGACATAGAACCCTCCTGTTGCTCCTGTTGCTGCTGCTGCTCTTCCTCTCGAGGCTGAAAACACACCCTCCCGGACAGGGAAACACAGTGGCCCTGAAGGACGGAACAGCGCCAAAATCGAGCCCAAAAACTCCCTAACGTCCCTTCTGAAACCCTAGAAATAAACAATAGTTTGGACAAGGTTTTATGGTTTTCGACCAATTTTTATACCACTGTTTCTACAATGAGACATAGAACCCTCCTGTTGCTCCTGTTGCTGCTGCTGCTCTTCCTCTCGAGGCTGAAAACACACCCTCCCGGACAGGGAAACACAGTGGCCCTGAAGGACGGAACAGCGCCAAAATCGAGCCCAAAAACTGCCTAACGTCCCTTCTGAAACCCTAGAAAAACAACTAGTTTTGGACAAGGTTTTATGGTTTTCGACCAATTTTTATACCACTGTTTCTACAATGAGACATAGAACCCTCCTGTTGCTCCTGTTGCTGCTGCTGCTCTTCCTCTCGAGGCTGAAAACACACCCTCCCGGACAGGGAAACACAGTGGCCCTGAAGGACGGAACAGCGCCAAAATCGAGCCCAAAAACTGCTAACGTACCTTCTGAAACCCTAGAAAAAAACGTTTTTTGGACAAGGTTTTATGGTTTTCGACCCATTTTTATACACTGTTCTACAATGAGACATAGAACCATCCTGTTGCTGCTGCTGTCTCTTCTCCCGAGGCTTGAAAACGCACCCTACCGGACGGGAAACACCAGTGGCCCTGGAGGAGGAAAGCGCCAAATCGAGCCCAAAACCCCTAAGTTCCCCCCCTCTGCAACCCTATAGAAAAACAAATAGTTGTGGGACAAGGGTTTGATGGTTTTCGACCAATTTTTATTTCCACTATTTCTACATGAGACATAGAACCTCCGTTGCTCGTTGCTGCTGCTGCTCTTCCTCCCGAGGCTTGAAACGCACCCTCCCGGACAGGGAAACACCCCCCCCCAGTGGGGCCCCTGAAGGACGGAACAGCGCCAAAATCGAGCCCAAAAACTCCCTAACGTCCCTTCTGAAACCCTAGAAAAACAATAGTTTTGGACAAGGTTTTATGGTTTTCGATCAATTTTTATACCAGTGTTTCTACAATGAGACATAGAACCCTCCTGTTGCTCCTGTTGCTGCTGCTGCTCTTCCTCCCGAGGCTGAAAAAACGCACCCTCCCGGACAGGGAAACACAGTGGCCCTGAAGGACGGAACAGCGCCAAAATCGAGCCCAAAAACTCCCTAACGTCCCTTCTGAAACCCTAGAAAAACAATAGTTTTGGACAAGGTTTTATGGTTTTCAACCAATTTTTATACCACTGTTTCTACAATGAGACATAGAACCCTCCTGTTGCTACTGTTGCTGCTGCTGCTCTTCCTCCCGAGGCTGGAAACGCACCCTCCCGGACAGGGAAACACAGTGGCCCTGAAGGACGGAACAGCGCCAAAATCGAGCCCAAAAACTCCCTAACGTCCCTTCTGAAACCCTAGAAAAACAATAGTTTTGGACAAGGTTTTATGGTTTTCGACCAATTTTTATACCACTGCTTCTACAATGAGACATAGAACCCTCCTGTTGCTCCTGTTGCTGCTGCTGCTCTTCCTCCCGAGGCTGAGAAAACGCACCCTCCCGGACAGGGAAACACAGTGGCCCTGAAGGACGGAACAGCGCCAAAATAGAGCCCAAAAACTCCCTAACGTCCCTTCTGAAACCCTAGAAAAGCAATAGTTTTGGACAAGGTTTTATGGTTTTCGACCAATTTTATACCACTGTTTCTACAATGAGACATAGAACCCTCCTGTTGCTCCTGTTGCTGCTGCTGCTCTTCCTCCCGAGGCTGAAAAAACGCACCCTCCCAGACAGGGAAACACAGTGGCCCTGAAGGACGGAACAGCGCCAAAATCGAGCCCAAAAACTCCCTAACGTCCCTTCTGAAACCCTAGAAAAACAATAGTTTTGGACAAGGTTTTATGGTTTTCGACCAATTTTTATACCACTGTTTCTACAATGAGACATAGAACCCTCCTGTTGCTCCTGTTGCTGCTGCTGCTCTTCCTCCCGAGGCTGAAAAAACGCACCCTCCCGGACAGGGAAACACAGTGGCCCTGAAGGACGGAACAGCGCCAAAATCGAGCCCAAAAACTCCCTAACGTCCCTTCTGAAACCCTAGAAAAAGAATAGTTTTGGATAAGGTTTTATGGTTTTCGACCAATTTTTATACCAGTGTTTCTACAATGAGACATAGAACCCTCCTGTTGCTCCTGTTGCTGCTGCTGCTCTTCCTCCCGAGGCTGAAAACGCACCCTCCCGGACAGGGAAACACAGTGGCCCTGAAGGACGGAACAGCGCCAAAATCGAGCCCAAAAACTTCCTAACGTCCCTTCTGAAACTCTAGAAAAACAATAGTTTTGGACAAGGTTTTATGGTTTTCGACCAATTTTTATACCAGTGTTTCTACAATGAGACAGAACCCTCCTGTTGCTCCTGTTGCTGCTGCTGCTCTTCCTCCCGAGCACCCTCCCAGACAGGGAAACACAGTGGCCCTGAAGGACGGAACAGCGCCAAAATCGAGCCCAAAAACTCCCTAACGTCCCTTCTGAAACCCTAGAAAAAGAATAGTTTTGGACAAGGTTTTGTGGTTTTCGACCAATTTTTATACCACTGTTTCTACAATGAGACATAGAACCCTCCTGTTGCTCCTGTTGCTGCTGCTGCTCTTCCTCCCGAGGCTGAAAACGCACCCTCCCGGACGGGGAAACACAGTGGCCCTGAAGGACGGAACAGCGCCAAAATCGAGGCCAAAAAGTGCCTAACGTCCCTTCTGAACCCTAGAAAAACAATAGTTTTGGACAAGGTTTTATGGTTTTCGACCAATTTTTATACCACTGTTTGTACAATGAGACATAGAACCCTCCTGTTGCTCCTGTTGCTGCTGCTGCTCTTC
>CAMXCT020004390.1:494425-510165 GCA_947184155.2 Cladocopium goreaui
AGCCCAAAAGCTGCCTAACGTCCCTTCTGAAACCCTAGAAAAACAATAGTTTTGGACAAAGTTTTTTGGTTTTCGACCAATTTTTATACCACTGTTTCTACAATGAGACATAGAACCCTCCTGTTGCTCCTGTTGCTGCTGCTGCTCTTCCTCCCGAGGCTGAAAAAACGCACCCTCCAAACACAGTGGCCCTGAAGGACGGAACAGCGCCAAAATCGAGCCCAAAAACTTCCTAACGTCCCTTCAGAAACCCTAGAAAAACAATAGTTTTGGACAAGGTTTTATGGTTTTCGACCAATTTTTATACCACTGTTTCTACAATGAGACATAGAACCCTCCTGTTGCTCCTGTTGCTGCTGCTGCTCTTCCTCTCGAGGCTGAAAACGCACCCTCCCGGATGGGGAAACACAGTGGCCCTGAAGGACGGAACAGCGCCAAAATCGAGCCCAAAAACTGCCTAACGTCCCTTCTGAAATCCTATAGCAAACTAAGCAAGAAGCTATAAGCTCAAAACTTCCACCTTCCAGGCCGCCAAAACACGGGAGCCGCCAGCCTCAAACACCATGGCAGTGAAGGACGAAGAAGCCACGAAACGGCGCCGAAAAACTGCCTAACGTGGCTTCTGAAATCCTATGGCAAACTAAGCTAGAAGCTAGAAATAAGCTCAAAACTTCCACCTTCCAGGCTGCCAAAACACGAGATCCGCCAGCCTCAAACACCATGGCAGTGAAGGACGAAGAAGCCACGAAACGGCGCCGAAAAACTGCCTAACGTGGCTTCTGAAATCTTATAGCAAACTAATCATAAGCTAGAAATAAGCTCAAAGAAGCTCAAAACTTCCACCTTCCAGGCTGCCAAAACACGGGATCCGCCAGCCTCAAACACCATGGCAGTGAAGGACGAAGAAGCCACGAAACGGCGCCGAAAAACTACCTAACGTGTCTTCTGAAATCCTATAGCAAACTAAGCTAGAAATAAGCTCAAAACTTCCACCTTCCAGGCCGCCAAAACACGGGAGCCGCCAGCCTCCGATCAAGGCGGGAAGGGCAACCCAAGGAGCCCCACGTACCTCGAGGAGACTCCGGGAAGGACCCCCCACCGGTAAAACAAAAACCCCGGAGTCAATGAATCGACGTACGTGACCGGTGGGAGGGGGACCCAACAGGGTCCCCCGGCAAAGGGTCATTGTTGTTGTTGTTGTTGTCGTTGTTGTTGTTGTTGTTGCTGTTGCTCTTGCTGTTGCTGCCAGAATATAAAATTAAAATAGAATCCTGCTGCCTGCTGCCGCTGCTCTTGCTGCTGGTGCGGCTAAAACTTGCTTGTCTTATTCCCTGGCGCTCTCCCCCTTGCGTCTGCCGGGGTCGGTGGATATACATATACAATCATATACATTAAATATATATATATATATATACACATTTCTATCGAAAAAACACCCTTCAATCCGCATGGCCCTTTTTTCAGGTGAGTCAGATGAAGGCGCAAGCCCAGGCAGGTCTGTGGTGATTCCAATGACTGGTGATTCTATAACCAACGAAAATGCTGGTAGAACCAGCAACAATTTAGCGATTTTCTTGCAGATATGTATATATATATATATACACCCATAGGATCCATGTATGGTATATATGCTAACATTGGGGGTATATTGATGGTAAATGTTACCATATATAGCATACATGGATCCTATGGGATATATCATGGGAAGCTCTGGCGAATGATAGGTGAATGAACTATGTTTTTTCCATGCGAAAATATAAAAAAATACTTTACTTCGTGTGATCCCCACCATGACATTTATACATTTTCTTACTGGCACATCTTCTGGCATTCTATCTGACATATCTTCTGACATTCTATTTGGCATTCTATCTGGCATATCTTCTGGCATATGATCTGGGAATTCTATCTGGCATATCTTCTGGCATATCTTCTGGCATATCTTCTGGCATATCTATCTGGCATATCTTCTGGCATATTTTCTGGCATTCTATCTGGCAAATCTTCTGGCATTCAATCTGCCATTCTATCTGGCATATCTTCTGGCATATATTCTGACATATCTTCTGGCATTCTATCTGACATATCTTCTGGCATATATTCTGACATATCTTCTGGCATATCTTCTGGCATATCTTCTGGCATATCTATCTGGCATATCTTCTGGCATATTTTCTGGCATTCTATCTGGCAAATCTTCTGGCATATCTTCTGGCATATCTTCTGGCATATCTATCTGGCATATCTTCTGGCATATTTTCTGGCATTCTATCTGGCATATCTTCTGGCATTCTATCTGGCATTCTATCTGGCATATCTTCTGGCATATTATCTGGCATTCTATCTGGCATATCTTCTGGCATATATTCTGACATATCTTCTGGCATTCTATCTGGCATTTTATCTGGCATTCTATTTGGCATTCTATCTGGCATATCTTCTGGCATATCTTCTGACATTCTTTTTGACATTCTTTCTAACTTTCTTCTGCACATTCTTTGTCCCATATCTTCCTACATGAGGTCCGGCAGGGAACACTTGGCATGGATACTCGCGGTTGAGGTCCGGCAGGGAACACTGGGCGTGGATGGTCGCGGTTGAGGTCCGGCAGGGAACACTGGGCTTGGATGGTCGTGGTTGAGGTCCGGCAGGGAACACTGGGCGTGGATGGTCGTGGTTGAGGTCCGGCAGGGAACACTGGGCGTGGATGGTCGTGGTTGAGGTCCGACAGCGAACACTGTGGATCGCGAGTCGCAGTTGAGCAGGAGGACGAGGAGGACAACGAGAGGAGGAGGAGGAGAGGAGGACGAGGCAGGAGGAGGCGGAGGAGGAGGAGAAGGAGGAGGAGGAGGCAACTGACATAAAATCTAACAACCCTCACCTGGCAGGTGGGGAAAAACAGCTTTGCCAGTTTGCTGAAGGGTCTCAGATTGGTGGAGCACCAGGGCCACCAGGGACCCAGACGGATCTAAGAGGTCATGGTTTTTAATGGTCCATCTCAATTGTTCTCAGATTCTAATGTGAATCCTATGGTATCTCTTTCTGATTCTATATGTATATGTTGTATCCAGCCAACATCACCTATTATTCTGTCTATGATCTTTCAATGTTCGTTGCTTAAGCTAGATTTGATTCATTGTTTGGCATTTGCAGGATGTTTAGTTCCGCAGGCGGATGACTGTATATCCCCATATTGGTTCTTTACATCTCATTGTACATTTATCGTGGTATTCGTTGACAAGGATGGGGGACGGTTTGGGTGAGACACCATGCTACTTGGATGATGTCTGAGGAAACCTTTAAATGGCCGGGCGGGCCAAGGAAAACCTTCCCGGAGGTAGTCTAAAATACCTGTTACCTGTTCGTATTGTATATTTTAAAATCTGTATATTTAAATGTAGTTACCGTATAAATAGGGATCTGTGAATGTAACAGCCAGCTAAAAGAAGATACTTGTTTGGAGGGTATCTGAGATATCCCTATTCATCCCCGGTTAAGGCACAATGTTGCTGATTAAATCACATGTTTTCGCCATGGCACCATGGTTTGTACAAGGTGGTGCTCCCCCAGTTATGTTTGTTGCATTCCCATGAACTACTTCAATATAGTATATATACATAAACCAAATCCTTAAACTGGAGAATTAATCCAACTTAGCTATGATGAATCCAAAAAATAACTCATCAATCCCTATTTAAGTTTGGTTTGAAATCATCTGAATTCCCCATTTTTTGGTCCAAAAAAAACCTCCGTTTCCCTATGGAAAAAACGAGGCGGCGACCGCGGCTTGGTCGCCGGAGGACAGGTCGAGTTTCTGGCTCAGTGGATCCATTGGATGGAAAACCTATGGGAAATCTGTAAAAAAAACTATGAGAAGATGGGAAAATGGATTGGAAGATCTAAAAGTTCGAAAAAAAATACTCTTGAACATATCTACTAATCGACATGTCTCCCAGTTGGGTAAATGATAGCGACCCCTTTTGACCTTAGAGATGCTGCTTGGGGAAATCATCCCCAAATGGCTGAACTAATCTGGTTCAGGAAATGTGAGAATTTTCACAGATCCCATGAAAAAAGGAAATCATCAGATAGTAGTTCATGGGATCATACGGATATCATCATATAATGGGATGGGGGTACATAAAGGGATACATCCAACATTTCCTAACATAAGGAGTGGCTGCGTTGGACACCGGGACCCAGTGGCATGAGGTTTTGACCACTGCTCAGCATGTTTTCCAGGGTTCTATTGAAATCATTCATATAGGTGTGTTATATACTATGAATACAATATGTGTATATATATATATACACATAATATGTTTTGAATAGAATGAACGGTATGATTCATTTAATTCTATACATGGATCCCTATATAGGTACGACGTGGCAACATCTGACAGGAAAGGTTTGACATGACATCTATTTTTTTTCATTCATATTTGAGAACCAAACAATCTGAATTGATTACTGTAGTTAAAACCGAGCATTCAGAACTCTGAAATATGTGGGAACTAATTATATACTTTGAAATTGGACCCAAGTAAATTGAGCTGCGCTATAAACTCTTTATGTATTGGTGAGTAAGGGGACGGTCATAAGGTGGCTTCGCGTAAGCCAAAACTGCAGTGGCGTAAGAGCTGCGCAAGGTTTTTGGCTTTGAATGTTGTGCGTAAGCCTGCGTAAGGCATGCTTGAAAAGCACCTTTTGGCTAAAGAATGAAAGAAACATGAGGGTCAATATGCTTGGTCACGTTGATGACAGTCAAATGGAAGGGAAACCGAGCTGTAAAAACCTGCTGTAAAAAAGAAACAACTGGAATTGCACACACAAGCTTACAACAGATAATCCCTTCCTCCTAATACTAAACGTCCCCCTAATACTAAAAACAGGCATCCATCTCCAATTTCCGAAAATTTCAGTTTGGCCAATTTGACTTTTAATTGATCCCCTTTAAAAAACAATTTAAAAATCAACCTACCATTTGTGGGTTCTCCCCCCTAATACTAAAAACTAGTTCACCCCGGGGTGTTTAGTATTAGGGGGCCTAGTCCCAATCCCTCACTCCAAGCTGCCTGGCTACTCTAGCAATTAGGGGTAAGCTTCGAACTGCCATTTTTGGCAATATTTTTAATTGCGTTATATAAGGAAATTTAATTGATTTTGAGATCGGAAAAAATAGTTTTTAGTATTAAGGGTTTTAATTTAGTATTAGGGGTAAGCTTCGAACTGCCATTTTTGGTAATATTTTAATTGCGTTATATAAAGAAATTTAATTGATCTTGAGATCGGAAAAAATAGTTTTTAGTATTAAGGGTTTTAATTTAGTATTAGGGGTAAGCTTGGAACTGCCATTTTTGGCAATATTTTAATTGCGTTATATAAGGAAATTTAATTGATTTTGAGATCGGAAAAAATAGTTTTTAGTATTAAGGGTTTTAATTTAGTATTAGGGGTAAGCTTCGAATTGCCATTTTTGGCAATATTTTAATTGCGTTATATAAGGAAATTTAATTGATTTTGAAATCGGAAAAAATAGTTTTTAGTATTAAGGGTTTTAATTTAGTATTAGGGGTAAGCTTCGAACTGCAATTTTTGGCAATATTTTAATTGCGTTATATAAGGAAATTTAATTGATTTTGAGATCGGAAAAAATAGTTTTTAGTATTAAGGGTTTTAATTTAGTATTAGGGGGAAGCTTCGAACTGCCATTTTTGGCAATATTTTAATTGCGTTATATAAGGAAATTTAATTGATTTTGAGATCGGAAAAAATAGTTTTTAGTATTAAGGGTTTTTATTTAGTATTAGGGGTAAGCTTCGAACTGCCATTTTTGGCAATATTTTTTAATTGCGTTATATAAGGAAATTTAATTGATTTTGAGATCGGAAAAAATAGTTTTTAGTATTAAGGGTTTTAATTTAGTATTAGGGGTAAGCTTCGAACTGCCATTTTTGGCAATATTTTAATTGCGTTATATAAGGAAAATTAATTAATTAATTAACATGACTTCGATTTGGTTCCCTAATAATAAATACCCCCCTAATACTAAAAACTACCTGCCGTGTTTTGTATTAGGGGGGGGCGGAGGGGGGGGGTTTAGTATTAGGAGGAAGGGATTAATTAATGTACAGATATATACAGATATATGATATATGCATGTTTTTCCATGTACCTTAATTGGTGGCTCCCAATTTTGAAAAAAGAATGTGTTTTTTCGCGTAAGGAACGCGTAAGGTATGCGTAAGGAACGCGTAAGGCCCACCTGCTTTATCTGAACAGTTGCCCCATGGCCCCGAAACGCCGCCCTTTTTCGCAATTGCAATGGAAACAGCGCAGCCGCATCCTCGCGCAAGTGGTGTCCATCTTCCAAAGTCTTTCAAATCCCATGCCATGCCAGCGCCAAAAAGATCACTGGAAGAAAAACTATCAGCCAAGGCCCGAACTCTCAGCAAGCAGGCTCGAAAGCGTCGACGGCAACAGGCAACATTGAAAGCTGACGGTTCAGGCTCGTCCTCAACATCCTCTTCTTCAACATCTTCATCTTCGGATTCGACAAATGATGAATGACGCACTGAAATACTCTGTTGCAAAAAAAGACCGCGTAAGGAACGTTTCACGAAAAAAGATGATTTTGTGGTGACTTACTTTCGCGTAAGCCTTGCGTAAGCCCATAGAAAGCCCAGATCCCCGCGTAAGAGAAACCCCCAATAGCGTAAGGATGCGCAAGCATGTGCGTAAGCATGTTCTTACGACCTAAGAATCTATCAAGGTTTCCAGCATGGCTCAATTGAATGTTACATATATATATACATATATTAGTAGTGTGTTATAGGGTTATAGAAGCCCAAAGAATAGTATACCCAAGTTGGACTACTATAGTCTTGAAGACTCTTCGATTTTGGGTCTGGCCAGTGTGGCTCAATCGCCAGGACAGAGCTTGGGAGTTGCTGCTGGCCATTGCTGGGGTACCTCGCTGAGATCTCCGAAAACCTGGAAAGCCTGAAGGGAGAATGATCTAGAAATGGACAAGCTATCTCATAATATCATATTAAAAATCTCGATGATCTCCCCATTGTTAGAATGGTTTTATCATGTTTTATCCATCTACTTCCCAAGTCTTGGTTGCTAGAAAAATCCCAGTTAACATCCCAGAAAAAAGACTCAAACTCCCATTAAATCCCAGTGAACATCCCAGAAAAAGGTCCCATTCAAGTCCCCTAAATCCCATTAGTTATCCCATTAACATGAAAAGTCCCATTCAATCGTTCAAATCCCCTTAGTTCGTCGTTCAAAATGAGGATCCCAGTTGAACATCCCCATTGAAAATCCCAGTTGATCATTTATTTTCATGGGGATTTTCAATGGGGATTTCAATCATTCAAATCCCCTTAGTTAGTTATATTGGTTCATAATTAGATGTCATAAAAATCCCATTGAATCCCCATTCAATCGCATTGAATCCCCATTAAATCGCATTAAATCCCAGTTTATAGATCTATATAGATATAATAAATCATAGTTATAAGTTATAACTATTATGAATATATGATAATAATATGTATATTCATCGTTCAAATCCCAGTTGAAAATCCCCATGGTGTGGAAATCGCCACAGGCCCATGCCGAGCCCGGTGTGGCTGGTCGCTCAGACTTGCGGCGCCTCGCAGCTGAGGCGCGACAAGGGCTCTTTTCACGACGCGACCACGGGGGTGGGGATACCACGTGTGAACCATGTTTGATCTACAAGGTGGTGCCCCCCAAGTTATAAGCTGGTTTATAATCCCATTAACTATAGATATATCTACCATAAGTGGATTGCCATTTATAGTGTATATACCCTCTGGTAATTTAACATAGCTATTGAACATGGCCATAGAAATGGTGGATTTTCCCATGAAAAATGGTGATTTTCCATAGTTTTTTGTATGTTTACCAGAGGGTATATCAGGATTATCAGGGATGGATGGTGGCTTCAAAATCGGGGTTTTATGGAGTTGAATGGGAAGTTCGTGGGATTTAACTATATGAACTCATGGGATTTGAACAGGATAAAATGAGATTTAATGCGATTCTAAGGGAATTCAATGGGATTTTTATAAGATCTAATTATGAACCAATACAACCAATGGGGTTGAAAGATTTTAATGGGACTTTAATGGAATAAATTGACTTTGCAGGGATTTGGATTATAACCAACAAGGTATGGATGGGATACCACTTTATAACAATAATGGGGATACAGGAGGATATATCGTATATAACCACCCAATGCAACTGGCTGGAGGGGTTTAAACATGCTCAGCGGAGAAATAAAGGCTCAGATTTTGCCAATAATTTTGAGGATTTGCTGTGAACCATAAACTGAAAAAACTAAAAAGTGGGAAGGTAGTTTGAGATATTTTGAGATGTTTGAGCCAACCAACAAATGATACAACAGCCATACAACAGCCCACGTTTCTGAGTGAAAATGTCAGTCGTCATAGATTGAGAGAAGTATCTAGCGCAACAACCAGCTGGACCAAGGGAGCCACATATATTGAGCCATGCCAAATTGATTTGGATTTTTTGTAACTTTGCATATGACAATCTTGGAGTTCACTTTATTTTTGAGGACGGTTCAAAGCAGCAACCCCAGAAAAGAAAAACTAAGACTGGAATCTGGTCAGTGATGAGGTCAAAAATCGTTCTTTTTGCGCCGCTGGGTGGAGCTTTTGAGCTAGGCCAAACGGCTCTTGGCCGAATTCCCCATTGAGGCGGGAGTTTTCGTGAATGGTCGATACATTCAGATGTTGGTGTGGGTCAAAATTGTCTATGTGTGTGCATTAAGTACGTGTGTATCTATTCTTATCTATTTGTGTATTACAGCCTCCCAAAAACGTGGCCCCTTGATGTGCAAGATGGCAACTGATTTTTGTTCATCCCAGTTCAACAAGGCCTATGTGTCTCCATGGCTGTTGCTTCTATTGCACTGGTGATACCAAAAATGTCCCAGGGGATTTCTTGCATGTTTGTCTTCCTGCATTCTGCACTGCTAGGTTTAGGTAGCAACTGTATATTACATATATCATATCAATTCATATCATAATATATATGTGTACACATATAATATACAATATTATGATATAGTTATGTATACACGTGTATATATGTTGTGTATATCTCCAGTCATATATCCACGGTATAGATAGACACATACATATGCAATCGGCATCGCTGGGAAACTTCATCCTTGGCTTGTCTACCAGCAAGTATTTATCTACAAAGTGGCGGCCTCCCCAGGTTTATGTGTTGGTGTATTGGTGTATAAACCCAATCAACTATGGATGTGGGTCAAAATGGAAGACCTAGGGGACCACAGATGTGAATGTCTAGCCTAGTATTAACCATCCAATTATTGGGGTACCTAATTTTGACCCACACCCCTATATTTATGTAGACATATCCTCATACACCATAATAGTAGCTTTTACCACTGATGAACAGTTCTGAATATGTGTTAACATGTTGAAACTTACCAGCCACATAACCAGGAAATTTTCCGCCAGCCACCCGGAGCTAACACCCTGCAAGCTGTTGCCCCAAGTTTCACCACCAGGAAACCGAGTCTTCCACCAGAGAGGTTGGGGGAAACGGGGAAAAGAACGGGGGGCTTGAACCCCTGCAGGTCGAAAATGTGCATATGATCATAAAATGGGGGATACTCCCAAATCATCCAAAATTAGACCATTTTAGTTTCAGACCCATGGTTTTGGGGATCCCCCATTTTAAGAAGCACCAGAAGAATTAAAGTGACCTCACTGTGAAATCGCTGACATGATGATTAATTAAGAGGAATCATCCACAGATGGCCGTTTTTGAGCTACTGTTTTTTTCACGTCAGTGAATCAATCTAATTCAGTCATATATATATACACATAATATTACATAATATAATTATACATATCATTACCATGTTTGTCGAAATTTATCCAATCAGCTACGTTTATGTGGCTGCTAGGTCATCCTACAGTTTCAATTGTTATGTTCAACCATAGAAAATGGGATGATGATTCCCGTTCTACGGTGCATTTTTCCATGGAATCTACCAGCAACCAGTGGATGCAGGCGACCGAGGTCGCCTCGATGGTGTGGATGTCGAGCTGTTGGAAGAACCTGAAGGCCGTTCTGTCGGCCCTCTGGGGCTTCCTCTGTTTTGCCGGGCAGCTCAGCCGTGGAGCCGTGGCGGACGGCGGGACATGGAAAATGTCAGAAAATGTCAGAAATCAAACAGCCTCGACATCCAATTAGAAAAACAGGCAGAGGCTTTGAACAAGTATATGTTTCAGAGATTTTCAGAGAATTCTGGTACGACTGAAGAAAAGTGGTCGAACCAAGGAATGTCATCCAGGTTGACATATTTACATATATTTACCATCCAATAATCAAACATGGCTGGCTGTTAAATCCCTTGTAAATGGCCATTTTGATGGGACAATAATCTATATATATATATATGTCAATTATGACTGCATGTTACAATGTCAGTTATAATCATCCACCTCCATCATGGGTCCGACCAACTGCCAACTATCAGGATACATTTTCTGACAGGCGGCATGGCCATCGATATAGAAAGCCATGTTGTACAAATTACCTTCAGAATCCCCGGGATCATCCGAGTTTGTTGTTATCATTTGTTATCTATACCTCCTGGCTGGTGACACATCGGTAAGTGAAGCAAAATGTGGGCTCCCAACAGCTGTCAGGTGATGACATTCTGCCAAGACATCATCACAGTTTTAGCACCTCTGACCTCCAGAGATAGAGTGGGGGTCAGATAGAAAAGTGAGATCCACCCGAAGCGTGTTGTGTTGTTATTTTACAAGGTGATGCCCCCAAGATAGCTAAGTTGGTTTATATATAACTCTAATAACTAGGACTTATGGTAGATATATCTATAGTTAATGGGATTATGAACCAGCTTATAACTCGGGGGGCACCACCTTGTCGATGTTCAGATCCATTTATATGAGATCCATTTGGGGCCAGAACAATTCTATTCAGAACCTCGAGTGTGGCCATCTTGGATTTGGATATATGGGGAGAGGTCGAGCTGTTAGACGATCATTTTTACTCAGAAAATCGCATGGTCGATAGAAAGAGTGATCAACAATGGGTGAAACAATGGGTGATCAGATCAGTGATCACCAAATGGGTTTGTTTGAAAATAGGGTACTCCCAGATTTGACGGTTAATATTAGGCTTACTCTTGAATTTATCTAGTAAAATTGCCATTTTGGGGAAGACCGGAATACAAACCCAAATTTCAATTTGGTCGACTTTTTTCGCGGTGCAAGGTAGCTGCTGCATTGGGCCAAGAGCCTGCAGAGGAGCCTGGGATAGGTCGTCGTTGAAGCAATGCTCGGTTGGCCCTGATGGTTATATATGGTTATCATATGATTGGCTTGGATAGTATTGTATCTCATTTGACCAAGAAATTGAGATAGAAGAAGTCAAAAGTGATGGTTGGTTCTGGCGATTTCCGTTGGAAAAAATAACCAAAGTTCGTGATATTCACATAGGGATTAAATCTGAAATGATATCGAATAGTGCTGTTGACTTGTTTGAGAATGGTGCGTGTTCTTATTGCGGGAATCCCTAGGTTTGAGGGCGGTTGTCACAGGGTAAGGGGTTGTTACATATTACATCACTAAAATGTGCCAAGGAATTCAATTCAGTTCTATCAGGTCATATCAACACGATGGTGGCTACGCAGATTGGATGAGATTATTAGATGCCCCTTGAAAGCTGAATCATCCAACTAATTTTGATAACGAAGTTCAGGTTTAACAATCATGGAACAATGCGTGGATTTATATTGTTGACAATGAACTGCTTAAATTTCCTTTGGCAGCATTGTTTGGATGCAGGATACTTCGAGAGCATCCGGTGTTGAGCGGCCACAGGCAGGAGTCTACTAGCAAACTGCAAAGCGTTTGGATGTGCATTGTTTCCAAATGTGTTGTGCATTTTCGGAAGAGCAAAAGGGTTGAAACCTTTTCGTCAAAATCAAGTACCTCAAAAAGGGAGACGTTAAGATTTTCATTGTTTCCCACTGAGTGTGGTAAACCCAATGCTATAAACCATCCCCAAGTTTGAGGTTTGCTATGGTTTATTATACTCCTGGACATGGGATGATGTAAAATGACCAACAGCCATGGTCGGTTCACGGGATGGTACCCGCAAGTGACGAAGCAGAAACATAGCCACATATAGCCATATAGCCACTCAAGGTATCTAAGTGTAGATCCAAACAGTGACCAAGGGGGATGTAAGGTGAAAATGACAGAAGTAGCAATACTATGTCAAACCTAGTATTGAGATATTGGGGAAGAAGATGATGATGGGACGCTCAATATCCAGGCGAAAAAACTTATATATATATATATATATTTATATATATATATCATACACATACGTTGAAATATCAATTCATCCAGTGTGGAATGTTTAGCTACTTACAGATTTGGGAAGTGTTTATACTTCGATGCACAGTTTGCGTGAGTTTCATGATCCGCGTCCCGGAAGACTGTTCATGATGATTTGGTTGAATAGTTGGAAGCATCACATGGTTCATTGCTAAAGTTGCATTTTTTTCTGGAAAGACCCACATCTTTCATGTTCATGATCAACAGCGTACTGCGAATATTGCTTGCAATGCGTTTTCTCTATTGAAACAAATGTAACCTTAAGTCAAGAGAGACTTGTCACCTGCCGATTGTTTGCCCTTGGCCACGGTGGAAAATCATGATCTATGGCCATTTGGGTCATATAATAATCCATTGGCATTAGTATCATGTATTCATCATGTGTTTTCATGATGGCCAAGTATTATCATTGTTATCATTGTTATTATTTATTCATCATTATCCATTGTCATTGTTTTTTTGGTTCCCATGATCAACACGACCAAGCTTCGTCAGGCCAAGCAGAAATCTCAACAAGGTGGAGTGGAGTGGATGGCTGACGTGTTGCCTAAAGAATTGGTGTCCAATGTCTAGTCGCTTTTAGTGCAACTGCGAATGTTGCTAGTTTCATTGAGGTTGGTTGCTGATGATTTACTATGAAGCCATGCAAAGTCTTGCTTTTGAGGGGAAATTAGTAATTGCGTGAGTTTTCCCAGAAGGGACACAACTTTGTTGAATGATACTATCAAATGAGGCCATCTCATATTAAAATTCTATGCCATTCTCTGTTGTTTGAACCCCATGTTGTTCGCTTCTTTAACCCTTCATGATGACTAATGGGAAGTGGCCCATGTCGACAAGGGAGTCTTCAAACAAGCAACCTGGCGGTGATGTTGGTACTGGTATGCATCAAACTTGGGTGCCACACATATTGAACTAATTATTGTGTCTCCCTTGAGTAGCTCGCTAAACAAACCAAACTAAACAGACATGATTGACTAGCACATCCATGGCCCGAAGGGGCCTGGGAAGATAACTCGCTCATCACCATCATGGTGATGGCAATTTTGGATTGGTTTACTGCCTTCTATTGCGTGCGGGGATCATGTTTCATAGTTTCCCCGATGTTTCCAGAGAGTCGTTTTAGAGACTCATTATTTTTGGTCCTTCTGACTAAATTCGTATGCTGTTGTTTGTTGGTTGCGTACAATTATTGGAGACGACCAACCTACAAGCAGTGGTACTTTTCTGGTTGGTGGGTTGAATTTTCCTTGTTGGTGAAATCGACACTTGGTGCTCCCCCATCTTTCTTTCCCAGATGCTCCATGTATGGAATATTTACCTACATTTACCCAAAAATCACCCAAATGTAGGTAAATATACCATACATGGAGCATCTGGGTTTGTTAATTCACTGTTTATTGGTTGAAACACCACAGTTTCTGTGAAGAAATCTACTCCCAGTGACTCGACCCAGATCCACATCGTCAGTGCCAGGAAGGGTGACCCCACAGGCAGGGCCAACCTCGGGCTTTGAAGGGAAGACAAGCCTGGTATAGCCTGGTTTCTCGGCGGTTGCAAAAGCATTGCAAAAGCCATATGGATCTATGTATGTATATACATGGTAGTAACATATATACATATATACATATATATATATATTATATAATTATATATATATGATGTACTATACGTATTCTTTGGCTATTTTGATCAATTGTTTGAAAATAGTGGTTTGTGTTTGATCTGAGCACTCACGCGACATCATACCGTTTGCATGGTATTTGGTTCCAGTTTAATTCATGTTCAAACAACTTCAGCATCAATGGTGAGTAACGTTGGCCAAACCATCAACAGCTTGTAGATCCGGTTTGGGATTTATTCTGATTTGTTTTAATGATATAACTGATTTATGTGCATGCATATTTAACAATTTGATGTGTGGGTATAATTACTATAAATATGCCGTAAAGTTCCACACTATGATGTGTGGCGAGAGAGGACTTTGACAAGACTTTAGGCACATGGCTGTGCCTTTGGATAGGGCCTACCATCGGGGATTCATAACTCATGGATCTCACTCTTCAGGAGTTCAATTCGAGGTGGACCCAACAATAAGACATAACATGCCATAACCATCCAGAACCACTAGTACTACTATCCGCTAATATCCACTCATATCCAGTATTGTTAATCAGAAATGGCTGGTAGAAACCATTCCCCACCAGCCCAAAACAACGCTGTGACGTTGCTCAGCGCTCAGCAGTGTCTGCTCAGCAAGGCCAATGGGATCCATGAGGAGGAGGAGGAGTCCGCGCAGAGGTGTTGCATCGCCTAGCGGAGCCAAAAAGTCCAACCAGCGAGCTGGTGCGAGCTGGTGAGATTGCAGGGGCCAGAGAAAAAACACATGTTGAATTATTGCTGTTGTGAGATATTTTTACACTATATCACTATGGTGATCATAGTTCTTGAATTTCTTTGACAATTTCTTGATGAGTTTCTGTTATGTAGTGTAGGGAGACAGCCTTTGTGGGTGCCAATGAAGGTGAGCGAAAAGATTCTTGATGTCAGAAGCTGTGCGATGTCACGGATTGATTATGCTGAACAGTTATTAATTTATTATATATACTAGATTCTTGGCACGACATGTCAATGTGTTGTCCTTCTAGTAGTAGGAGTAGTAGTAGTAGTAGTTGATGGAACCTGTTGTCCGGAAGTTTTGGCCAACAATGGTCACAGTGCAGGAATCATGCAGTCATTTTGAATCAGCTTCGGCATGTACCAGTGTCTATCGAACTGAATTTGTATTGCAGCTGTCGATGTCTTTAGATTCCATTCTGTTTGGCTGGCAGCATTTTGCTTGTAGGATTGGCTGCGTGCGCAATGCACGCCACAGAGGCCAAAGCGAAAGCTAAGTCCAAAGCAACACCCCAGGCCAGTCCCAGTGCACAAGACTCTGCTGGAGCGCGGGTTGAC
Organism: Cladocopium goreaui; assembly: GCA_947184155.2. Classification (NCBI taxonomy): domain Eukaryota; class Dinophyceae; order Suessiales; family Symbiodiniaceae; genus Cladocopium; species Cladocopium goreaui. The sequence continues at coordinate 509,851 of CAMXCT020004390.1, forward strand.
AAGTGTGCCTGGTGTGCAGAGAGAAGACAAGGATGGTGTGACCAAGTATCCTTGCGGTTCTATTGTGAACACTGCTGGACCGACTACGATACACTTCAGGATGCGGGCCATGCAGATTACGCTGGCAGAGTATGGCATGATGAAATCCTCGAAGAGGACAATATCGTTGCCGAAGATGAGGATGACGATGGAAGAAACTTGCTGGAGTTCACGAAGAATGCCTTGACCCAAATTGAAAGTGACAAAAAAAGTCCTAGCAAAGACCCTGCAGACGATGGTGACATGAGTGACAATGAGAGCGATGAGGCGGACGAT
>CAMXCT020004391.1:5000-38793 GCA_947184155.2 Cladocopium goreaui
TCCTATTTTTGAAACTTCCGCCACCTCCTTGTGCGGTACTACTGGAATATTATCTTCTATTTGAAAAGTGTTTTCAATACTCCTGGAATATCTTCTATTTAAAAAATCAATAGCATTTCAAATTATCTTCTGTTTGAAAAGGGGTTTGAATCACCATCCCCCAATCAAAAAGGCTAAAAAAACCAGTGTTTTTTAACAATTTTTCACCGACCCCCCCCCCGAAGGCGGGAGTGCAAAAGTACCTCCGGCCGGGTCCCGCTCCGGGAGGTACTTTTGCACTCCCCTCTTCGGGGGGGTCACCCGGGTCCGGGCGTCAATCAATGTTCTATTGATTTTAAATAATTTCCCTGCAAGAATCACAAAAAGTGGCAGTGGGACAAAAAAAATCAAATAGAAGATATTCCAAAGATCATCCCAATGTTGAAGGGGTTATTGTTAGATTTTTGGTCATTTGAGCTACTTTTGCACTCTGCAATATCTTCTATTTGACACGCCATTGGCCGCACGGCAAAGTGCCGCGGCGCCACGGGCGACTAACGGTGCCCAAGCGCGCCACCAGGTCCAACCAGTGTCATGTGTGCCGCGCCTGCCACGGAGCAAGTTCAACGCCTGCCACGCAAAGTGCCGCGGCGCCACGGGCGACTAACGGCGCCCAAGTGCGCCACCATGGAGCCAGCCCAGTGCTGCAAGTGCCACGCCTGCCACGCAAAACGAAGGTGGATGTGCGCAGGTGCCACCACTGCCACGCAAAACGAAAGTGGATGTCGCCAAGCGCCACGCCTGCCACGCAAAGTGCCCGCGGCGCCACGGGCGACTAACGGCGCCCAAGCGCGCCACCAGAGCCAACCCAGCGTCATGATTGCATGCAAAACAAAGGAAATTGCCACGCAAAACGAAGGTGGATGTCGCCAAGTGCTACGCCTGCCCCGCAAAACGAAAGTTGATGTGAGCAAGTGCCACGCCTGCCATGCAAAGTGCCGCGCCGCCACGGGCGACTAACGGCGCCCAAGCGCGCCACCAGAGCCAGCCCAGTGCTGCAAGTGCCACGCCTGCCACGCAAAACGAAGGTGGATGTCGCCAAGTGCCCTGCGTGCCACGCCTGCCACGTGAAACCGAGGTGACGAAGTTGTGTGTGAAAGATGGTGTCTGAAAAAGTTGTGTGTGACAAAGGAGGTGTGTGAAAGATGGTGTGTGACAAAGTTGTGTGTGAAAGATGGTGTGTGACAAAGTTGTGTGTGAAAGATGGTGTGTGACAGAGTTGTTGGAAAGATGGTGTGTGACGAAGTTGTGTGTGAAAGAGAGTGTGTGACGAAGTTGTGTGTGTGTGTGAAAGAGAGTGTGTGACAAAGTTGCGTGTGTAAGATGGTGTGTGACAAAGTTGTGTGTGAAGAGTGTATGACAAAGTGGTGTGTGAAAGAGAGTGTGTGAAGGCCGCGGGGCCGGGAGGGGGCCGGGAAGGGGCCGGGAGGGGGCCGGGAGGGGGCCGGGAGGGGGCCGGGAGGGGGCCGGGAGGAGCGGGATACAGAATCAAAAACAAGAACCCCACACAAAGATGTGGGGAAAAAAAAACTTTTGAAGGGTTCTCAAGATAAGTAGGCCCTTCAAGATTCTTAGGGCAAAAATCTCAGGAATGCCGGTGGCATTTTTCGACTTCTAAAAGCCCAGGACCCCGGAGCTCAAAATAGAACTTCGATTTTGATAATTTGGTTGTGATTTTGTAGAGGCCACGGTAGGCTACCATAAAAACTTTTCGTACTGCAAAGACTACCCCTGGTATTGAAGGCTAACTGACATTTTCTTCACCAAGTTAACCGCCTCACATTTCTTTCCACATATACAATTCAACATGTTTCGACTAAGCTACCCTGCAAGATCAAAGTCCTACCTATTCACAAGTGGGCCCCCTGCATCTGCTCTACAAAATCAGGCTCTAAGATCCCAAAGCAAAAAGCCCCCTAAAATCACAGAACAAATTAGGGCCTTCTCAAGATAAGTAGACCTTAAAGATTCTTAGGGCAAAAAAATCAGGCATGCGGGGGGCATCTTTAAGATTCCAAAGGCCCAGGACCCTGGAGCTCGTAAAATGGAAACTTGATTTTGTAGAGGCGAATCTGTGCTTACCCCTTGGGGCTTGATTGTGTAGAGGGTCGATTTCGTGGAGGCTACGATAGTCTACCGTATAAACTTTCCTACTGCAAAGGCTGCCCCTGGCATTGAAGACTGAAAAAGCCTTGGCGTGACAGTTTGCAAGATGTGCCAAAGCCATCCAGCTTGTGCAATGTTTGAGACAAGGGTTTTCAAGGGAACTGTCCTGTACAGAATCAAGGTTCTTCCCGTTCACCACTACAGAATCAAGATCTAAAGATTTGACACCCAGGAACATGCTTTGACTACAAAGTCAAAGATCTTAGGAATTAACTAGCTTTTTTCTACACAATCAATCCGCTTAACAAAATGTAAGGTTTTGAGCACTTTTTGTCGGACCCCGAGGCCCCTACTACAAAATCAGGAACTCACCTCCACAATACCTCCACCATACCCAAAAGTTGTTGAAATATTTGCCAACCAATGGATCGTGATTTTGTAGCAAAATAGGGGTGCAGGCTCACTCTCCAGAATCGATGCGTTTTGGGGGTTCCAACACCCCTTATTCTGAACTGCAACCAGGATATATAAAGAATATGATGCAATATGAATGTGCAGCGCAGCAGATTGTTCGGGAGCCCCAGGATCTGCCGGATCCCGCAGGATCCTTCAAACAAAAAACTTGCCAAAAGCAACTATATAAGATCATAAAAGCAATATTATCTATACGCAGTATGACAATGTATGACAGCACAGGTCATGGCATATGACAATGAGAAGGGCCAAGGATGAGGATTGGGAATCAACTTGGATCAAACGTATCACCTAGCAGCGGATGATCACTTGGCATACTTGGAAGATTTCGGAAGATCTTGGAAGATTTGGCAAGGCCTGGAATTGAGCGCCTGGCCCAGTCCCAAAGGCTAAGGGCTGCTGATGAGCCTCTGCATGCCATGCGAGACACAAACAGGCTTATCCACGACTTTTCCAGGGTTTTTATGACTTGCCAGCTTGAGCAACAAGCTTTGCACGAGAAACTCCGCACGAATACTGAACAAGATTGCTTTGGCCTTGCAAGGGTTCCTGCACTTGGGACTCGATAAGGGCAGAATCCTCGGCAACCCTTGAATCTGCTCAACTTGGAAGCGAGTGATATTGCTGTGCTAGATATTGCAAAAACTCCGAAATAACTTTGATCCATGTGGCACGCTGATTTGGCCTGAGGCTGTTGCTGCCATAGCGGTCAAGACGACCAAGGCCTTGCAAACTGCATGGCCATGGTGGCGCCAAAAACTTCTGCACAGCCACTCCAGGGGCTCTCCTGACCTCCCGCCTATAAATCTCTCAAGGACATGCATTTTGCAAACATTTCTTTGGATTTTGCTTCCCGCCAACTGGTCGGTGCTCAGACCTTTGCCAAGCTTTGCTGCATGCCTAGATTTTGTACTTTCTATGATTATAATTGACGTGCATTATATATCATTATATCATTAAATCTTCTAGTCTTTGAGTTTCGCGAACCTTTTGCTACGGTGTCTGTCAACTTGGCCTTGGGGAAACTTCACTCTGCTTTTGGAAAATGGTCTTGGTTTTGAAAATATGAAACAGTATGCGATTTAAACCAGCATTTTGCCCAGTACACGAGGGTTTTGACCACCACCCACTGTGACTGGACGGCCAAAAGAGGTACCCCCAGACAAAATGAATGCCGCCGCCACCTCCAACAAATAAAAGCCATGAACAAGCCACCTTCGCAGGCATTCAGCAAGGATGACAAAATCTGTAGGATCTTTGCAACTCGCATTCTGATGGTTCTGGCCCGCCTCCCAGCCCGTCCAAGCTGCGATGTTTCTTTGCTCAAACCTGTGCACTGAGCAAGCGGCAACTTTTGAACCCTGGCTCGCAGCATCTAGTGTTTTTTTGAAAGTCTTTTATATAAGACCCCACCGTCTAAATCCGTCCATGCACATAACGGAAGGGGCACAGAGCAAGAGTGCCACCAGTGCTTGAAAGCGATTGTGCGGCGTGGATGTCAGCAAGCACTGCGCCTTAGACACTCTTAGCAGCGTTTAGCAATGAAAAGACCACGTGAGACTGCTAGAATGCAAAGAAACAAGGTTTGGATCGGAAGGGATCTAATCTAAGTTCGATACAAGCTTCCCTGCATATGCCTACGAACAAAATCTGGGAAGATTCAGCCGCCAGCGCAAAGGAAAAAAATTGGAGGACAGTCAGGCCTTGTTGTACAGCAAAGGTTGGACATTTGGAAAGGGAGGCACAACCTTGGTTGGACGTTGTAGGGTTCACTCCTGGGTGACTTCTGGTTGGATGATGTTGCTGTGCGAGAACATGTCAGGGGCTGTATGTGAGTTTCAAGACTGCTTGTTTCTCAAATCAAAATTGAATCAAGGCCCGTGCATCCACAGCCTCCTCGATAATTCCTTGCAGGACAAGAGCCTCCGGTGTGCCGAGCAACGTGGAGCAATAGGAACGATTGCACAAGCTAAACTCATCCTTTGTATCCATCTGATTCCTTTTGTACGCTTTTGCCAAAATGCGACTGGACTTGCGGTCTGCACTCACAGCACCCAACGTGTGCAGCTGAAGTAACAGTCCCATCCAGTGGCCTTAGCAGCTGAGTCGCCACCAGCTTGCATGATGATAGGAGGAGTTCGTGTGGGTGACCCCGAAAGGAAAATGTCTTGAGACAACTGCAGTATCAGCGCGCCCTAGGCTGGAGTTGTGTCTCAAAATTACCAACCTTGACTTGACCCTTTTGCATCTTTTTTTTGGCTCGAATAGTTTGAATATCTGCCGACCCCGGCCTTCGCCAAGGCAGGGGCGGCGCCTGGGACCACCGGAGGTGTGGAACCTGCTTTGTCACGGCCATGGCCTTCACATTGTCCAAGGTCGTTCCAGCAACAATTGCTTGTCTGTGACTGTCTGTGTTTAAGCGGTTTGCCAAGCTTCAAAGGCCTCATCCAGCAACAATTGCTTGTCTGTGTTTAAGCGGCTTGCCAAGCTTCAAAGGCCTCATCCAAGGTCGTTCCAGCAACAATGGCTTGTCTTTGTTTAAGCGGTCTGCCACGCCCCATCAGATTCTGTTTTTAAGGGCGTTCAAGCGTGCCGTTTGCCCGGCTTCAAACCCTTCAAACGCTTCAAACCCTCCCGCAGGCCTTTCCAAGGCAACTCTCGCAGCTACACGCCCCAGCCATCTGTTTTTAAGGGCGTTCAAGCCTGCCGTTTGCCCGGCCTCAAACCCCTCAAACGCTTCAAACCCTCCTGCAGGCCCTTCAAACGCTTCAAACCCTCCCGCGGGCCTTTCCAAGGCAACTCTCGCAGCTACACGCCCCAGCCATCTGTTTTTAAGGGCGTTCAAGCGTGCCGTTTGCCCGGCCTCAAACCCTTCAAACGCTTCAAACCCTCCCGCGGGCCTTTCCAAGGCAACTCTCGCAGCTACACGCCCCAGCCATCTGTTTTTGAGGGCGTTCAAGCGTGCCATTTGCCCGTCCTCCTCAAACCCTTCAAACGCTTCAAACCCTCCCGCAGGCCTTTCCAAGGCAACTCTCGCAGCTACACGCCCCAGCCATCTGTTTTTAAGGGCGTTCAAGCTTGCCGTTTGCCCGGCCTCAAACCCTTCAAACGCTTCAAACCCTCACGCAGATCTTTCCAAGGCAACTCTCGCAGCTACACGCCCCAGCCATCTGTTTTTAAGGGCGTTCAAGCCTGCCGTTTGCCCGGCCTCAAACCCTTCAAACGCTTCAAACCCTCCCGCAGATCTTTCCAAGGCAACTCTCGCAGCTACACGCCCCAGCCATCTGTTTTTAAGGGCGTTCAAGCCTGCCGTTTGCCCTGCCTCAAACCCTTCAAACGCTTCAAACCCTCCCGCAGGCCTTTCCAAGGCAACTCTCGCAGCTCACGCCCCAGCCATCTGTTTTTAAGGGCGTTCAAGCCTGCCGTTTGCCCGGCCTCAAACCCTTTAATTAAACGCTTCAAACCCTCCCGCAAGCCTTTCCAAGGCAACTCTCGCAGCTACACGCCCCAGCCATCTGTTTTTAAGGGCGTTCAAGCCTGCCGTTTGCCCGGCCTCAAACCCTTCAGACGCTTCAAACCCTCCCGCAGGCCTTTCCAAGGCAACTCTCGCAGCTACACGCCCCAGCCATCTGTTTTTAAGGGCGTTCAAGCGTGCCGTTTGCCCGGCCTCAAACCCTTCAAACGCTTCAAACCCTCCCGCAGGCCTTTCCAAGGCAACTCTCGCAGCTACACGCCCAAGCCATCTGTCTTTAAGGGCGTTCAAGCGCCGTTTGCCCGCCCTCAGCCATCTCGCAGCTTCTTTAAGGGCGTTCAAGCCTGCCGTTTGCCCGGCCTCCAACCCTTTAATTAAACGCTTCAAACCCTCCCGCAAGCCTTTCCAAGGCAACTCTCGCAGCTACACGCCCCAGCCATCTGTTTTTAAGGGCGTTCAAGCCTGCCGTTTGCCCGGCCTCAAACCCTTCAAACGCCTCAAACCCTCCCGCAATCCTTTCCAACGCAACTCTCGCAGCTACACGCCCCAGCCATCTGTTTTTGAGGGCGTTCAAGCCTGCCGTCTGTTTTTGAGGGCGTTCAAGCCTGCCGTTTGCCCGGCCTCAAACCCTTCAAACGCTTCAAACCCTCCCGCAGGCCTTTTCAAGGCAACTCTCGCAGCTACACGCCCCAGCCATCTGTTTTTAAGGGCGTTCAAGCCTGCCGTTTGCCCTGCCTCAAAACCCTTCAAACGCTTCAAACCCTCCCGCGGGCCTTTCCAAGGCAACTCTCGCAGCTACACGCCCCAGCCATCTGTTTTTAAGGGCGTTCAAGCGTGCCGTTTGCCCGGCCTCAAACCCTTCAAACGCTTCAAACCCTCCCGCAGGCCTTTCCAAGGCGGCTCTCGCAGCTACACGCCCCAGCCATCTGTTTTTAAGGGCGTTCAAGCCTGCCGTTTGCCCGGCCTCAAACCCTTTAATTATAGAGGATGCTGCAGTATTTTAGACCGGCTCCGGGGTTTTTAGCCCCAAGTCAGGGGGGCTGAAATCCTTCAACAAGAATGGTGTCTGAGGTACAAACGCAACTAATGAAAACCTTTGCTTGACGTTCCTGGTATCCCAGAGTAGCGCTCATGAAACTCAGACCCCAGGTTTTCATCCTGCGAAAGAACTTCAACACTTCATTTTCATGAAACTCAGGCCCCTGGTTTTCATCCTGTGCAAGCACTTCATTATTTCATTTTCATGAAACTCAGGCCCCAGGTTTTCATCCTGTGCAAGAATGTCACCATTTAGCTTTCATGAATCTCAGGCCCCCAGTTTTCATCCTGTGCAAGAATGTCACCATTTAATTTTCATGAACCTCAGTCTCGTGTTTTCAGCCCGTGCATGCACTTCACTGGTTACTTTTCATGAGTCTCAGGCCCAGGTTTTCAGCCACTGTGAGCAATTTCTACCTTCATTTTCTCCTATCCCTTAACACCTAGGACTTCATCTCTTTCCACCGCTTCATTTACCAGAACAGCTCTCCAAGTTACACTGGGCATTTCCGCAAACCTGTCCTGAACACATTCCCAAACACACCACAAAACCTGAGACCCCGAGATTTCATCTCACACATCCCTGTTTTGAACTCTGCCAGAACAGCTCTCCAAGTTAAAGCGCGCATTGCCGCAAATCTGTCCTAAACCAATGTCCCAAGAAAAAGACCACAAACCCCCAGACCCTTAAATTTCATCTCGCACATCCCTGTTTTGAACTCTGCCGGAACAGCTCTCCAAGTTACAGCGCGCATTGCCGCAAATCTGTCCTAAATGTCCCAAGAAAAAACCCACAAAACCTCAGACCCCAAGATTTCATCTCACACATCCCTGTTTTGAACTCTGCCGGAACAGCTCTCCAAGTTACAGCGCGCATTGCCGCAAATCTGTCCTAAACCAAAATGTCCCAAGAAAAACACCACAAAACCCCAGACCCTTAAATTTCATCTCGCACATCCCTGTTTTGAACTCTGCCGGAACAGCTCTCCAGGTTACAGCGCGCATTGCCGCAAATCTGTCTCGAACCAATGTCCCAAGAAAAACACCACAAAGCCTCAGACCCCAAGATTTCATCTCACACATCCCTGTTTTGAACTCTGCCGGAACAGCTCTCCAAGTTACAGCGCGCATTGCCGCAAATCTGTCCTAAACCAATGTCCCAAGAAAAACACCACAAAACCTCAGACCCTTAAATTTCATCTCGCACATCCCTGTTTTGAACTCTGCCGGAACAGCTCTCCAAGTTACAGCGCGCATTGCCGCAATTTTAAATCTGTCCTAAACCAATGTCCAAAGAAAAACCCCATAAAACCTCAGACCCGGAGATTTCATCTCGCACATCCCTGTTCTGAACTCTGCCGGAACAGATCTCCAAGTTACAGCGCGCATTTCCGCAAATCTGTCCTAAACCAATGTCCCAAGAAAAAACCCACAAAACCTCAGACCCCAAGATTTCATCTCACACATCCCTGTTCTGAACTCTGCCGGAACAGCTCTTCAAGTTACAGCGCGCATTTCCGCAAACCTGCCCTGGACGAATGTCCCAAGAAAAAACCCACAAAACCTCAGACCCCAAGATTTCATCTCACACATCCCTGTTTTGAACTCTGCCGGAACAGCTCTCCAAGTTACAGCGCGCATTTCCGCAAATCTGTCCTAAACCAATGTCCCAAGAAAAAACCCACAAAATCTCAGACCCCAAGATTTCATCTCACACATCCCTGTTTTGAACTCTGCCGGAACAGCTCTCCAGGTTACAGCCCGCATTTCCGCAAATCTGTCTCGAACCAATGTCCCAAGAAAAACACCACAAAGCCTCAGATCAGACCTCAAGATTTCATCTCACACATCCCTGTTTTGAACTCTGCCGGAACAGCTCTCCAGGTTACAGCGCGCATTTCCGCAAACCTGCCCTGGACGAATGTCCCAAGAAAAAAAACGCAAAACCTCAGACCCCAAGATTTCATCTCACACATCCCTGTTCTGAACTCTGCCCGAACAGCTCTCCAAGTTACACCGCGGATTATCAGCCTTGAATATCATGCCTGCAGGAATCATACACAACCACTCATTTCTGCAAAGCCATCCACTATGGCCCAAAAAAACAAAGGGATAAACATAGGGATCCATGTGTTCTGGCCATGTCTTTTGATGTCTTTCCATGTACTCAAATATATATATATATATACAAATAGATGCAAGTATATTCCAATATATTCAAATATACTATCTACAAATCCCGATACACATCTAGCAAATGCGAGAGAGAGGTGCTGGAGGCAACATCGGAACAAAGTTAAAACAGCAAGACCCGGAGAATAAAAACCTTTATTGAGGTTCAGGGCTTTATGCCGTGAGCACTGCAAGTTCCCGCAACCAAAATTATATGTGTAGATGAAAACCTGTGAGCTGAAGTTCCCCCTGGATAGCTGCTGAGTTCTTTGGAAAAAATGTTTCTGGATAAAAACCAGTGACCCCAGCCTTTCACTGACTCTCATGTTGAAAATCCAACTTTGGATGAAACCCCTGAGCTTGACGTTTGGCAAAGCTCTTCCAAAATAAAAACACAAAAACTCTCATTGGATGAATACCGGTGCTTGAGCTTTTTTCATCAAATCCTTAAAACCCGTGTGTGACGTTTTTGGAGTACAGCCCACAGCCATCTGTGGGCTAAACCCAGGCGCTCCAGCCCTAGGTTTTTAGCCTTGTGCAGCATCCTCTATTTTAATTAAACGCTTCAAACCCTCCCGCAAGCCTTTCCAAGGCAACTCTCGCAGCTACACGCCCCAGCCATCTGTTTTTAAGGGCGTTCAAGCCTGCCGTTTGCCCGGCCTCAAACCCTTCAAACGCTTCAAACCCTCCCGCAGGCCTTTCCAAGGCAACTCTCGCAGCTACACGCCCCAGCCATCTGTTTTTTAAGGGCGTTCAAGCCTGCCGTTTGCCCTGCCTCAAACCATTCAAACGCTTCAAACCCTCCTGCAGGCCTTTCCAAGGCAACTCTCGCAGCTACACGCCCCAGCCATCTGTTTTTAAGGGCGTTCAATTCAAGCGTGCCGTTTGCCCGGCCTCAAACCCTTCAAACGCTTCAAACCCTCCCGCAGGCCTTTCCAAGGCAACTCTCGCAGCTACACGCCCCAGCCATCTGTTTTTAAGGGTGTTCAAGCCTGCCGTTTGCCCGGCCTCAAACCCTTTAAACGCTTCAAACCCTCCCGCAAGCCTTTCCAAGGCAACTCTCGCAGCTACACGCCCCAGCCATCTGTTTTTAAGGGCGTTCAAGCTTGCCGTTTGCCCGGCCTCAAACCCTTCAAACGCTTCAAACCCTCACGCAGGCCTTTCCAAGGCAACTCTCGCAGCTACACGCCCCAGCCATCTGTTTTTAAGGGCGCTCAAGCGTGCCGAAAATTGGGTTCTCAACCTGTGCCGAAAGTTGCAGCAGCCGACCGCCCAGCACCCGATGGCAGGCCAAATGTCCCAGGCGCCAAGCAGTTCATGATACTTTAGGATCATAATGTATACCTTTATTGTAATAGTCTAAAAATCATCTGTCGATGGGTGCTTATCTAGATGTTGATCTGTCTACCTGCATCTATAACATATTATTACTCAGAAACAAAATTTACCAGATGGTATTTTCTTTTGCTTCCTCCTTCGCTACACCTGAGCCATCTCCGGGTTAGACTGGCTGCGGTTACCGCCCCCCCCCTAAAGAAAAGGGGGTCGGCGGCACCCGGGCGCTAGCCCATTCTATAATAACTTACTTTGAGCTCTGAAACTGCTTCGTTTTCCGACGCCCTTAACTTTGGCACCGCCTCGTGCGCCAGCCGCCAGAGGCATGTTTTAAACATGTGTGCTGGGGCGCGTGAGCGGCGCATGATCAACACCAACACCAACACCGACACCACCAGCACCACCAGCACCAGCACGGACACCACCAGCACCACCAGCAGCACCACAACCACCGACACGAACAACACAAACAACACCAACAGCACCAACAACACCAACAACGCGAACAACAACACGAACAACAACAGAAAGTAGAACCATTGTGTTTTTCGGGTGCGCCGAATCTGGCGCGGAGAAAAGTAGGCTCGCCTGCGCGATGGTTCCGGGCATTGCCGCGGTAGCACGGAAACGGTCTCGAACTGCGTGCGGGTTGGAGCTGAGGTCTCCAGGTGTTTTTTTTGTGTTGATGCTGCGCTTTGCTCGTTTGCTGACCTACATTGGGCATTGCAAATGGTGCATCAAGGTTACTTTTCGTCAGGTATGTCCTGCGATTCTATGGTCTTTTGCAACGCATGGTCGGTAGATCGCATTGGAATTGCTGCATCCAAGATGAGATTGAACGCTAAGATTTGCAGGTAGCTTGGTGTTTTGCAATTCAGTCTTTGCAATCGCAGTGGATTGGCTGCATCAATGGTTCCTTGGTGCTGCCATGGTCTTTTGCAACTGGGCATCGTAAATCGCATGGGACTGGCTGCTGCATCAGGGCTGCGACGGTGATTTTGCAACAGAATTTGCTCAATTTTGGCGCAGCTCATTTTCCTTTCTACATTCCTTTTTCAAAAGTGCTTCAAGACATTTTTTATTGGCTGTTCTGGCGCCGAGATCCGCTTTTCGAGCTGCAATTTCAGTTGTCGTTGCGCGTAAGTCTACGGCGCTTTGCAATTCAGCCTTTGCAGATCGCAGGGGTGGCTGCATCGAGGTTCCTTGGTGGTGCGGCTGCGTGCGTAGTTCCATCGTCTTTTGCAACTGGGCAATCGTAAAACGTGATGGAGTGGCTGCATCACGGTTGCAACGGTGATTTTGCAACAGGTTTTGCTCAATCTTTGCGCACCTCATTTTCCTTTTTAGATTCTTTCTAAAAGGTGCTTCAAACACGTTTCTTTCTTAACCTTGGCGCCGAGATCATCCGGTTTTAGAGTGCAATGTCTGTGCAGAAGCTTCTCTGCAAAGTTTTTCTGCGTAAAAGCTTCTGTGTGTACAAGCTTCTCTGTGTAAAAGCTTCTCTGTACAAAAGTTTCTCTGTGTAAAAGCTCCTCTGTGTAAAAGCTCCTCTGTGCAAAGCTTCTCCGTGTCAAGACTTTTCTGTGTAGAAGCTTCTCTGGGGGAAAGCTTCTCTGTGCACAAGCTTCTCTGTGTAAAAACTTCCCTGTGTAAAAGCTTGCTGTGCGTATAAGCTTGCTGTGTGTGTGTGTAAAAGCTTGCTGCGTATAAAAGCTTCTCTGTGTAAAAGCTTCTGTGCGTAAAAGCTTCCCTGTGCAAAAACTTCTCCCTTTAAACATTTCACTGTGTAAAAAAATTGCTGTGCACAACAGCTTCTGTATGTATAACAAGGAGAAAGAGAAGACTTCGATAATTTGTCGGTTGTGGGTTCGAGGAGGGTGGGGGCCAGGTGAGAAGAGGTGGGATGATTTGAGCAGACTTCAATAAATTTGAAAAAACGTTGAAAGAGGTCAAAAGCAGAGGTGGAAAAAGGTGAGAAGAATGGGGAAAAGCTGAGAAGACATGTCCGCAGTAACAAGATGTAAAAAGGAGCGAGAAGAGGTGAGAAAATGTGAGGACGGAAATCAGAAAAAGTAAGTTGACGTGGAGTTGGGAAGAGTTGAGAAGAATTAAGGAGCTGAGGAGAGTTGAAAAGAGGTGGGAAGAGGTGAGATGACTTGAGAAGAGGCGGAGGAAATCAGAAAAGTTGAGCAAAGGTCAGAAAAGGCGGGAAGAGTTGAAAAGAGGTGGGAAGAGGTGAGAAGAATTGAGACGAGTTGGGAAATGTTGAAAAAGAGGTGGGAAGGGGTGAGAAGACTTGAGACGACTTGAGACAAGTTGAGAAGAGTTGTTGAGAGGAGGTGGGAAGAGGTGGGACGAGAATTGGCTGAGGAGAGTTGAGAAGAGGCGAAAAGAGCTGAGCTGAGGTGGGAAGAGATGAAGCACCTTGAGAGCAGCTGACTGAGAAGAGTTGTGAGAAGAAATGAGAAGAGCTGAGGTGAGGTAAGGTGAGGACGAGTGCGAAAAGGAGTTGAGAAGATGCGAAGCTTCACTGCAACTCCTATAGACAAAACTTGTCCCTCACTCCTATAGTGCAACATTCCTTGCTGCTGGAAACCTCCGTCACCCGCCTCGTGCGGATTCTACTGTACTTGTAAGGACAGGTAACCCTTATGGCATCGCCGGTGTGCAAATGTCTAGAATGTCGAATTCAATGCCTTCAGTCTGCCAAAAGACAGAGGTCGGACGCACTTGGCCCAACCAACCCGTCTGACACTTCCAACAAACATGTTTCAAGGCGACAAAGATTTAACTTAATACAGCACCGACTGAAATAATTTGCTAGGATCGCGCAACAAGACTGCCGGGCCTTTTGGTAGGATTTGAGCTGGACGTTGCTGGAGCACGAGCAGCCTAAGAGTTCACGCATCTTTCAGATTTATGCGCGTATGAATTTGGAGTTTTGTTTCCTTTCCAACGTTGTCCCACCATGTACCAATCCACAAAGACACAGCACGCAAAATCAAAACCATCCACCGTCTTGCCTGCGACGTGATGGTTGAAACAGCTTCAGCTGCAGGTTTTGTCCGCGCGCGTACCTTCTGAGCAGGCGGACCAGCAGAATGATTTACAACTTTCAGCGTCCATGCGAAGCAAGAGCAGGAGATCTACGAGGATGGGTTGACTAATCCCGCATGGTGGATATGGTCGGCATAGCACAAGTCATGCCCCAAAAAGACGCGCGGCACCAGTTTTAACCCTTTGGCTGCCTCTGCTAAAGCAATGTTGTCAGCGCAAAGCTTGCTAAGGCTCATGAATGGATACGACCTAAGGAATCTGAGTGAAATCAACGAAATCAACGAACTCTTGATTGAAGTGCCGCTGACAAAACCCAGCACAATGACACTTGGGAACTGGGGAACTCAAAATTTGTCTTAGCTTGTCCTGTTTTTGCGTTGGCATAGGTTGACTCTTTCTGACTGTCAACTTGAGAGCTCAACGTCGCCCCAATGACCTTGCCGCTCCACTAGCCGTCTTGCATTCTGGACGCTTCCTTCTCTCTCCGTCTTTGTCTCTCCGTCTCTCCACCTCTCTCTCCCACTGAAAAGATCTGACAACGTAGTTTTGGCATGTTTTGGCACTGTGTGGCCTGGCACGATCAATCCCATGCGCCTGTGCAAGATCTGGTTGCTTGTGTTTGTCGCCCAATTTTGAGAGCTGGCCTGAGGAGCGGAGCATGCAGAATATATCACCGAGATTCAGCTAGGAGCAACCATCGTTCATCATTATTAAATCTTTCAATCATCATCCCTTTACATTTTCAATTTCTTCAGTTTGCTACTCTCAATACCGGCCTTCCAAACAGGTCAGAAAATCATCAGTGGCCTGCAAGGACAGAGCCCAAGTTCTAGAATGACAGTGCATCCTGGGCATTGTGACTTTGGTGCGCGAAAGACCGGCTCAGCCCTGGCACAAGACCTCCGTATGGTGGCGTGGCGTTGGACTGTCTGACGGCGCCATCTGGCTGACACCTCAAAGCGCGGCAACGACTACGCAAAATGAACTGAATTAAACCTGAACATACAATCTTTATCAATTTTTCTACACCTTCACATGAATGCATTATATAATTTCAACTCTTCCGTGGAACATGTGAAAGCCAGGCCTCGACATCTTGAGTGCTGAGGAGTGCTGACCTCAGTGTTTAACCCCGCATGCTGTTGTGCGATTTGACGCCCCTGCCGAGTGTCCAGGTTTTGCGAAGCATCTGTGGCATTTGGGCTGCGGCTGGCAGCAGGGCGTTCGCTACAGTTCCACAGTATGGACCTTTGCTGGTCTTTGCTGACAGAAATGGTTACAAAATATCTAAATTGGAAAGTGAAGGTGCAACTCGTGCGACGAAACCTTTTGGTTCCAAGATGCAGTTCTGTCACATGGCAACTGAACTCAGAGCTGGACAGGAAAGTCGACCCCCTTGGCACAAACAATTGGCTGCCCAGAATGAGTATTATAGTTGTGATAGTAGGCGATGAAAGGGAAAATGCCTAGCGCACAATTTTGTCTGTTAATTCTCGTCAGGATTGACCCATCAGATCCCCCTTTGAATTAAGTAAAAAGGGAGAGCGTCACCATTCTTTAGTGGTCCGGGCAGGGCTAGAAGTGGGACATCTATAGAATGGAACCCCGCGCGCTATAGAATGGAGGGCCTGGACGACCAGATCGTAACAAATCTCTAAAAGATGGAACCCCATCTCTATAGAATAGAACCTCCGAGGGTCCTACAAACAAAGACATGTCTATAAAATGGAGGAACCGGTGATTGGCTTGAAAAGTGCTTAATTTCATTTTTTTCCTCATTTTTCCCCTTAGAAATTGTGCAGAGAGAAGTTGTAAAATTATGTGAAAATTTTGTTTATGTTGTGGGCTCTGGGAATACCATTCTTTAGAGATATTCTTAATATTCTGGTCGACCTTGAAAACGTTCAAAGTTCCATTTTTTAGAGTTTTTGAGTTCTAAAAAATGGAACTTCGTTTTTTTTGGAAACATACAACTGGTGTCTAAAGAATGGGAAATCGAAATTTAGAGGTGATCCCGGTTGATAACCTTGAACTCTATAGAATGGAACCTCCAGCTTCCACCATGTGAGGTCAAATAGCGACCGATACTCCTCTAAAGAATGCAAGTTGTCAAACATTGAAAACCCTAAAACCCAGATCTCTAAATCATCGTGGGGTCCTGGAGGAGTCCTGGATCACCATTTCCTAGAGAAAATTCCAAGGGGGATCCCATCAGACTTTTTTTGAACACAAGTGCAACATTCATGGCGTATCGTTGATGCGGATAAGGCTGAAGCCAAAGGCCGAGGCAAGGCTGATGATGCTGATGCTGATGATGGTGGCTTTTCTTACCAGAGTACCGCAGAAGGCGGTGGCAGAAGTTTCAAAGATAGACATCTATAGTCTATAGGGGAGGTGAGTTGTTGTGGATGACAGAGCGAATCCATTGATGGACCGAAAGGTGGTTGGAGTTGTGTTTTTTGGAATAGTTGCAGTGGTCACCTCACCCACGACTGCTGAATGTAGTGTGGTGTGGTAGTTGCAGTTGTGGCTGTAGTTGCAGTGGTAGTTGTAGTGTCATAGTTCTGGTAGTGGTAGCAGTGGCTGCAGTTGTGGCGGTGGTGTAGTGTAATTGTAGTTGTACTGGTAGGGTAGCTGAAGTTGTAGTTGTAGTTGTAGTTGTAGTGTAGTGTAGCCGTAGTTGTAGTCCTAGTTGTAGCTGTAGTTGTAGTGCAGTTGTAGTTGAAGTTGAAGTTGCAGTTGCAGTGTTAGTTGTAGCGTGAGCTGTATTGTAGTTGTAGTTGTAGCTGTAGTGTAGTGTAGTCCTAGTTGTAGTCGTAGTTGTAGCTGTAGTTGTAGTGTTAGTTGAAGTGTAGTTGTAGTTGCAGGCAGCTGTAGTTGTAATTGTCGTGTAGTGCAGTGTAGTTGTAGTTATAGTTATAGTTATAGTTGCTGTTGCTGTTTGGTTGGTTGGTTGGTTGGTTGGTTGGTTGGTTGGTTGGTTGGTTGGTGGTGTTGTTGTTGTGTTGTTGTTGCAGCTGTAGTTCTCGCGTAGTTTAGTGTAGTGGTAGTGGTAGTTGTAGTTGTAGTGTAGTTCAAGTTGAAGTTGAAGTTGAAGTTGTAGTGTTAGTTGTAGCTGTAGTGTTGTGGTAGCTGTAGTTGCAGTTGTAGTTGTCTATCTATCTGTCTATCATTCTGTCTGTCTGTTTATGTCTGTATCTGCCCATCTACCTATCCATCTCTCTGACTACGTATTTATCTATCTGTCTATCTGTCTATCTGCAAGCTTGAAACGTGACAAAATAAAAACGAAGCAATTCTGCGAGACTTCCTCCATTTCTGAAGATGGCAACAACAAAACTAGACGACGGATGGCCCGAGAGCGTCGAGGAGCAGGGTCTTCTGTTGTTAGTATTGAGACACTATATTACAAGACAAAAAATTAAGGATCTATTATAGGGAGACGAGAAGAGTAGTACCAAGACAATATTTTACAAGTACATGACAGTAGTTTGCATCGTATCCCGCGTAAAGTTTTTCACAAACAGAACCTTTTACACACAGACGCTTTTGCACACAGAAGCTTTTACACACACACACACAAGCTTTTACACACAGAGACTTCTACACTGCACACAGACGCTTTTACACACAGACGCTTTTACACACAGAGACTTCTACACACAGACACTTTTACACACAGACGCTTTCACACACAGACGCTTTTACACACAGACGCTTTCCGCTTTTACACAAAGACACGATTGCACACAGACGCTTTTACACACAGACACTTTCACACACACAGAGACTTTTGAACACAGAAGCTTTTACACACAGACGCTTTTACACGCAGACGCTTTTACACACAGACGCTTTTACACACAGACACTTTTACACACAGACGCTTTTACACACAGACACTTTCACACACAGAGACTTTTGAACACAGAAGCTTTTATACACAGACACTTTTACACACGGACGCTTAACACAGAAGCTTTTACACACAGACACTTTTACACACGGACGCTTTTACACACACACACACTTTTACACACAAAGACTTTTACACACAGACGCTTTTACACACAGACGCTTTTACACACAGACGCTTTACACACAGACGCTTTTACACACAAACACTTTCACACACACAGACACTTTTACACACAGATGCTTTTACACACAGACACTTTTGCACACAAACGCTTCTACTCAGAAGCCTCTACACACAGAAGCTTTTACACGCAGACCCTTTTACACAGAGACGCTTTTACAGATAGAAGCTTTTACACACAGACACTTTTACACACAGACGCTTTTACACACAGACGCTTTTACACACTAACACTTTTACACAAAGGCTTTGACACACAGACGCTTTTACACACAGACACTTTTACACACAGACGCTTTTACACACAAACACTTTTACACACAGACGCTTTTACACACAGACGCTTTTACACACAGACACTTTTACACACAGACCCTTTTACACACAGAAGCTTTCAAAATCGCAATTTTACCTCAGTTTTTAGGGAACGAACCTCATTTTAAAGGGTTGTCGCGGACACTTCAGAATCGCAATTTTACTTCAGCTTTTGGCGATCGAACCTTATTTCGTGCGAAAGGGTTGCCGCGGAGGTTGTAAAATCATAATTTTACCTCAGTTTTTGGCGATCGAACCTCATTTTGTGCGAAAGTGTTGCCGCCGAGGTTGTGTTTTTGGCGATCGAACCTCATTTCGCGCGAAAGGGTTGCCGCGGAGGTTGTAAAATCGCAATTTTACCCCAGTTTTTAGCGATCGAACCTCATTTCGTGCGAAATGGTTGTCGCGGACACTTCAGAATCTTAATTTTGCCTCAGTTTTTGGCGATCGAACCTCGTTTCGTGCGAAAAGGTTGCGTTTCGCGCCGTCTCGTTGGCACTGCCCGCGCCTTCAAGAGAGAGATAGAAAAGAAGGAGAGAGCAAGAGGGCAAGAGAGCAAGAGGGCAAGAGAGCAAGAGCGCAAGAGAGCAAGAGGGGAAGAGTAAGATGGCAAGAGAGCAAGAGGGCAAGAGAGAATGTGAAGATGTGAAGATGTGAAGATGTGAGGATGTGAAGATGTGAGGATGTGAAGATGTGAAGATGGGAAGATTGAGAAGATGTGAAGATGAGAAGATGAGAAGATGTGAAGATGAGATGTGAAGATGAGAAGATGTGAAGATGTGAGGATGTGAAAACGAGAAGATGTGAAGATGTGAGGATGTGAAAACGAGAAGATGTGCCGATTTGAAGATGTGAAGATGTGAGGATGTAAAGATGAGAAGATGCGAAGATGAGAAGATGTGAAGACGAGAAGATGAGAAAATGTGAAGGTGAGCAGATGTGAAGATGAGAAGATGTGCCGATTTGAAGATGTGAAGATGTGAGGATGTGAGGATGAGAAGATGCGAAGATGAGAAGATGTGAAGATGAGAAGAGGTGAAGATGAGATGTGAAGATGAGAAGATGTGAAGATGAGCAGATGTGAAGATGAGAAGATGTGAAGACGTGAGGATGTGAGGATGAGAAGATGTGAAGATGAGAAGATGTGAAGATGTGATGAGAAGATGTGAGAATTGAAGATGTGATGTGAAGATGTGAAGATGTGAAGATGTGAAAATGTTTGACAGACCCCCACTATTAGAAGAACGCTTTGCTCAGACGCTCTCGGGAAAAAACGAAGCGATTCTGCGAGACTTACTTCAAAAATAGAAAGTTGAGTGCGGACCTGACAGCCTCGTGCCAATGCATCTTATTATTATTTTTCCATCCCATGTCTCTAAAGTACTGCGCGTGGCACGAAAAAGTGAGGCCAGGTCATAGAAATTTGCATCTGTCACGCAAAATCATCGAAGCGAGGATGACGATCTGATGCTCCGACCTACGCGAAATGCATCTGTGCAGATCCTCTTCAAACGTCCCACCTCCGCAAAACCCCCATGTTTTGCTCACTTTTTGCAGCGTGCAGAACCCCTTGGGCCTGCCAGCAAAAACGACGCTTGAACATCGGAAAGTGGCGCTGACATGTGGTGTTTTAGCATTTTCACTTCGAAATGTGCGTTGTGCCACAAATGCGTGCGCTTTTTCGACATCTGAACTTCCAAAAGTGCTCCGAACCTGAAACGCTTTGCCCATTTTGACTTGGAAATGCGCTTCGCACCACAGCGCTGCTGCACTTTTTCCACATCTCAGCATCAAAAAGTGCTCCGGTGCTGAGGTGTTTTGAGCATTTGGATGCATTTGGACTATTTTGGCTTCAAAACGCGCTTCGCCCCACAACCCCGTGCACTTTTTCGACGTCTGAACTTCCAAAAGTGCTCCGAACCCGTAAGTTTTAACACTTTTGACTTCGAAATGTGCTTCGCGCCACAACGGCGTGCGCTTTTTTCCCACATTTCCACTTCCAAAACTTCTCCGAACATGAGGTGTTTTGGGCATTTTAACTTCAAAATGTGCTTCGTACCACAGCTGCGTACAATTTTTCATATCTCATCTCCCCAGTGGCTCCGCACCCGCCGTTTTAGCGAGCCTACTTTTCGACCCTCCGGAGCCCCAAATTTTTGGAAAAACACACTGTTTCGCGACTTTCCTACCTTTTGGCGCGCCTGGATCTTCTTTCTTCTGCCTTTCTCTTCTCTGATCTTCTTTCTTCTTTTCTCTTCACCTCTGCTTATATTGCTTTTTCCATCTGTCCATATTGTCCGAAGTTTGACTTCTAAACTTCCTTCAGTCATAAGATATCATTAAATAGTATGATGATACTGGTGATAAGGCTGATTGGGACGATGAACACAAGAGCACGAGGATGAGGATGCAGGATTATCGCAATCTCACTCACTGTATGAGCCCCCCGGTAGAATGAAGTGGTGCTGCACCGGTGGCACAGCAACGACATAAACATCTATATATATATATATGCATGCAAAGTGTTTTGGGCACTTTGCAAATTACATGTCATGTCTATTAAGTGCTCGGCATGCAGAGCCAAAATCCAACGCCCCAGCGTTGGAAGAAGCCGGGAAAGCCTCTGCTAGACATCCTGATTCCCGTTGGGTGTTCAACTTAGGATGCAGCACCAGGTTTTCATCCCAAACACCTATATTATATAATTAAAAAACCTGGAGGGCCAAGGTATGAGCAAAAAAAAAGTGAAACGATGAAAAGCTGACCTCACCCCTATTTCTGAAAATGAAAAATCAAGGTACAACAGATTAAACTCAGTGTCTCTGGGGTATGTTGAGAATTAAAAATAAAAATGGCACAAGAGATGAAAACAGCAGTGCTCAGCGTGTGTTCAAAAAACACCTTAAACTTCCCCAGAGAACGGTCAACCACATCCTTTTCATCCCACCCAGCTTCCGCTCCCACATCGTATCACTGCCTTGCCAACACGAAGCAAATGCCAAAGCTTTCAACGTTGGCATATCAAACAAACAACTTTTTGAGGTAACCGCTCTCCATGTTACACGACGCATTTGTGCCAACCCATCCTGAAACAAAGCCCCAAAGATACACCACTAAACTTCACATCCTTAGGCGTTAGACTGACTTTCATCTTACACATACCTCTTTTTTGAACTTTGCCGAAGCAGCTCTCCATGTTACACCACGCCTTTGTGCCGACCCATCCTGAACCTACTTCCCAAAGATACATCACAAAACCTCAGACCGTAAGATTTTCATCTCACACACCTGTTTGGAACTTTGCCGAAACAGATTACACCTCGCATGTGTGCCAACCCTGAACCAATGTTTCAAATATACACCACAAAACATCAGACCCCAAGATTTTTATCTCACACATCCCTCTTTTGAACTTTGCTGGAGCAGCTCTCCATATTACACCACGCATGTGTGCCGACCCATCCTGAACCTACCTCCCACGGATACATCACAAAACCTCAGACCGTAAGATTTTCATCTCACACACCTGTTTGGAACTTTGCTGGAGCAGCTCTCCATGTTACACCACGCATGTCAGCCAACCCATCCTGAACCAACGTCCCAAGACACACTACAAACTTCAGAGCAGAAAAGGTTCATCTCACACATCCCTGTTTTGAACTTTGCCGGAACAGATTACACCTCGCATGTGTGCCAACCCTGGACCAATGTTGCAAAGATACACCACAAAACCTCAGACCACAAGATTTTCATCTCACACATCCCTCTTTTGAACTTTGCCGGAGCAGCTCTCCATATTACACCACACATGTGAGCCAACCCATCCTGAACCAACGTCCCAAGACACACTACAAACTTCAATCCGAAAGTTTTCATCTCACACATGCTGTTTTGAACTTTGCCGGAACAACTCGGAACAGATGACACCACGCATGTGTGCCAACCCTGAACCACCGTTCCAAAGATACACCACAAAACCTCAGACCCTAAGATTTTCATCTCACACATCTGTTTGGAACTTTGCCGGAACAGCTCTCCATGTTACACCACGCACGTGAGCCAACCCGTCCTGAACCAACGTCCCAAGACACACTACAAACTTCAGATCCGAAAATTTTCATCTCACACATTCGTGTTTTGAACTTTGCCGGAACAGATTACACCTCGCATGTGTGCCAACCCTGAACCAATGTGGCATAGGTACACCGCAAAACCTCAGACCCCAACATTTTCATCTCACACATCCCTCTTTTGAACTTTGCCGGAACAGATTACACCTCGCATGTGTGCCAACCCTGAACCAATGTGGCAAAGATACACCGCAAAACCTCAGGCCCCAAGATTTTCATCTCACACATCCCTGTTTTGAACTTTGCCGGAACAACTCGGAACAGATGACACCACGCATGTGTGCCCACCCTGAACCACCATTCCAAAGATACACCACAAAACCTTAGACCCTAAGATTTTCATCTCACGCATCTGTTTTGAACTTTGCCGGAACAGCTCTCTATGTTACACCACGCAGGTGAGCCAACCCATCCTGAACCAACGTCCCAAGACACACTACAAACTTCAGATACGAAAATTTTCATCCCACACATCCCTGTTTTGAACTTTGCCGGAACAACCCGGAACAGATTACACCACGCATGTGTGCCAACCCCTCCTGAACCAACGTTGCAAAGACACACCGCAAAACCTCAGACCCCAAGATTTTCATCTCACACATCCCTCTTTTGAACTTTGCCAGAGCAGCTCTCCATATTACACCACACATGTGAGCCAACCCTTCCTGAACCAACGTCCCAAGACACACTACAAACTTCAGATCGGAAAATTTTCATCTCACACATCCCTTTTTGAACTTTGCCGGAACATCTCGCCATGTTACACCACGCATGTGAGCCAACCCATCCTGTACCAACGTCCCAAGATACACCACAAACGACTAATGACTCAATTTTGCAAACCCATCCTCATCCAACCTCCCAAGATACACCTCTCAAAATTTCAATGTTCACCGTATAGGCGGAAAACATGTCGAGCCTTGCAAGAAGACACGGCCGAATGAAAACCTGTGTGCAACCTTCAGGCCAAAAATGGTTCTCAGTAAGCTTCAGTGGCTTAAACTACCTTCGCCCAACCTATTGCAAAAATGCTCTCAAGAGGTGTTCCCTCGGATGAAATCCTTTGGCTTCATGGTTTATTTAAAATCACAATTCTAAAATATGTAAAAAGGGACCAAAAGATAAAAAGCTGAGGCCTAACATTCTTGGGGCTAAATCTGGCTGAAATGGGGTTAAAAAAACAGGCTCCAGCTCCTGGTTTTCATCCAGGAGCCGCAAACGGGGATCATCCTGGTTAAGTGCGTCCAAAAACCATACAGGGGAATAGTATTGATACCCAAAAGGCCCAGGCCAGCAACACCCTCTAAGAAGGTGAAAGGTGATGCAGGATGAGAACGGATGTGGCAGAGGATGATGACCATGATGATGTTCATGATGATGATGACGATCTGCATACAAAATAACGACCCCAAAATGGAAGCCACGCAAGGCAACAAAACTGAACTTTGCATGCAACAACCTCTTCCATCCTCTACCCAATTGGTAGCAGGAAGGCGCATGAACAGACCCGGAGTTGAAACTGCGACCATGTAAGCGCACCTGCCAAGTGAAGAACCCCTTTATGCTCGAAAAAAATCATCCAATGAAAAGGAAAGAAACATGTATTGAAGCATGGAAACTTTAGGTAGCTGATGAATGCTGATTGCTGATGCTGCCCGCTACCTTTTGTGATACTGCGCAATTCAACTGCACTATAGACCAGTCAGCGCATCTGCAGTGTGGCGAACCTGAGTCTTGAAAGGACTTGAGTAATTTTGAGGCTGTGGCCGTTGGCATTCATAGCCGATGATGAGCGAAAACGCTTCCAGCAGGAGAAGTGCCTTGATTTCCGCCGTTTGTGCATTGTTTGTGGCACAGAGCCCGAGCTCCACCAAGGAAGCAGCATCCGATGCGAGCATGCTCTGGCCAAGACCTCAAACCACGACTCTCAAGACTCTCAAATACAAACGGCCAAACCAAACAAGGAATATGAAGTGTTGTTGGGATTGGAGAGGCGCTGTGCCATATGCATATGTAAATGCCGGCAAACAAAAAAACACATCTAAAGAAACTACACGCATGTATATGTATATATACCCACAACATAATAGGAATACACTTCTGCAATAAATATCCATTAATGTAATGTAAACATATTGTAGAATACCGCGAAGATGTCTATAGAAAAATATATGGCGTACACTTTGTTTGTTCATATTTCTATATGTACTTACAACCATTATGATATTAAAAAACATATACTTTGCAATATATTATGTCAAATGGTAAAAACCATAGTTATAAACTCATATCTAAAATCACAAACAATCAGAAACATGTTGTTCACTGAACCCAAACAACGCTCTTCCAGGCGCACCCGCTTATGAAACGGAGGGGCATTCGGGATAGGGTCGTTGGGTGGGAGGTGAAACAAATCAAATTTCATTTAATCCTATAATTGATCCTAATTGATTTCATCCGATTCTTTGCACTTCTGTCTCTCAATGTGCCTTCAAATACTTTGTTCAAAACCCGAGCGGCGAGTCCATCAGGTGCACTCGGATCGAAGCATTGGGGCCTGCAAACATGGCAAGGAACATCATAAAAACAAATGCAGGCGAGGAAATCATGCCTTTAATGCGAGCAAGAATAAATTGAGTTGCCCGCATTGGGCTTAAGACTGGGCGGGAGTGTTTCGGGATGGTGCCCGGCAAGGTGCAGGACATATATTCTTGAGGAAAGCAAATCGGGATCCAATCGGATCCGACCCAGTCGGGTACCAATTTTGCACTTTTTGGCACCTGTGGGGGCAGCCAAGATTCAGGTTTGGTTTTGGATGATTTTGGCGGCCTCCCGACAGGCGCCAAGGTTGGCGGCAAAATTGTGCCCAAAGCGGTGCCAAAAAGTGCAAAATTGGTGCCGGCTGGCCAAAAGTTGCACCAAGACATACAAAATTGGTGACATGGATAGAAACCGCTCCCGCACCACCTTCCCATGCCCTATTTTCCCTTGCCGTGCGCCAATATAACCCCCCCAAACGGCAAAAGCAGTCTTAAGCCAAACAAGGTTCTACAAAGAATAAGTGCATGAGGAGCAAGGAACAAAACTAATTAATTCTATTGTCAGTAATACCAACCATTTTCACAGAGCAGGCAAGACTGAACAAACGCAAAGACATGCAAAGAAACCCTTAAAGATTGACCAGCACAGAGAGCACAAGAAGGGTTTTCCTGATCTCTGGCAAGTACACTTGACGCCAAAGCGGGGACGACAGCTAGTTGGGCAAGGAGGGATGTGTATTGAAAGAATATGTGGCCTACAATTCGATGTTGCTGGCATGCTTCCAGCGGTGTATCATGATATTCCAGCTCGCATGCACCATAATCTTCCACAGCCCTCCCCCTGACATCCTAGCAAACCAGCGTCAACATTACGCTCCTGGTACCTTACTCGCCAAATGCATCCAATACAAAATGCCCCAGCCGAACGCGCTTCGGTTGAGCCACTTTGCAACTATCTGAATCTGATTGAACCTCTTTCCCTCGGCCTTTCCTTCCTTGTTCCTGTCAGTGACTAAATGCCAGTATAGTATCCGCACGAGGCGGGGCGGAAGTTGCCTTAGGGATATACTATACTTACTTGTGCTTAGCAGAATTTTAGATTTTTTTGGGGCCTTGTTTTTATTCAAAGTCAGGGGTGTGGCAGGGGCAGCTAAAAACGAGAATCAAAAATATCTTTCAAAGAAGTAAACGAGAAAACCATGTATATAATAGAAACCATTTCCGCCACTGTGCAGACACATGCCTGACCATCATATATATCTCCTAAGGAATGACGTTTCAATGCCATTAGACTTCGTTTGCTGACCTTTGATAAACAAAGAAGCTTCAGACGAAACTTGCAACATGGTGGGATGCAACCGGTAAATCCATGCATGGAAAAAATCACCAAAATAACTTTGCATGGTTTCAACGAGAAATGTTCCTTCAGGGAACGAGGAAAGGAAATAAGTTTCTGAATCTTGATTGTTGAAGCGGCGAGATTGGAACAATGAGGCTGCACGCGTTCCATTTTGGCAGAGCAGCTGATCCTTAACGTTCCAAGAACGCCAGCACATTGCATGTGGCAGCCCGGCCGGAGCAGCCAGACCTGCCATCTGCTTGCTGAGCTTCAAAATTTCCGACTTGCTTTGCCAGTGCGTGAGCAGGAGTAGCCGGAGCAGCTAATTCCTGTCACACGCTCGCAAGTCGTACAAGCCAGGCGGTAACCCCCGGGGGGTGTGGGCGTCCCCGGTTTTTTTTTCAGATTTCCCAGGGATTTTTTTCAGGATACGGGGCCTATATAGCAAAACACACAAGGCCAGAAGCAGCAACCATGTGGAAAGGGTTCGCGCCCCTACATTGTGGGGTGCTTTTTACTTCTTGATACTTCATGCAATTTGTAGTGAAAAAGTCCTGGCTGAGTTGCTGCGATCATCATGAAGCTAAGCCATTGCAACCATTGCTTTGCAGGTCATTTCACGATTGTTTGCTCAGCATGTCATTAAAATGAAAGACTACCATCATATCATCACTAGGACGTAATCAAGACAAATGAACTACTGACGGGAAGCAGGTTAAGGCAGCAGTTCCAGTCTACATGGCTATACCGGCTATACCCTTGATGGCTGCAGGAGGTCGGTCGCTGCCACTTGTTGAGCTCAATCCTTGTCCCAAACTGAGATGGCGAAACTCCATGGGAATCCCCTCTATATGAGGCGCCATATTTTTTTTTGGAACAATAACATCCTGGAAATGCAGTTTTGTATGGTATTAACAATGTCTTTTGCTTATGCACATGGATACGGGGGGTGGTATTGCAATCGCGCGCCATACTTATACAATGCTTGATTGGATACCTTCCTTGCTTGCTGCCTGGCTGGCTCCCTGCATGGCTTGCTCACCTTCTCGCTTCGCTGACTGCCGTGCTTCCTCCCTTGCTTGCTTGCTTGCTCGCTCGCTCGCTTGCTCGCTTGCTTGCTTGCTTGCTTGCTTCCTGCCTTGCTTGCTTGCTTGCTGGCTGGCTTGCTTGCTTGCTTGCTCACTGGCTTGCTTTCTTGCTTGCTGGCTTGCTTGCTTGCTGGCTGGCTGGCTTGCTCGCTGGCTTGCTTGCTGGCTGGCTGGCTTGCTTGCTGGCTTGCTTGCTGCCTTGCTTGCTTGCTTGCTGGCTGGCTGGCTGGCTTGCTTGCTTGCTTGCTCACTGGCTTGCTTGCTTGCTTGCTGGCTGGCTGCCGTGCTTTCTCGCTTGCTTGCTCGCTCGCTCGCTTGCTTGCTGCCTTGCTTGCTTGCTTGCTTGCTTGCTGGCTGGCTGGCTTGCTTGCTTGCTTGCTTGCTTGCTTGCCTGTTCCCTGCGTGGCCTGTGAATAGATTTCTGAAAAAAATCCCTGGGAAATCTGAAAAAAACATCCCCGGAAAAATACGTAACCACCAGCGGGCCCCAAACGTCATCCTCCTCTTCGTCTCCTTATCGTCGTCATCGCCATCCATCCTGGTTTGTTTTTATTTTTTAGGCGGAGGCTCCTCAGTCGCCTTGGCTTTCGGCTTGGGCTTCGGCTTCCCAGACGCATTTGGTTTCCTTTTTTTGGTTTCTGTCTTTGCTTTTGGGCCTGGCTTCGGCTTCGGCTTCGGAGTCGGAGTGTGGGTCATGACGCCGATGGCTTGCGCATAGTTGTTGTTGAACAAAGGGCTCGACGGGTCCAATCCATATTTTCTGATGTTTGTGTGATGTTCTTTGGCAGCCTTTGGACTCAGAAAGTCTTTGCACCATGGCGCCCATGCTGAAAATTAGATATATATAGGTCAAAAGATAGCCCCCGGACGGCTTTTGGGGAGACCGTGCAGATCAGGAAGGTTGGCCTGCCAGAATCCAGTACGCATTTTTGAATGGCCGTAAAAATAGCACGCAAAAAATATGCATTTTCAATATGCATTTTTGGGCAACACGCATTTTCAATATGCACTTTTGATGGCTCCAAGATTTTCCAAACATATGCATTTTTCCATGGGAAAATGCATATATTTGTATATTTTTTGGCTGGCTGCAGTAAACGCTTACTTCCTGGATTGTCCAAATCAACGTTTCGCTGAATTATGCATTTTTGACCGCTCCAAGATTTTCCAGAAATATGCATTTTTCTATCGGAAAATGTATATGTTTTGCTTTTCGGCTGTCTGCAGTCCTGTGGTGATTTTTCTCTACTTCTTTTTCTCTGTGCCATTTGAATGTCACTCAAACAGTTTGGCAAGAGATTCTAGTACCCACTTTGGAGTCTCAACTTGAGCCAGGTGTTCCATATTCTGGAAAACTCAAAGAAAATTGATCTCCATCATCTCAGTTCTATCCAGACTTAGGGGGTTTTGACTTGGCTCCTGCGACCAACTGTGGGCAGAGACAACTCGGTATGGCAGGGGTGCAGGATGCGATTGCAAGTTTCGTGGGCATCTTCACGTGTCGTTGAACACGTATAGTATGTACCATGCTTGAAAGCAAGCAGTCTGAATGTTTTTTGCACAAAACGATGAGGAGAGAGATCTTCTTTGCCGAAAAGCAGATGGCTGAATCATAGGATTGTCAACTGCGATTTTGGTTGTGCAAAACATCTCAAGGAATAAATCTCTGAGTTGTATTGATCTAGTGTCCTTCCATGATGTGTCATGATGCTTGTGAGTGCGTTTCTCTGATCTTGCATCAAATCTGCCAGACTTTAAAAAACCATGCTGACAAGCTGTCACTCAAAGGGAATGCTTGTTCTTCTATCTGCGTTGAGTTGTACAAATGTATACAATCGTTGCCATTGCCATGTCATCTGTCCAGGGCACATTGATGTGCGGATCTGCGCCTGGAGTGGCTACTACGCTGCCTGCCAGATTCTCTGGTTCTTGTTTATGAACTTGTCGACATTGAGCAACATGTACACTTGCTTCTGGACTGGTGATCTCCAAATCTGGTAGAAGATCCATCCAAGACTCAATGTGTCTATATCGAGTGGTTTGGAATCCGGTCATCCATCGTTGTAAATCCATTGTACCCCTGTTATGTTTCATGAGCTGCATAAACCGATACAGAAACACTGTTTGGGCTCCTTTGATGACATGAGGTTGCAAGAATCTCTTGAAATAGTTCACACCATGTTTAGGATCCCTCTTCAACAAACGTTTGTAAAAAGCTGCTTCTTCTTCGAGTCTGTTCCTCAAGGCAGGTCCACGTTTCTCAGGTTCCAAATCTGTGATGTCACACCAATCATCAACTGCATCTTTGAAAGCAAAGAAACTGGTCTTTCCATATATGACGGAGCTACGATACCTTGTGGTTATCTGCTGAGCCATGTGAATTGCAGGTTGTTGGGGTCCTCTTCATGTGATTCATACTGATTCCATGAGCTGACATCGTCGACAATGTCGAAGTCATCTTCATAGCCATGGTTTGTAATTTATGCTCTACCCTGTACACCCGGAGCAATGATTCGCTACCATTTGAAGAGGGGCAGTAGCGTCCTTCAAGTAAAGGATCAGCTAAAGCGTCTTCCCAGGCTGCAAGCAATGTTTTTCCTCTCTCGGCCAATTAGCCAGTCAGCGCGTAGCCTAGTTGACAAACTATACCCCTATATCTTGTGGGGGGGGTTGGGGGTCACAGTTCGACATGAAAGATCATGAAAACTACATCCAGTTTGCCCCCAATTCATTGCCAAACCAAATCCAGACCGCTAGCCAGCCAGCTTTCGTGACAATGGAATTGGTTCCAAAATCCTCATGAATCGAGTGCTGCTCCAAGTTGACTGCCTTCTGAAAGAACCGGAAGCACCACTAAATGGAGCGCGGGGTGGTTGAAGCAAAACAGCCTGCTCTGTTGGCACCTCAGCAGTGCAGCAGTGCACAAAGCGAGGAAAGTGATGGTCGTTGGGCCGCATTGGCCAAAGACCAACATGGGCGAGTCCAATTGAAATTATCTTGTTTTTTTAGAAAAGCCACGTCTGGTCAGATTGAGGCGGGTTGAATTGAGCCATGCGCTCGTGTACGAGGCCTCATGCGAAGAGCTGCATAGTGCTGATTGTTTACAACTTTCATAAACGCGAGCTGCACTGAGCATCCTACACGGACGAAGCTATCGCTGGTCGAAGAAAGCAAATCAAACCAAGAGGATCGGGATCTTCTTCCTGCGCATTCCGGATGGCTACAAATAATTCAATCGATTTCAATGCATTGAAAGATGCTTCAAAGGAAAGGTTTGTCAGCGATCGATAGCAATCGGCTGACTTGCACTGCGCCTTCATTTCACTCCATTTCATGCCTGTATATTGCTGGCCTGATGGGACATGCAAACCACGCATTCTGCCATTGATCCCTGGTCAGGGCGAATTGGTTTCAAATGTATGCAAATGTTGCAAATGATTGGAGCACAAACAATTCGTGGATGACTCGCGTTGACTTGCGTTGGACAGTGCCTGGTCAGAATCAACTGGATTTGGGCTTGTCTCCTTGAATCCAAATTGAAAAAGCACTTCTTCCCTCATGTTCTCTCACATCAAAATGTTCGAAATTATTCCCTCAATTTCCCTCATCTTTCACGTCATTTCCAATTCATGTTCCATCTTTCTATATCTTTCCCGACTTTAAATTAATGTCTTTGTACGGCACGTGTCAAGGCTACAAGGCTGCGGCAGTCTCCGGGCTATGAGCTGGAGTTTCTTCATCATATTTCTGGCCAGCCTCGAAAAGTTTGAACGTTTCTGAAAACATCTTCAGCATTCTTCCACCCTGTGCGTGCGAATCGAAAATTAAAGGACCGGATAGCCCCACAAGTCAACTTCTTCCAATAATCAGCAACAAATGCTGTGGCCGGGACGGGGAAGGAAGGAAGGACAAAGGAGGAGGTGGAGGAAAGATGGTGTTGGACAAAGTTGTGTGTGTGAAAGATGGTGTGTGACAAAGTTGTGTGTGAAAGATGACGTGTGTGAAAGATGGTGTGTCAAAGATGGTGGGTGACAAAGTGGTGTGTAAAAAATGGTGTGTGAAAGATGGTGTGTGACAAAGTTGTGTGTGAAAGATTGTGTGTGACAAAGATGGTGTGTAAAGGATGGTGTGTCAAAAATGGCGTGTGACAAAGATGGTGTGTGAAAGATGATGTGTGACAAAGTGGTGTGTGACAAAGTGGTGTGAAAGATGATGTGTGAAAGATGGTGTGTGACAAAGTGGTGTGACAAAGATGGTGTGTGAAAGGTGGTGTGTCAATGATGGTGGGTGATAAAGTGGTGTGTGAAAGATGGTGTGTGACAAAGTTGTCTGTGAAAGATGGTGTGTAAAAGATGGTGTGTCAAAGATGGTGTGGAAGATGGTGTGTGACAAAGATGGTGTGTGAAAGATGGTGTGTGAAAGATGGTGTCTGACAAAGCGGTGTGTCAAAGATGGTGTGTGACAAAGTTGTGTATGAAAGATGGTGTGTGTGTGTGAACCATCTGAACAGATGTAAAACCTCTACCTGCTTTTTTCGATTTTCAAATCTATTCTCTGGAAGTGTTTGCATCATGTCCAAAAACTGCAGGGGGTGCCGGGGGCGCTGATGAGACTGGCACTAACAAAGACACTCATCAGTTGCCTGTGATATCGATGGGGACGCTAATGGACGTACTTGCATTTTTCACTGCAATGGCAACCGGCTAAGCCAAGAACCGGCACGTCGAACAATGGGTTTCTGCTTTTCATTTTACTGCACTCTTGTCGCAATCTGTCAACTGAAGTAACCACTTGGTTTAGATGGATAAGTTGCTTCTAGCAAGGACGTAGAAAGATTTCCTTCACACTGTTTCTCGCCTCTGGTCATCAACCAATTCCTGTCAGGTATAAAGGGATTGTTTTTGCACGTAAGATACATTCCGCATCAGAATTCGCAATGACTGTTCTGAGCAAGTGTGTGATTCATGCTGGATTCGTCAAGGTGGCATGAACCCTTCGGGGAATGCTTTTCTAAGCAAAGTGTGGACGCAACGACCTGATGTCTGAATTTACACTTTTGAATTAGTAATTCGCCTAAGTAAAGTGAACTGCTGGCCTTACTTCAATTTTCACCCGTCGGTCGAGTGAGTGTTGAACAGCTGGCCGCTGTGCTTGGCCCCACCATTTTCCAGCGATGCAAGGGTTTGTAGCCTGAAGCTGCGACAACAATCCTTCTGTTATCTCAAGAGACTGACCGCAGCCCTTTCCATATGAAAAATCAGGCAACAGGACATTTGCTTGCAGGTTTGGTGACTCTTTCTTTTTTGGTCGTTGGTGAGGTTCAATTGTGCACGTAATTCAGGGGTTGACAACGTAAGCTGTCCATAGGGTTGACGTGACATCTAGGCCTCTGAGCCTTCAACGAGAGGGGAATTTTGCATGACTATGTGGATGTATCATCTGTGGAAATTTTCTTATCTTCTAAACCTGATAGTGAAGCCATGTTTCCGGGACGCTTTCCCAACATCCCGGACTCTATGTGGAATTTTGGATGGAACTCTCAGATGATGGGTCTTCAGGGTCAATTTTGTGGAGGTGATCCAATGGGTCAACAGTCTCAAGCTCAGGCTCAGGCGCAGATCTCAGCACTTCAACAACAGAATGCGATGCTGAATCAACACCTCCATTCACAAGCTCAATCCCATATCAACCACCTCCATGCAACAGCTTATTCCATTCCACCAACCTCCTTCAGCTTCATTCCCATCCACTCCACAACCATCTGCACCTCAGGCACCAGATCCACCGGCTCACGCGGCAACTCCAGCCACCCAATATGGGCCTTCCACGCCCTTCAATCCTGATGAAATACTTCAACAGATGAAGTCCACTGTGGAATCCAGTATCCAAGCAATGGTAGAAAAGACTCAAGCCCAGTATCCCAACTCTCCCAAATGCCACACCCGTACAATCCACCAGCCATCATCCTCAAACATGCAACATCAACTACCTCGACAACGCTCTCCTCGACGCTCTCCACGACGATCTCGATCTCACCATCATGGATATCCTCCCAGGAGACCTGACGAACGTCCAGTCTCCACTCGACGCAGCCCGAGACGAAGACGTTCATCCAGGCGGCACAGAAGATCCTCCCGAAACCGCTCCCATTCCAGGAGCCACTCCCATCGTCGCCACGACTCTTCACGCAGAGAGCGTGAGAGCTCCATTACTCTCAAGTCCGCCTCGCCTCAACGACGAGAGGACATACACGCACTAGAGGAGTATCATCAACCACCTGACTACTCCTCTCAGATGCCAACTCTTCAAGCTTCGTCGAAGTGGCAACACCAATATTCCATCGAGGATAACAAGCCAAAGGGTGACACCTACCACCCTGAACATTCTTCCGGATCCAAGTGGCAATCCTGGGGTACGTGGAAGAACTACCCCAAGAATTCCCTCCTCCAAGTATCAATCTACATGGAAAGATCCCAAGCAATCCTCCAACCGTCACGATCCCTCCCACGACTCTACCACAAAACCACTGACAGCATACTCCACTTCCAAATCCACAGCCACACGCCAGAACCCTGAGTCTAGAAATCTA
>CAMXCT020004392.1:0-38790 GCA_947184155.2 Cladocopium goreaui
TCTCTCTATCTATGCCTCTATCTATCCATCTCTCTCTCTATTTATGTCTCTATCTATCTGTCTATCTCTCTTTCTATCTATCTCTCTCTATCTATCTATCTATCTTTCTATCTGTCTATCTATCTATCTATCTATCTTTCTATCTCTCTGTCTATCTATCTATCTATCTGTCTGTCTATCTATCTATCTATATCTCTGTCTCTCTATCTGTCTATCTATCTGTCTATCTTTTTATCTATCTATATATCTTTCTGTCTATCTATCTATCTATCTCTCTATCTCTCTATCTCTCTATCTATCTATCTATCTTTCTATCTATCTATCTATCTATCTCTATCTCTCTCTCTCTATCTATCTCTCTATCTATCTATCTCTCTATCTATCTATCTATCTCTCTATCTATCTATCTCTCTATCTATCTATCTCTCTATCTATCTATCTATCTATCTGTCTATCTATCTATCTATCTATCTCTCTATCTCTCTCTCTCTCACTCTCTCTCTCTCTCTATCTATCTATCGATCTATCTATCTATCTCTCTCTCTCTATCTATCTATCTATCTATCTATCTCTCTATCTCTCTATCTCTCTATCTCTCTATCTCTCTATCTCTCTATCTATCTATCTATCTCTCTCTCTCTCTCTATCTTCAAATCTTCAAATCTTCAACCAGTGTCCTCTATGTCCAAGCTTCTGTCTTCCCAAGGACGTGTCTGTACAAGGTTGGTTTCGCACTTGTTCGAACTATGTTCGTTTTGACGTTTTATTTTCGAGACGTGAACTTATAGTTCAAGACATAGTTCAAGACATAGTTCAAGACATAGTTCCAATTTTCGAACCCCTAGTGTTTTTAACGTTTTGACTTCCAACTGTGCTTCGCGCCACCGCGGGGTGCACTTTTTCATCTCTCATCTGGCCACCTGGCTCCGCACCCGCCGCTTCAGCGACCCTACTGTTCGACCCTCCGGAGCCGCAAATCATTGGGAAAACACGGTGACTCGCGATATACCCACCTTTTCGCGCATCTGCATCTTCTTTCTTCTGACTCTTTCTCTTCTCATCTTCTCTCTCCTAATCTTTCTCTTCTCGCTGCCTCTTCCCTGCTCTGCTTTTCATCTGTCCATATTGTCGGGAGTTTGCCTTCTAAACTTCCTTCGGCCCTTGAATAACTACAAATAGTCATTACAGTTTCGACCCCATTGCCGTGCACTGTTTCGGCTACCTTGACCGGTAAATCGTCATGTCCGTCAGCGATATCCACAGGCATCCGCACCATCGCTCTGTTACTGTGTTCATACCAAGAGGGTTGCCCATATATAGAAAGGAACTCTCTGGATGAAATGTGTTGTGACAAAAACACCGTTCTCCGTCACTAGACTAATGGGAAGTGGATTGCGGGAATCATCCGCGGCCGCACGTTTCAGCTATTTTACCGTCAGTTGATTGTTCAATTTCAGCCTCGGTATTTACTGTCCACCTATAAACCAGTTCATTTGCTTCACCGGATCTCTTACGTTAGCCAAATGCCATGCTATGAAGTCTGAAGACTGGGTGTGTCCGACCACCGGCTAGTTGCACGCTTTCCAACACCATCCGAACATAGACCACTTGTTTCGACAACCACGACATTGACACCTTTTGGGGCGTTGATACACCCTTCTGTAGTCAATTATCCTATCATTCCATCGTTGCTGGTGCTGTTTCGGACGTACCCGGCTGTTTCATGTACGAAGTACGTTGTACTCAAGCCCTAGCAACCTAGGGCAGCTCCCATGTTTTGAGAGTGTCGCGTCACACGGTCCTCAAATAAGATGTTTGAAGAAAATGCTGCTGCAGCCAGCTCCCATTGGACTACTGTGATCAAAATTTATCAGTGGCTAAACCACCCTATGGTCGGTTTGTTCGAGATTGTACCGCCTGATCTACCCAAATATGTGCTTCGCAGGACACTTATGTGATACTTACTTTCCCCATGACATGCCACGAACAGTATCATGGCTCTTTTTGGTTGCGGCTGTTGTCCGGGCTGTTACTTCCAGGACTTGGCAGATCATCCCCCTTAGTCGCCGCTTCGTTGCTGCGGTTACTTTCTAGTCAACATACAAAAAAAATGGAAATTCACCATTTTTTATAAGTAAATCAACTCTCCTCGTTCCCTTGCTCTCTTCTCCTGTTCCAACCCATGCCTAACTTTCGATCTTTCACCCTTCCCTCTCAAGTATTTACACAGGCACCACACACACACACACTTATATTATATGTATATACATAGTGTAACTGTTGGCAATATATATGTGCATACATGCATGCTTGAATGCATGCATATACACATGTTGCACATAAAAGTGTTGCGCACACATTTCTGAGAGGTCCAGGTCTATTTAGTTGTCTTGCATCGATGCTTGTTGTCTTATTTGGCGAGACATCCATACACTCGGCAGGTTGTGCGGCCTGTTTGCTTCCCAGGTTTTTTGCAGTCTGGTGTTTGGCAGCATGCGAGGGGCTGGATTTCGAATTGACTCTTTGACAACCTCACAGCCAACGTTTGTATCCTTGGCCTAGGCTCTCAAAGCCCTGGCTGCTGCAGTACCCTTCGTCCAAACTAGCGTGCGCTCTGCAAGTGATTGAATCGCTGAATGATACAGAATGAGGAAGTGCTCTGGATTCAACAACTTGCCATACCTTTTCAATCCTTTTCATACTTGCTCGATGCCAGGACACGCTAGGGAAGTTGGGTCTTGCTGTGGAGGGCATGGTCAGAGTTGCCTTCGAACCAGTTCGTCAGAGTGTTCTTGCCTCAGCAAGGCAACTCATTGTGCAGGGTTTGTTGAAGTATTTGTTGAAGATGAAGAAGGCTATCGTATGCTATCGTTGGGCTTCAAGGCTTCAACTTAGCCCAGTAACATCCAACGCAACGACCTGGGAGTGTCCAACCAAGGTTGATGTTACCGCCGTGTTCGGAAACAGTTTGGATCCAGATCAAGGTTCCGTACACGCGCAGAAACAGACAGACCACAAAGACCACAAAGACCCCACCTCCAACTTCCAACCATGTCAACAGATATCAACAGATATCAAGCCAGAATACCCTAGAGAGATCACATCACACACTCTAATCGAGAGTTCCTCAGCTAAAAACAGGCTGCCCTGTTGCAGGCAACTTCACGGAGGATAGCTCTGAGCAAGAGCATTCCGAGAAAGTGTTTGGTCCTTGGATGCTATTGACATTGTGAACGCGAACAATCTGGAAAGGAAACTGATTGGAAAGTGCTCGGTGGAAAGTCGCCAATTTGACCCTACCCGATTGAATTCAGAGCCTCTTTTCCCATTCCGCAGAGCTTGCATTTCATTAGAGATTTGAGGTTCGCAAACGTGACTCGCATTCAAGTGCTGCCGGAGGCACCTCTTTTGCAGGGTGGAGAGCACTTGTGGATTGCTGGAGTGTGTCAAGACTCTAATTTTCCATCGTATTTTATCATGTCGAAATTCTTTCGCCCTTGCAGTTCTTGACCTCGATGGCAAGTGTGCTGACTATGGGCCAGCAGCAGATGCTGCTTCACCAGGTTCAGCTCGTGGGCGCAAAAGGGTTCAACATGGACCTGTTTGCAAAGCTGTGGCCAGGACCTTCCCAAACATGAATGACTATATAATAAAGTGTAATAAGTATAATTGACTATAACACACGCACACACATATATATAATATATTATATATTATATTTATGCATATATATATAATATTATATATTATATTTATGCATATATATATGTATGTGCATATGCATATGTATATGTATATGTACATGTATATGTATATGAATATGAATGAATGTACAACTATGTGCAAACAACATCAAACCACCTCAACTATGAGCACATACGATCAAATATCTTTTGGATGATTAAGACATGATAAGGCTATCAAAGACTATCCAAAACTATGACAGTTTCAGAGCCTCCATTCGTGTTGCCGCCGAGCTTGGGCACCTTCTGGGCCACCATGTACAACGGATTACCCTTCGGTTTCCGGATGATCCGCCAGAACTGGCCAACATCTTGTGGACTCTTGCGGACAACATGCTCTAGCTAGCGATATTGGATAATGATAATAGCCGTCATATGCCGTCATGATGCCTAAGTAACCATACGATCAACTCCCACCATTTGCCCCGCTTCTGGAAGAGTTCGACGGGATCACTATCGTCATTATCATCAACATCATCATCACCATCATCATCACCATCATCATCAACAACATCATTGGTATGACCATCGTCTTCTTCTAACAGAATCCTTGAAAATTGGCTCAAAATCTACAGTTCCAGCACTTTGGGTTGCACTAACAGTTCAAACAGAATCCTAACAAACTGTTGCAAAATGCACAGTTCCAGCAATCTTGTTAGAACGAGCAGCTCTAACAGAATCTTAGCAAATTGCTGCAAAATGCCCCCGCCCCACCCCACCTTAAACCATGATAATTAGGTCATCTTGGGCGCAGCATCAAAATCTTGCGCAAGGTCGAATGAGCGTTATCATCGCCCCATCCCACCCCACCCCACTGATGCAGCATCAAAGTCTTGTGCAAAGTCGGGTGAACGTTAGCATCCCCCCACCCCACCACACCCCACCCCACCCCATGTGAGCGTAGCATCAACATCTTGTGCAAGGTCGAGGGAACGTGGTCGAAGGAACGTTAACATACCCATCCCACCCCACCCCATGTGAGCGCAGCATCAACATCTTGCGCAAGGTCGAGGGAACGTGGTCGAGGGAACGTTAACATCCCCACCCCACTCCATTCCACCCCACCCCATCCTACTCGTACCCGATGTAAACTGTGGGGCAAATGGTGGGCGTTGCGTCTAACCATACAACCCCACTGCGAATGACTAAATGTCGCAGTCTCATGCAATCTCCATTTCCCTTTGCTGTAGGCCTCAAATGCAGTACGTGGCCTAGAAGGCTTTGCAGCTCAAGAGGCCTAGATCTGTGAGACGAAATCCGAGCAATCGATTGTATATATATATACACGTGTGTCTGTGTGCTCTATATATATATAACAACATGTAACAAATGAAAGCACATGTTAGATTCTTCATAAAAGCCACGAATGTAGAACAAGGCCGGTGAGGAATCCTCAATCAATTAACACAATCAACACGTCACCTATGAGACTTCACAAGTCCCATTGACATGGTATGAGAATTTGGAAGGGAGAATGCTGAGTAATGCGTGGTATCTAGACAAAGTACAACAGCCCTAAAGACATTTCAAGAAGCGACTCTCCAAACATGAAGACCCATGTACTGCAGGCGCAACTTCTATCAACATTTCCCCCAAATTCATGACACCTCAAGAAGAGTTGCATGACCGTTGCCACGAGACTGAGACTGGCACAGTTCTGGTATATTCAGACGAAATGCCTGTTCCCCTGTGTGTGTTTGCGCTGAATCGAAGGCTTGGAGTGCTATTGTTTCCTTACTGTCCCATGCTCAAATCACAACCGGGTGCTTTAGATATGATTCGATCAGGAAAGTGGTTTTGGAAGTGTGGAAGTGAAGCATTGTGGCATGGGTGAGGTCGGCAGTTCAAGGGACGTCTTCATCAGATGGACCAACGCTGACGCAGCAGGTGGGGCAGCGCAGGACATGGACGGCAGTATACGGCAGTTGCTAGACTCCGTTGGGACCCCCCTACGTAGACTCCGAGAGAGATTCCTGATTTGATTTCTGTTACTATATATTTTAATATATTTTATATGTACATAATTGTACATATTTATACATAATTTTACGTAATTATATATTTGTACAAGACACACACCCACACATATACATATATATATATAATTATGTGTATATATATACATATGTATATATATATATATATCTCTCTCTCTCTCTCTCTGTAATTATTGCACTGGGCCACTTGGCGAATCTGTTCGAAGCCACTGTCGGTGCCTGGTTGAGGTGCGTGCTTTGATTGATGGCCTCGGTGCGTTGGCGTTGCCGCTGCACCTCGTCCCGATTGGAAGGAGAAAGTATGAGAAATTAGCCAAGGTTGCATTCCAAAGTCCCACTGTAAACACTGTAGCGATTCCAAAGTCCCATTTCATGGAGGTATACCCGTACACTTGTCATGTAAGTCATTACGTCCTACGTAATCCCAAGCAGGTGACCTCGGCATGGGGACATGCAGCCTCTTGGAGTTGTGTGGCCAAGCCAAGGTTGCCTGTTGGAAGGGAGCCACACTCAGTTTTTAGGTTTTGCCAGGTTGCCATGGTATTTTGCAGCTTCTCAAGCCTCAAATTTTCACCCATTCCCTGTCATTCCCTGATTCTCTCAGGAATTATCACTGCGTTCCCCTCCAAACCAGACTGTCCGGGCGGACATGATATTGGCAAAGGCACGCATCCCGGGTGGTGTACTTGATCGAGCTCAGGTCCAGCAGACCTGTCCTGATGACTGATGGGGTGTAGACAGACAATCCACGGAAAGTATGACATAGATTGACATAGTCATAGTCGTATGATGCAGTCACCAATTTTGGTTTTGAGGTTGATGCTGGCAGTCACGCACTCAGTAAATGGACCTGTTGAAGGATCACCGTGATAGAGAAGCAACCTGAGCAGACATTTGACTGACATTTCAGTGACCATGCTTTGCCAAACATAGCTCGGAGTTGACGTCCTAGTCAGCAAGCCTCTATCGTTGTTCACACTGGCATCCCACTGTGTTGCTGATGGCTCATGATAGCTCCAGCTAGTTCCAGTTAGTTCTATGACGTGAAGTGCAGAGAGTACAAGATTGCCTGAAGTGCCATTGAACTGCCTGACCTCAAGCTTTCTACATACATCTACATACAATGTATTCACTTTCTGAACACCCCCTTGGAAGAGCATAGCGCAACAGAATGCATGTTTGATGAGTTCCATTAGGGTTCCACGTCCAACCTTCCTGGTCCCCGCCAAGCCCTCTAGAACCCACCAAGCATTGGACCAAGCATTGACAACAAGAACGGTAAGAACATGTAAGAACAATAAAGCAACAAGAGCCCAACCTTCAGAGTTGACACTGCCATTCTGCTTTGTATGTTTCCAGTGGTTTGGTTGTCACGCGTAGCAGGCAAGCAAAGCTGACACATGCTGTATGTTGATGTCCATTGGTGTATCGTTGTGCGGAGCTGATAGAGACTTTGGCGCGCTGTCAGGCAGTGAGCTGGCAACCTCCGGCGACGCATGCGCCAGATTTGGTTGCTGTGGGCATGCAGTGGCTTACATGCTTCTCGGTGAAAGATGGTGACAGAGTATCATAGCCATCATCGCTACTTATTCTGCTTCATTGTTTCATATTATTTCCTAGTGCTTACTTCAGTTTGTAAACCAAATATTGCATAATATGTCAATTTTTCTGGATTCGGGCAACCTGCAGCAAGAAAGCATGAAACAACCAAGGTTGCCTCTCAGGCGCCCATGTTGAGTTGTCAGTTTGTCCCTCACCTCGGTCCAGTGTGTAACAGATTTTGACAGTGTCACTGGTCGCATATGCACCATATGCACCATTTTGATGGTCAGGCACCGCTTGCCTCAGATACTGTTGCCATCGTGCCCAGCTCTCACGAGCCAACAGCAGCGTACTCAGTGCTTTTGATGAGCAGCACTGACTCAACATGACTCAACACAAGCCAACAAATAGATACAAAGTTGCATAAGAATAGCAAACATGCATAAACATATATAAACATGTAAAAATCTAACGCAGTGGATAGAATGCGAAGCATGGGGTTACCCTGCTGAACCATGTTCATGGATGTTCTTAGTGATATTCAAAGTGATTTTCATGGATGTTCATTTTTGGGGAGTCTGCAGCGCAAGGGGCTACGCTATGCTAAGGCTCTAAATCACGTAGTCGCTGGCTTCAAGGTTCGCAGCTCCGCGTGAGTATCGTGTGTTCGCAGGCAGCATGCGCAGCATGCGCAGCATGCTGTGTTGGGCTCAACCCGCAGGTTCCAAGCCAATGGTGCGACCACACTGCTCCCATGCCCCTCGGTTTGCTTCAACGAGATGAAGTCACCTTAGACTCGTTTTATCTTGTTTTACCTGAGAGCATTACAGAATTCATAGACTATTCATAGATATTCATATAATAGGCTATCTGTGAATTTCAATCGTTGCAGCCATGATGTACTGCTCAAGTAAGGTGCTACCTGCGAGTTGTGATGCCTCCTGGGTGGCCTAGATGCAACAATTAAGCATATATTCTAACATATTTCACATTGCGGGAAAACCCACACCTCCGAAATTGCACGTAGATGTACATTGTTGCACATTTCTTTCATGAAATGACCTGGACAACAATTGTGAGGTGTCTGGAAAACACTTGATTAAGTATGAATTGCATCGAATTACCACTTTCTCCGGAAATGGCAGTTCCAATTCTCCTTTCTAGCCCATGCAGAAGAGGCGCAAGGGCAGCTTTTCGCAGGTTCTCAGCTCAGAACGAGACCTGTGGAGATGCCTGGGAAGCGACCACCGGCATGGGTCATCAAGCTGACCCGATGCTTGGTTCTGGCTCAGGTCATTTATATCATTTTATATCCCTGCCCTGCCATCTTCCACCATTTTCATCCATGTTCCCAACAGGCATACGAAACAAATTAAAACATTATTTACAGAGGTTGGGTGGCAACCCTGAAGGTTCAAAGATTTCAGCCATTGCCAGACAGAGTTGGTAAGGTAAAAGCAAGGCTTTGAGAAAATGAAGGTTCCATCTAGGCGTTCCCATCGGAAGGGTTCCATTCCAGAGGGTCCTAGCAGAGTGTTCAGCAAAATTTTGGGGAAGGGTCCTGTAAGGTTCCAGACCTATTTCTGGATTCCAGACGCTTTGGACAGTTTCCCATAAAGAGAGCTTTGAATCTTTCAACAAAATTCAATTCACGGGTTTTAGATGGTTCTAGGTAATTTTGGAAAAACGGTTCCAAGCCTCTCAGTGTCTCATTACTTGGTACCAACAGATGAACCGTTGGGGCTTTGAGCATTGAGGGTGTTATGACACACATCAGGACTACAGAGTGCTGGGGGTGATATTATATGGGATATTGGAATGGTATACAATGTTGATATATGTTGATGAATTTCCTTCATTATCCACTTAAGTTCTGGTATCTTGTTTCGTTACTCTTTAGTTCGAGTCTCCCAGTCGAGCTTCCATGCATTCTGTGGCAGATGAGGATGAGATTTCCATTCCTCACTGGAACGGAGCTCATGTTGGGCAATATGTCCTCGTGTAACGCAAGCCGTGACAATGTCTCCGGCCTGGA
Source organism: Cladocopium goreaui (assembly GCA_947184155.2). Classification (NCBI taxonomy): domain Eukaryota; class Dinophyceae; order Suessiales; family Symbiodiniaceae; genus Cladocopium; species Cladocopium goreaui. Next base: position 9,318 of record CAMXCT020004392.1, read on the forward strand.
TGAGCTCAACTTTGCATGGGACCCGTGGGAAGCACTGTGGGGCGTGAGCTGGCCAAACGCGCTCAATGCGCTGGACACTGTGGCATTTCAATTTTCAGTCACTGGGCTGTCACCTTTCAGAGAGAGCCAGATGAGCCAGAGAGAGAGGACAGGATGGACAGGTTGAAGCATGTGACTTCGAGTTTCAGATTGAAACTTTGGCATACTTTGGGGCGTTCCAAGGTTGTTAATCCTGCACTCACTCCAGACACTTAGATGCATTCAACCTTAGTAGCAACCCGAGAGCTGGCATGTTTTGTGCTTGCACAGGAGGACCAGTGTGTGGAAGCCTTCTGGAATTCTGACATATATATAATTATATATATACTTTTATAGTTCATAATTATTTATATGACATATTATAACATTATTGTTATAGTCATTTATAGTTCATGAACTTTGAGGATTGTCACCCTGATACCAAGGAGATGAATGTGTGGCACTTTGAGATGTTGAATGCTTCCGGTCACGTTCAATATGTGGTTGAGAATATTTCAGGGTGCCTGGGCTGCATGGGCGTTGACAGATGGCCATGCCAGGTCCTGTGCCATCGTAGTGTCAGAAGTGATCGTGGTTGTATTTTGTATACACGTTTTACATGGATTGCGAGTGCCTAGCGTTGCTCTAGCATTCTTGTGTATGTTTTTTTTGATACATTTTGTGTATATACAATATATATATATATTATATGTATATACATACATACATATCTACATACACATGAAGTCCACACAATCCTGATAATCAAGCCAGGTACGTGGCACCGTATTCTTGCCAACCACTTCAAGTGTTTCAGGTTTCCCGTTGCCAACGCTTCTCTGGAGAATATTTCGCAAGCAGAAGCTGCGGTGATTGGGCCTGCCTACAATAACATGAGCTTCCTCGTCGTTGCCGCTAAGAACCCCAGCCTGGATTTTAAAGGCTTTGTTTTGTTGTATCAGTTTACTGGAAGACCCCCACCGGTAGAAGTTTTTTTTTTTTTTATAGATGTGTTCCATCATTTCCGTTTTCAAACTTATCTATTTGGGGGCTTCTGCAGTACGGTTCGCAAGCTGCTATTGAGACAGCTGGCGGCAATGAAAGCAACACCATCGACCATCTTGCTATTACTAAAAGGATGTGCCATGACTTGTCCGAGTCGAGATTTGTGGCGTGTCGCACATTGGAGACATCTAAGACCATCTAAGGCTGACATTGCCAAGTAGTTGTGGGGGAGCCTGGGTCGGCTCACCCTTATGGGGTCCACTCCAGTGTCATCTTTCCATCCATATGCCAAACGGCTGCCAGGCTGCATCAAGTTGCTATCAAGCTGCATATCTCTACACACATAATATAATATATATATATACAGATATATCTATATATATACAGATATATCTATATATATATATATATACAGATATATCTATATATATATACAGATATATAATTATATATATATATATTATATTATAAGTATGTATGCAAGCATATGGAGCGTGGATACAAGCATATGGAGCGTATATGAGCATAGAGCACGAAACCATTGCATTTTCTTCGTACACTCTGCGCCTGCAATAAATGTAGCAGCATGTCAATGTGCCAGCTATTTCTAGAGGGAAGAGGCATGCCTGGTTTGGGACTGACTTTCAGCCACAAAGACCAGTATCAGAAGTTTGGGAGGTTTGGGCAAGGAAGTTACAGCAAGAGCGTGTTGGCTGTTTTGGGACGAATTTGTGACGAGGCATTTGCGTGGTGAAGGATGCATTTGATGCGATGCCGAATTCATTTTTTAGTGACTTGGCCAAGCCCAGATTGTGCAGGCTGATGGGAATTCTGACGAATTCTGCAGTTGCAAATCATTTTTCGTGCCATGCTCTGGTGTTTATGGTGTTTTCAACTTGCAGCACTGCATCCTTGGGTAGGTTCATTTGCTGGTGCCGCAACGGATAGAGGGTCAGCTCGGCTGATTGAGGTCTTTGCGCAGATCCGATGCTTTTCTATGTTCCTCCCGAAGATGAAAATGAAACCGAAACAGAAACCCAACCTGCTGCTTGGCCCAGCGTGAGGGCATTTAAATTGCTTCAACATGCTTCAAGCACACTGGTCACGTTTCGTTTGGTGTTTTCTGCTTCATCTATGAAGAATTGCAGCAAAATGCTGCAGAAAGTGCCAGCCGCTTAGGCAATTCTGAATGGTAACGAGTCTTGCCTACCTCATGCTACAAGGGCCCGCCCGAGCAAGGCCCTGACAGTGGAGCTTCAGATGCTGCGTTGAAACATTTGATGATTCGTTTGGCGTTGGACCTGCTGAGCTGCTGGACCAGTAAAAAATCAAAACATACTATCAAACACGAATCTAACCGTATCTAACATAATTTTATAATATTCTATATAATAATTCTAATATCTGAGCTTTCTGTCGCTTTCCAGGCGGTCAGCTTCGTGCGCCATCAGGGTGCTTGCATGACGCCGACGGGGGTGCCGCATTTTCATTATTTTAACCGCACGAATCGATCGCATTGCGAGATGATGTGCGCACAAAGATGCTTGTCCAACAGTACTGAGTCAGTAGTGGATGGTGGGTATCAAGCCTAATGGGCAAACACTTGAGGAATTTGAGAAAGCTGAAGAGAGCGAGTGAAGGTGAATGAAACCAGATGAAGTTGCCTCACAAGTGCCATGGTTGCCACAGGCACCATGGTTGCCATGGCCTTTGCGTTCAGGTATGTTCAGGTGCATGTCAGATTTTTGGGGATCTCGGGTTCTGGGACTCCGGGACGTTATCGGGCTTGGTGCGCAGCCGAGCGCAGCCGAGGACATGAATGCTATGGTTTCTCTGTCAGTCATGAGCACCCAGAGTGCTTTCTCTGGATGGAGGGTCACTTGAACAATTCTGGGTCTTCCTCGATGGATTGCAACATCAGGGATCAGGAGACACTAGATACTGGTGATACTGTGGAGTGCAGTGAGAGGTGAGGCAACAGTGAAATCTGACCCAGGAGTCAGGATCAAGCTCAGCAATGCACAGCTGCTGCTGTTGTGTAGCCACTCTAGATAGACTTAACGGAGTGTTTGGGGACAACATCCCCAAGCCAACACCGTTTAACATGACTCCCTGATTCATGCATCGATTGGTGTGGTTTGCACATGATAGTAAAAAGTTGAGAGCTACTCCGCAGGAGATGTGTTCGATACACATCATGCCAGAGATGCCTTTCGGATTGCAATGAAGAAGACCAAAAAAATGTTCTTCCATCGCCATACCTCAGCATTTACATGCATTTGAATTACATACGTGCATGTATATATATATAGGTTTGCATTTGGTGGTTTGTAGAGCGCTGTTCCTTGAGACGGTGCGGGATGATGTGGGACGGTTTCAGGACATGTAAAGTTTCACAGTGTTTCACCTGTTAAAACAAGCTTCACCGTGTCAGCATTTACCCCAGGCCCTTGGTGGCGAACCGTAGCTCCTCAGATGAATTGCAGTTGTTAGCACTGGCGACATCATTCATTTGCTGGCAAGTTTCCATCTCAACACCCGGACAAGATGAATCAAGAGTGGAGACTTAGAGACAGTTCTATTGCGCCCTCTATTTTGCCTCACACCTTCAAGGTTACGCTTTTCAGATGCTAATCGAAGATCCAGAAGAAGTTCCTCAGCTAGCATCAAGTGCAGCATCAAGCTTCTGAAGCCCCGGCCTATTTTAGAACAAGCTGTTCAGTATAGTACAGTTGACAGACATGGCAGCTGTTTACATGTGACGTCACTGATGTATTTTCAAGCTTGGACGATCTTGATGGATCTGATTGTGCAGGGCTGTTGCCCCATTTCAGCGCAGGAGCTTCCTGCTGGCCATTGGCAATTTGAGGGCCATGAGGGTCACTATCCAAAGTGCGGGGCCAAAAATCTCAGCAACACGTGCACGACGTTTGCATTACCTTTGCAATTCCTGTGCAGATTGAGCGGAGCCAGTCTTACCATGTCGCAGCATCAGTTTTTGTGTGTTTCCAATGTTTTCTCTTGTAGCAGCATGCAAAAATGAGACATGACGTGAGAAAAGCTCCAAGAGCCCTGGCAGGATGTTTCAAAGTGACATCTACGACATGGGCTTCACACCCACCACTACGTCCACAACAACGACCATATTCTCCATGGTGCAAATATTGCCAAGTGTTTCTCTCCTCACTGAGATGTTTCAGGGATGTTCTGACTTCGCAGAGATTCAGTCATCCAGTCCACTTCAAGTCCATCGTGTGATCCACACATATCCAGCCACAGAATCCACATCCATCCACATTGTTTCTTTCGCTGAGGTTCTTCTACCAATGCAAGTGGGACCTGTTTGCATTGCCTTTCGGCTTCCTTCCCCCATGGAGGGTGGCCAAATGCACGTGATATTCCCATCCATGTTTTCACTCCCAGATCCTGGAGGACTGCATCAGCAACAGGGTGCGTTGATGGTCTGGCGTAAGGATCGTAAGGTGTTTGACATTGTTTGACAACTACAAAGAGACCGATGAAACAGCTAGAGATCTTGGTGCAAAAGGTCGCAGGCAACCAAACACAGGACGTTAGACAATTCGATGTTCATTTTCAAATGTAGTCAAGTTCCCTCTGCCCAAATTATACACTGGATTCTACTGGATTATAGTGGATTTGCAAGAATCATTTAGACTCTTGGGTAGTTGCCTGGGAGGATACGGACGCCACCACTGGCTCTTTCACGGATCAGTCAACCCTCTGGTTTTCCCGAACATTTCAGCCATGGCCATGCCACTTCCAGGCTGGCATGTGTGGCATGTGCTCACTTATGAGTGGGTGCACTTGAGCCTGTGGCAAAGGCCATTTGACAAAATGTGTATCCATTTGTCTCAGGTGCAGAGGCTCATCCTGAGATGCACCTTTTGAGAATAGTGCCTTGGAACTTGGACCATTTTGGATCGTCCTATTGGATTAAAAAATGGATCACCTTAGATCGTTTGTGTGTGATGTGTGTTATGTTTGTTGTTATGTTTTGTTGTGTGGATATGTGGATGTCTCAATGTCAGCACCATGATCAGTCGATCAAAAGACTGTGATTTCAGCATCAGGAAGTCCATCAAAGAAGTGATAGCGCTGTGCGCAGGTGTTCGAACCCTTAGCGACGTTAATGCCGATGGTGACCTACGCCTTCCAGTTCGATATCGTCAATCCCCTTACCAAAAATGCGACTCACAACATGTGGCAACTTAGAACCTTCAGTGAAGATGGCCAACCTTTGCAAACGCAGAATATCCAGGGCTATGAACTGGATATGAACGAAACTGACATCAATGCCAGCCTTGTCCCAGTCTTTGTGCCAGATGCATTTCGATCGGCTGCAGTCATTCCACATAGTGCTGATGCTCTGATGCAAACAGCAGTCTGCACAGCTTTTAGCTTGCCAACTGGGGCTTGCTCATCGCCACATGGATGTGAACTACTCCTACACACGCCCGTGGGTTTTATTCCCGAAGATGAATTCTGTGGCTCCACCTTTCAAAGAGGACAGGTGATCCAAAACAGGTTGTCAGGGTTTCAACTGTTCATGACATTGAGCATCATTGAGCCATGATGATCAGAATGGCTCCGCTCCAGACTTGTCGGGTTCACCAGGAGCAGGGGAAGCAAAGTTGGCAGATGTCAGTCATTTCCCCTTCCTGACTGGCACTGAACTCGGACTGCATCCGCTGACTTCATGCAACTCGCATCTCGGCTTAAGCTCAGAACATTTCCGATTTGCCTTAGATGAAGCCAGAATCCCATTCTCCCCGGTCAAAGGTGGGTTTAGTATGATTTTGTGATATGTAATAGTGCATAAGCATGCATAAGCTCTCACATTGGTGGTTTTGTGATGCTTCAAAGCTATGGCATTGCAATGCAGAGGTCCGTTCAGTCGAATGGTGGCTCGATCTACCACTTGATCATTCCTCCTGGAAGCCTGGTGGACGTGAGCATCTACGCCTTCCAGCTGCCTGGCACGGGACATCACAGGACCTCTCCAATCCGCTCCGAAATCGGAAAGCATGATGCATCATGTTAAAAACGGCTTGCATTCATCCATCATTCATCTTGATCATCTCTGATCCTCTTTCATTTTTGCATGTTTTTATATATATACTTGTTTCTACATTTTCTTCCTCATTTCTCGCATCGTTTTACAATTTAACTCGTTCACCGGCCCAGGGCCTAGAAAAGCACCGCGGTTCACATTGAGGTTCACAGTCGTGAACCCTGCTAGCCCTCCGACAGAGAACTCGTGGATTTTGGAGCTGTGGAGCAGAAGTATTTCAAGTGTCACGGCTGCGCACAAAGACATGACATGATATGACTAGTCATATATGACTAGGTATGCAAAGATAATGGTCTTGTTTCTTTCTGTGGCTACAGATGCTGGATGCTGGATGCCAGTCCAGATTAAGATTGATCCGTATTGATCCCTCAATTAGGTCTTGCTTTTCAGCCACTGGCAATCAGATGTGCCATGAGACGATCTCGTCCATATTTTGAAATTGTCCATGCGTAGCGCACGGCTCGACAGACAGATCTCGTTTGTTGATCTCTTTGCGCTTGCCTTCTCTGCTGGCAGAACTTCAGGTGATGGATACCTCGATTTACATTTGACGCACCGAGAACAACTTACAGGATATACCGTCCTCACTGAAGCAGCAAAACTGTCCACCTTCCAGTATGCAGCTTTGCTAATTTTGAGATCTGAGAGTTTGACTCAATTCGCGGTTTTGTCTCAAAGTTGCCGACGTTCTAAATTATCATAATTATCTAAATTATCGTTCTATATCCTTCTTTTTTTGGTGGGTAAGAGACTGTATCTAAGCAGGACGCCATTGACCCGGCCTTATTTTGCTCTTTGCTCTTCCAATCCCAAGGCGCGGGCAGATCATGCGTTTCAGGAACAGCATCGGCCCAAGGAGTATTCAGTGGCGGTGGAGTTCAAGCCACGAGCAAATTGTGGAGGTTTCACCTGGTTGGGGTCTGCAGTATTTGGCGTCTCAGTGTGCATCACCCAGGCCGGCCAAAATTCAAATTTCCTGACTCGAAACACATTCGACGTGTCAACACATGTCATCATCATATCATTGTTTGGGCACCTTATGGCACCTTTCACGATTCAGCCCCAGTTTATGCCGTTCCGATCGTTCCGCAGATTGAATTGCCTCTTGGCAGATGTGCTCCAAACTGGGTTCGGGGCCCAGGACGTCTCAGGCCTATAGCATCGGGTGGCCAATCATTGGCCAATCATTGGTATCACTTCCAGAAATGCTCAAAGTTTGGATTTAGGATGGTTTAGATATGTTTAGATTGATGCTTCAATGCTTTACCTCTGCAAGTGCCTAGGTTTATGACCGACCAAGTGCAGGCAAAGGCTTCGACAGGCACGACCTCCGCCACATGTTGCAAGGGAAATGCCAGGCAGTTGTGTTTCAGCCCATGGAATAGTACGAAAGTCGTGTCAAGAAAAAAAGCTTGTAGAAGAATCTCCGGAAAGTAGCAAAGCATGCGAAGCAACTTTCCAGATCTTTCCTTTGGCAAAATCAGACGTTGACCTCAATGGATTGCCAGGTGCGTCAACACTACACTGTTTCCTTCCCTTGGAGGCTGGACTTATATATATATAATTATATATATATAGATGCAGAGTGCACCAAACTGGTCCAACATATCTACAGTAATTAACATGTCCATGCATGTCCTGACAGAGTTCAGAACATCTATTATATAATGGTCTTTCGTGCGTGTGTTGAATGTGTTGTTTGGCAACGTTTGACAGGTTTGCGGTGCTTACCCACAGATACTGTGATGACACCCAAGAAGGATGCAGGCGGCTGTTGGCTTGAGCTACTTGGAAGATCTGTGGCAGCAGTCACTCAAAGCCACAAAGTGCGGCAAAAACATCACAAAAACGGACTCCGAATTGAAAGCCAAGTAGCTCCGAGGTTTCGTAGCTCAGTGCTCTATGACACCTTTGACTACGTTTTTCAACTCCAAATCATTGCAGTAGAGCCGATCTCCACTTCAGAGCCTTGGCTGTCATAAGCTGTGATATAGCATGGGCCGTAGGTGTGTTTTGTTGCAGAACTGCAGTTCAACATCATTCGGCCCCTTACATTTCCTTACATCCTCTTACTCTTACTGTTTGCCATGCGTAGCTAGAGAAGATGGGCAGCTGAGCAGCTCTTGCATGGCCACATATGGCCACATATGGCCACAGTCATTCCCAAGGCCAACTTGTGGGGTATGCGCACTTTCGAGAGTGGTGACTTGGAAAGCACTGGATGGTTTCCATGCTGCACTTCCAAGATCTGCCGGGGAAGTCCATGGAGATTGGGTCACGGATTTTCTCGGAGTATATGGTATGCATCGATGTGTGGATGCATATGGTCTTGTAATGTCTTGTACGTCCTCCTCAATATCCTCAATTGCAGTTGTCTCGACTTGACCGAATTCAAAACTTTGCAGCTGGCAAAAAAGGAACAACAACTGACTCTGACAACTGCTAAGGGCTGGATTTGATCAACTCCCAGCAGACTATCGTGGGATTTGTGGCTGATACCACGACCACCACTACCACAACGTGGAACTTTGCATATGCCAGCATTTACGAGCATGTCGAAAGTGTGTTAGAGCCTGCAACGCTGTGCGTCACTTTTGATGTTGAAGAAAGCTTTCTGCCAGATCCGGCTCTACACATCTACTTACCTTCCGGATTTCGAAGCATGTCACCCACCTGTCACCATGAAATCCATGAAGTGAACTTGACACTCTTTCCGCAATGTCTTGGTCAGCCCTTCGTGGCAATGGCATCACAGCAGGCTTCCTGTGAGGAGATTTACGATCCACGCCACTTGCGGTACTATTTGAAGCTATCAGTGCAAGGCGTCAGCAACGCCACCCTGGGCCACGCCTTTCAGTTTCAAGTGAAGGTACCGAGAGTCAGGCCTGAGAGCAATTCCTGGAGCGTTGATCTTCGATATAACGACAGAGTCCTTTGGATCCGAGAGCACTCATGTGGTATGGGCTGGGTCATATGTCATATGTGGTTAGCATAGGGAAGTGCAGTGCTGAAAACAATTGAAAACATCTAGAACCTTGATGAAGAACCGTTTGACTCTCGACAGGGTTAAACGAGTTGTATTTGATGAAGTAAGCCACGGAAGATACCGTCAAGCTACCGGAATTGTTTTTCTTTTTACACTTGAGCTCGTTTAAGTAGGGATTCTGTTCTTTGGACGGGGCCCTATTCGATTGCCTTTGATTGCATACCCGTAGCAGCTCACGACCATTTCCCGCTATCCTTATGATTTCAGTCTCTCCTCCATTTCTAGACCCCAAGGTAGCACAGTTCCTCGACACACACAGTGACACCACGCTTGTCTTGCCCATTCCTGCCTTTTTGTTGCCTTTTCATTTTCCTTCGGACGGTCGTACAGCTTCACCCCCTACCTTTCGTTCACCGTCTCGAGTAGCATTCCAGTTTGTTTCCAATGCTCTTCACAAAGAGCGAGTGCTCAGCCAAGATCATTACAACGCTGATATGTTTTTCAGCGATGCCAACCGGTAATCCATTGCTTGGCACCCTTTTTCCCAAGGCGGCCGCTAGAAAGCCCCTGCCCGAGTCCTCCTGGCCCTCCCATGTCCCAGTCTCAGGTCTACGCCGCAGGCATCAATGGTTTTCTGATCAGTGAGTGGCCCAACAAATGCTTCTTGGCGCACGTTGCAGCTCACAGACTCTTACAATCTCTTTCCGACGTGTAGTTTTACATTGCACAGTACATACTGTAAACATCTGTAAACCATACTGTACCATACTGTACCATGCTATACCATACTGTACCATACTGTACCATACTGTACCATACTGTACCATACTGTACCATACTGTACCATACTGTACCATCTGACTTGATCTGACACAATCTTAATGATTGTGTTTAGAAGTCAAACTTCCGACAATAAGGAAAGATGAAAAGCACAGGTGGGAAGAATCAGAGAAGAGAAGAGGAGAAGAAGAAAGAAGATCAGAGAAGAGAAAGAGTCAGAGTAGAAAAGTCGTGAACCACTGTGTGTTTTCCAATGGTTTGTGGCTCCGGAGGGTCGAAAAGTAGGCTCGCTAAAGCGGCGAGTGCGGAGCCATTTGGCGGGATGGGAGATGAAAAATTGTACGCTGTTGTGGCGCGAAACGCGCTTCGAAGTCAAAATGCACAAAACACCATGTTCGGAGCACTTTCGGAAGTTGAGATATGAAAAAAATGTGGCGCGAAGCACATATATTTTCAAGTCAAAATGGGCAAAGCACACCGTTCTCGGAGCCTCTATGGAAGCTGAGATGATGAAACAACTGCACGCCGTTCTGGTGCGAAGCACATTTGGAAGTCAAAAGTGTGAAAAACTGACGGTCTCGGACCACTTTTGGAGGCGCCTTGCCACAAGTGAGCAAAATGTGGGGGTTTTGTAGCAGTTTCAAAAACGTTGGCAGGCGTGGGCCATTTGAAGAGGATCCGCAAAGATGCATGTCAAGTGGCAGGCCCAGTACGAGAGACATGGTCAGCAGAGATGTTAGGAGGTCCCGGGCGCTGATTTCCTGAGAGGTGTTGCCTTTTTAGAGCATTGGATATTCAGGTTTGCTAAGATGATTTTGCGCGGCAGGTGCAGCACTTCGTATGACCTGGCCTCACTTTTTCTTGGCAGGCGCAATACTTTAGGCAGATGGAATGGAAAAATCGCAAAACGCTTTGGTAAATCATTGGTAAGAGGCCGTCAGCTCTGCACTCAACTTTCCATTTTTGAAGGATGTCTCGCAGACTTGCCTCGTTTTTGATGTTGTCAACTTCGAAAATTGAGGAGTTGTCGCAGAAGTGCTTCATTTTTGAAGTTGTCAAGTTCCAAAATTGATCAAAATTGAGGAAGTCTCGCAAAATTGCTTCGTTTTTGAGGTTGTCAACTTTGAAAATTGCGGAAGTCTCGCAGAATAGCTTCGTTTTCAAGCTTGCAGGTAGATAGACAGATAGAAAGACAGATGCATAGACAGATAGACAGGTAGATAGACAGATAGACAGATAGATAGACAGATAGAAAGACGGATAGATAGACGGATAGATAGACAGGTAGATAGACAGATAGATGGATAGATAGACAGATAGATAGATAGATGGATAGGATAGATAGGATAGATGGATAGATAGATAGGTAGATAGATGGATGATAGATAGAGAGATAGAGAGATAGAGAGATATAGATATAGATATAGATACAGATATAGACAGATTAGATAGATTAATTATACAGATAGAATAGATAGATAGAGATAGAGATAGATATAGATAGATTTAGATGGAGATAGATAGATAAAGATAGAGATAGATAGATAAAGATAGAGATAGAGATAGAGATAGATAGATAGATAGATAGATAGATAGATAGATAGAGATAGAGATAGATATAGATATAGATATAGATATAGATCGATATAGGTAGATCTAGATAGATAGACAGATAGGTAGATAGATAGAAAGACAGGCAGATAGATAGATAGATAGACAGATGGACAGGTAGACACAAAGATAGATAGCTCAGCCACTTTTCGATCCATCAGTGGGTCCGCTCTGCCATCCGTGATTCACAGCAACCAAACTCTCCTATAGGTTTCCTATCTTTGAAACTTCCACCACCGCCTTGTGGGGTACTACTGGTAGATTATGCATGATTATGCATGATCTTGCCTTCTATCTGTCAATGTCAATGCTTGAAGTGCCGCAAGGAGTAAGCACGCTGGAGACGACAGCTGAGGCAAGTGTCTTTACCAAACAAGCCTCTTACCTGCCCAGCTCATTGCTGAGTATCCCGATGAATCTCCAGGGAAGCAGCTTGGCAGCACAGGGTTGATGCAATTTTGTGCAACACAAAATGAGATAAAATGAGCACAATCTGCGATATGTATCGATATGTCAGCAAAAAAACATCAAAATTCCAGGCCTGTGTTTGCATTTCGCTGCGGTGAGATTCGAATTCATTTGGGGCCTGCTGGTCTGAATAGATTCAAAATGATTCAAACCTGAGGGTCAAACCTGCATTAGACAGGTGCAGTTCTGCCTAGGTACGCCCACTTGTCAAGCATCGACATTTACGGCACCACCTGTGGAGTGTGGGACATGATGCCTCAAACACCTTGGTACAGTTTCCCGACCGAACTGCAGAACTTCATGCAAGAATCGAGAGAGAGAGAGAGAGAGGGAGAGAAACAGTTCAGTGGGGTGTCCAATATTTATTGAGTATATTCCAGTATTGATATGTATGATACGTGAGGTATTGATGCTCTTGAGTGGGGAACGAAGGAAGTAATGGGAGGTAGTCTATCACTATGCCCCCAATTGCCTCACTGTTGGGGTTGCAAGGTCACTGCTCAAATGGATCGGACTTTTCCAGTTCATACTACGCCACTGCATCGCACAACTGGTGCCAGTTGCCTTGGTGTTTTGACAGCAATCAATGTTTTCAGCAGTCAATGTCCTTCCAGGATTCGAAACAATGTTTTCAAGTGCTCATCAGAATTCAAGCAGTCAATGTTTTCTAAGATTGCTAATTGCCGTCAGATACATGCTCAAGTGTAGTGCTCTTGGAGTTTCCAAGCACTTCCCGCTCTTCCATTCATGACTACATGCCTACACACGCCACCCACTGTCATTGCTGTTTTTGTGTGGCCACTCCTTGTGTGGATCCAAGGTGTTACGTTGATGCAGGATGCCCAACAGCAAGCGCCACACGGCTTTTCAATGGCTCACTTCTTCACTACAGTTATGACACGTGCGGGCGGACACCAGATTGCTACAACAATTTTGAGAGTGAATCCCGTTGCCCCTATGACCCGCATGGAACTGGGAACTATTTGATTTTCAAGTCCAATGGCTGTGAATGCTTGTACCATGGTTCTGAACTCCCAGAGAGTCTGTACGCAAATCTTCCTCCAGTGCCTGGGCAGTATGAGAGCCTTGGTGAAAAACGTTTGGTTCTTTTTTATTTTATTTTTTGATATTTTAGATTATGTCCTGTTATATTTTATTTGGGGCGAGGTGGTATACATAGTATAATATATATATGTGTGTGTAACCATGTACATTATATATATATATTTATTTATATTTATATTTATATTTATAGTGATGGAATGTTGTGGCTGTATCTAGTGGAAAAGGCTTGGATTTGACATGGTTCGACAATATGATAATATGAGTTGCAGCCATGAGATGTGCTTGGCAGATTGACGTTGCAAGATGAGATCATGAGACCCTTCATTGGACCCAATGACTTCGTCACATCTCATTTCAACACACCAGAAAATTGGGCCCTGATTGGCTTGAATGAGCTCGGAAGATGTATCGAGGTTTGATTTTTCTTGGTGTAGTGGTGGTGTAGCTACTTCTGCGCCCTGGCCTGGCCGAGGAACGTTTCATACATCCGCGTCACTGGTACTACCTGTGCTGCATGGGATCAGGTACCAGGCACCCCCTGGGCACAGTATTGCCCGCCAACTGCAGACTGGTGCCATTCAAACTACAATTTTTGTCAGTTGCCTTGGTGCTTTGTTGGAGACAGTTGTGAGAGTAAGCTGATGGCACATGAATTTTCTGGGTCACAAGCAGCATACTACAGCTACGACACGTGTCTCTCGACGCCAGACTGTAAAACCATGCCTTTTGATGATGCTTGTCCCTTTGACTCTGAAGACACTGGGTGGGCCACTGCGCAAGAATGTCCGGAGAGTTGGTCTGATGTTTGCGACTGTCTCTATCAAGGGAACTTCTTGCCACCGGAACTGTACACTCAATTTCCTGAAGATGAGCCGGGCAAGTATTCCATGGTTCCAAATATTGCCATCTATGGCACCGCATGCGCTGCTTGGGATCAAGTCCCTGGTACACCTTGGTCACATCAGTGTGCTCCTGGCTCAAACTGGCCAAGTCCCAATTTTAATTGGTGCCAGCTGCCTTGGTGCTTCGTTGACAAGCGGTGTGCTTCAAGGATTCCAAGTGTGGTTTTTAATGGTTCTATGGCTTACTACAGCTATGACGCCTGTGGCAATGCCCCTGACTGCTACAACAACTTCGAAAGTGAACCTCGCTGCCCATATGATCCCAGCGGCAGCGGTACTTTCATGGTGCACAAGGGTAGCTGTGAATGCTTGTTTCAGGGCCTTGAACTGCCGGTGTCTGTCTACATGAGCTATCCACTAGAACAGCCTGGTAGATATGCCAACCTGACCTACATACGGATCTTTGGTACTACCTGTGCTGCATGGGATCAGGCACCAGGCACCCCCTGGGCACAGTATTGCCCGCCAACTGCAGACTGGTGCCATTCAAACTACAATTTTTGTCAGTTGCCTTGGTGCTTTGTTGGAGACAGTTGTGAGAGTAAGCTGATGGCACATGAATTTTCTGGGTCACAAGCAGCATACTACAGCTACGACACGTGTCTCTCGACGCCAGACTGTAAAACCATGCCTTTTGATGATGCTTGTCCCTTTGACTCTGCAGACACTGGGTGGGCCACTGCGCAAGAATGTCCGGAGAGTTGGTCTGATGTTTGCGACTGTCTCTATCAAGGGAACTTCTTGCCACCGGAACTGTACACTCAATTTCCTGAAGATGAGCCGGGCAAGTATTCCATGTTTCCAAATATTGCCATCTATGGCACCGCATGCGCTGCTTGGGATCAAGTCCCTGGTACACCTTGGTCACATCAGTGTGCTCCTGGCTCAAACTGGCCAAGTCCCAATTTTAATTGGTGCCAGCTGCCTTGGTGCTTCGTTGACAAGCGGTGTGCTTCAAGGATTCCAAGTGTGGTTTTTAATGGTTCTATGGCTTACTACAGCTATGACGCCTGTGGCAATGCCCCTGACTGCTACAACAACTTCGAAAGTGAACCTCGCTGCCCATATGATCCCAGCGGCAGCGGTACTTTCATGGTGCACAAGGGTAGCTGTGAATGCTTGTTTCAGGGCCTTGAACTGCCGGTGTCTGTCTACACGAACTATCCACTAGAACAGCCTGGTAGATATGCCAACCTGACCTACATACGGATCTTTGGTACTACCTGTGCTGCATGGGATCAGGTACCAGGCACCCCCTGGGCACAGTATTGCCCGCCAACTGCAGACTGGTGCCATTCAAACTACAATTTTTGTCAGTTGCCTTGGTGCTTTGTTGGAGACAGTTGTGAGAGTAAGCTGATGGCACATGAATTTTCTGGGTCACAAGCAGCATACTACAGCTATGACACGTGTCTCTCGACACCAGACTGTAAAACCATGCCTTTTGATGATGCTTGTCCCTTTGACTCTGCAGACACGGGGTGGGCCACTGCGCAAGAATGTCCAGAGAGTTGGTCTGATGTTTGTGACTGTCTCTATCAAGGGAACTTCTTGCCACCGGAGCTGTACACTCAATTTCCTGAAGATGAGCCGGGCAAGTATTCCATGGTTCCAAATATTGCCATCTATGGCACCGCATGCGCTGCTTGGGATCAAGTCCCTGGTACACCTTGGTCACATCAGTGTGCTCCTGGCTCAAACTGGTCAAGTCCCAATTTTAACTGGTGCCAGTTGCCTTGGTGCTTCGTTGACAAGCGGTGCGCTTCAAGGATTCCAAGTGTGGTTTTTAATGGTTCTATGGCTTACTACAGCTATGACACCTGTGGTAACACTCCAGACTGCTACAATGACTTTTCCAGTGACAAGCGCTGTCCCTATGACCCCTATGGAACCAAGAGCTACAAGGTACACAAGGGACATAACTGCGAGTGCATTTATCAAGGACGGGAACTGCCTTCAAGTTGGTTTAATTGGAATGACACCGATGTTTCGGATACCTTTGGTGAAAACTTTATTGGTGTTTATGGAACCACGTGTGCTGCATGGGCCCAGATGCCTGGAATGCCCGATGCACACTTATGTCCCGCGCATGCCGACTGGTGTAATAGTCACAACAACTGGTGCCAGCTGCCTTGGTGCTACGTCGATCAGTCTTGTGAAACAAAGGTCACCAGCAGGATGATAGAAGGTTCTTTAGCCCCAGCATACTACAGCTACGACACGTGTCTCTCGACGCCAGACTGTAAAACCATGCCTTTTGATGATGCTTGTCCCTTTGACTCTGCAGACACTGGGTGGGCCACTGCGCAAGAATGTCCGGAGAGTTGGTCTGATGTTTGTGACTGTCTCTATCAAGGGAACTTCTTGCCACCGGAGCTGTACACTCAATTTCCTGAAGATGAGCCGGGCAAGTATTCCATGGTTCCAAATATTGCCATCTATGGCACCGCATGCGCTGCTTGGGATCAAGTCCCTGGTACACCTTGGTCACATCAGTGTGCTCCTGGCTCAAACTGGTCAAGTCCCAATTTTAATTGGTGCCAGTTGCCTTGGTGCTTCGTTGACAAGCGGTGCGCTTCAAGGATTCCAAGTGTGGTTTTTAATGGTTCTATGGCTTACTACAGCTATGACACCTGTGGTAACACTCCAGACTGCTACAATGACTTTTCCAGTGACAAGCGCTGTCCCTATGACCCCTATGGAACCAAGAGCTACAAGGTACACAAGGGACATAACTGCGAGTGTATTTTGCATGGGTCGCATTTGCCTGCAGATGTGTATACCCTTTACCCACTGGGAGAGCCTGGCAAGTATGCAACTTGACACACATCAGCGTTTATGGCACCACATGCGCTGCATGGGACCAAATGCCTAGCACCCCATGGGCTCCCTACTGTCCGCGAGATGCAGACTGGTGTCGCAGCGAATTCAATTTTTGCCAGCTGCCTTTTTGCTATGTGACTGAGGCATGTGACAGCAGGGTGCCAAGCAGCTTATTTCAAGGTTCCTCGACTGCGGCATACTACAGCTACGACACGTGTCTCTCGACACCAGACTGTAAAACCATGCCTTTTGATGATGCTTGTCCCTTTGACTCTGTAGACACTGGGTGGGCCACTGCGCAAGAATGTCCAGAGAGTTGGTCTGATGTTTGTGACTGTCTTTATCAAGGGAACTTCTTGCCACCGGAGCTGTACACTCAATTTCCTGAAGATGAGCCGGGCAAGTATTCCATGGTTCCAAATATTGCCATCTATGGCACCGCATGCGCTGCTTGGGATCAAGTCCCTGGTACACCTTGGTCACATCAGTGTGCTCCTGGCTCAAACTGGTCAAGTCCCAATTTTAACTGGTGCCAGTTGCCTTGGTGCTTCGTTGACAAGCGGTGCGCTTCAAGGATTCCAAGTGTGGTTTTTAATGGTTCTATGGCTTACTACAGCTATGACACCTGTGGTAACACTCCAGACTGCTACAATGACTTTTCCAGTGACAAGCGCTGTCCCTATGACCCCTATGGAACCAAGAGCTACAAGGTACACAAGGGACATAACTGCGAGTGTATTTTGCATGGGTCGCATTTGCCTGCAGATGTGTATACCCTTTACCCACTGGGAGAGCCTGGCAAGTATGCAAACTTGACACACATCAGCGTTTATGGCACCACATGCGCTGCATGGGACCAAATGCCTAGCACCCCATGGGCTCCCTACTGTCCGCGAGATGCAGACTGGTGTCGCAGCGAATTCAATTTTTGCCAGCTGCCTTTTTGCTATGTGACTGAGGCATGTGACAGCAGGGTGCCAAGCAGCTTATTTCAAGGTTCCTCGACTGCGGCATACTACAGCTACGACACTTGTCTCTCGACACCAGACTGTAAAACCATGCCTTTTGATGATGCTTGTCCCTTTGACTCTGCAGACACTGGGTGGGCCACTGCGCAAGAATGTCCAGAGAGTTGGTCTGATGTTTGTGACTGTCTCTATCAAGGGAACTTCTTGCCACCGGAGCTGTACACTCAATTTCCTGAAGATGAGCCGGGCAAGTATTCCATGGTTCCAAATATTGCCATCTATGGCACCGCATGCGCTGCTTGGGATCAAGTCCCTGGTACACCTTGGTCACATCAGTGTGCTCCTGGCTCAAACTGGTCAAGTCCCAATTTTAATTGGTGCCAGTTGCCTTGGTGCTTCGTTGACAAGCGGTGCGCTTCAAGGATTCCAAGTGTGGTTTTTAATGGTTCTATGGCTTACTACAGCTATGACACCTGTGGTAACACTCCAGACTGCTACAATGACTTTTCCAGTGACAAGCGCTGTCCCTATGACCCCTATGGAACCAAGAGCTACAAGGTACACAAGGGACACAACTGCGAGTGTATTTTGCATGGGTCGCATTTGCCTGCAGATGTGTATACCCTTTACCCACTGGGAGAGCCTGGCAAGTATGCAAACTTGACACACATCAGCGTTTATGGCACCACATGCGCTGCATGGGACCAAATGCCTAGCACCCCATGGGCTCCCTACTGTCCGCGAGATGCAGACTGGTGTCGCAGCGAATTCAATTTTTGCCAGCTGCCTTTTTGCTATGTGAGCGCAGAGTGCCCCAGGAAGATTCCAACCCGGATTTGGCATGGTGTTGCGAGTGGCCCAGCAGTGAATAGCTCTATGGCCTGTATGGCTTCTCATTTTAGCTACGACACGTGCTTGTCGACGCCGGACTGCTATTCCCGGCCATTTGATGCAGCTTGCCCCTTTGACTGGGTCCATTCAGGCTGGAGTACGCAGCAGAGGTGTCCATACAGCTGGTCGGATGTGTGCCAATGCACATATCAGGGGCGCTTGTTGCCTCCCGATCTTTACATGAACTTTCCACTCGACTTTCCTGGGAAATACCAGCACTTGCCAAATATCGCGGCTTGGCTGCAGGAACATCGTTTTTTTTGACCAAGCATGCTGTGAACTATTAGCATCTATTATTCGTAACTATTATCGTCTACTGTGATTATCTTTGTATATCTTTGTATCATGTTGCGTGGTTTTCTCACCCTGTTTCTCCTTTGCATTCCGACCTCCAATTTGTGTGGCCTCCTTATGGGTGTTCGGCGCTTGGCCACTCATGATTCACGCTGAGGCAGCTTATGGGACCAGCTGTGCGGCCTGGGATCAGGTGCAAAGACAACAGATGGAGTGGTTCAATGTGTTTCCATTGGTATGAATAGCAACGATATAGAATAACAGCTGGCGATGGAGATAGAATGATAGGAGAGAGATATAATTCACAAGGTATTCCAAGGAAGTTTAGAAGTCAAACTTCCGACAATATGGACAGATGAAAAGGACAGGGGGGAAGAAAAGAGCAGAAGAAAAGAGATGCAAGCGCGCGAAAAGGTAGAAAAGTCGCGAAACACTGTTTTTTCCACTGATTTGTGGCTCCGGAGGGTCGAAAAGTAGGCTCGCTAAAGCGGCGGGTGCGGAGCCATCTGGCCAGATGAGAGATGAAAAACTGCACGCCTTTGTGGCGCGAAGCAGATTTCAAAGTCAAAAAGCTAAAAGCACCTCACGTTCGGCGCACTTTTGGAGGTTCAGATGTCGAAAAAAAGCACGCCGTTTTGGCGCGAAGCACTTTCCGATGTCAAAACGTACAAAACACATGTTCGGACCACCTTTGGAAGTCGGGATGTTGAAAAAGTGCACACCGTTTTGGCGCGAAGCACTTTCCGATGTCAAAATGTACAAAACAATCCCTGTGTACATTTCCACTATGAAATGGCTTGACCCATGTTCCATTCCAGGGTCATTTTTCTAACAAAAGGAGGCATTTTGTAAGGACATTTTTCTGGTCAACCATGCCATTTTGTAAAAAGCATGTTTTTTGCTGGGCGAATCATTTTGTAAGAGCCAATTTTCTTTACAAAATGAACTCGGGGCCAATCATTTCATAACGCAATTTTGGGTTCATTTCAGGCAGTGTAAAAAAGGGTATTGAAATCTTGGCCATGTCCAGGAATCAGGGTTTCTTCTCTATTTCTTTTTGGGGTTCCATCATTGATGTGTGAAGAACCGGCAAGACACCACTAAGTCAACCAACCAGAAAAGGTGATATCAAACTTTGTGGTATTTTTTCCAAAACTGGGACATTTTTCTGCATCTGCACGGTGCCAATCTTCAGCTGTTTTGGCTTTTTTCCCCACTGCGCAACTAGCATGGCGGCGCGTGAGCCACCACCAGGTTACCCTTCAACATGCGGGGTAGGCATGTGTGTCCATGATGTGCCCAAGCCAGTATGGAATTCACAGCGTCAGTGCTGGCGCTTCTCGGTAGGTCGAAAGGGCTGTGGTGCTGCAAGTTTGGAAATAGATGGTAATAACTGCTGGCATGAGTTGATATCTCCATTGGATCAGGGCAGCTTGATGTTCATGTTTGCCTGATGGTTTGAAACCAGTTTTCTTACAAAATGGCTTGGGGCTTGGGGCTAAAGGGGTTACTGCCCAGAGAAGTTCAGGGTGTCACAAACTATGCTACAAAATGGTTTGGTTGAAAAACATGTATGCATATGTATGCATTTATACGCATTTATAATCATTTATTTGCATTTATATTTATGCATTTATTTCTTCATCTTGTTCCAAACATTTCCAAACAAGATCAAACAAGTAGACGATACTGGGGCCATGTATTTGCAGACGGCAGCCAACGCAAATTGTAAGAATGTATGCGTCCCCGTTCTCATCCTTCTTTTGTCAGAGCCTTGCCGCCGCTGGTGACATCTGAGTTTCGCGCTGTTCTTTGGAGACGATGACTCAAGCTGGCAAAACGAGGCTCAGCAATCATCACTGCTACTATGATGAGAGCCTTATCTGCAGTCGGTGCTGAGGGAGACTGTTGAATTGTTGCAGGATTTGTGTGGATTTATGGGATCTGATGTAGATGTGAGAGTCCCGCAGTGAAGGTTACAGAATGCACTGCTTTGCTGTAGGCCAAAGGGTTGGCATAGACTGTACCAGTTGAATTCTTTATTTGTGCTTGTATCATGTCAGACAGTGTCATACCATTCATCTTGTAAGATTTGCAGCTGCCAACGCGATGCAGTCCCTCTTAATTTTTTTTCTAGACTAGATCCGCTTGCCCCCCCGTGACCTGTATCAGGGACACCTCTCTGTGGCAGTGGACGCATGTGATCTCCAAGTCGAGGCCAGTACTAAAAGAGCCTTGACTGCACAGCTTCTGCACGGGGCAGATCGGAAATGCTAATTTCAAGTAACTTTATGAAAATATACATGTAGAAACATTTAGATACACTTGAATACAGTTAATCATTCAGAAATAACTAGATATATCAAGATGATTTGAAACAAACCACTTTTTTATTTGACAGAAACATAGATGCATATAGATTCATAAAGCAATCAAAAGTTTCAATGTCTGAAGTAGCCATCACCATCAGTCAGTGCAATGGGGCAGAAGTTTGTCTCGATTGTAAAGAAGTCTTTACAAAATGGTATGTTTTCTTTGGGAATGTGGTTTTCGAAACAGATCCCAAGGCCACTCATTCTGGAGATGCAATCTGGGATAGATCAGGCACAATCATTGACTCGCATGTCATCACACCAAGCGCAGTGGTCTTCCGGGATTGTCCTGCTTGAGGGTTTGGATGAACATTGTTGTCTTTAATTCCCTCAATTTGTTTGTTGCCTGGGCGAATTTTATTTCATTTAATCTGTAGCATTTGGCTGAACCATTTGTGAAGACGAGCAAGCAGTTGGCACCTTGGCCTAGTGTGGCATGGTGCGCTTGTTTCTGAGCCTGAGCTTTCTCGGGGCGCTGCTGGCAGCTGCTGTCAAGCTCCCTCCGCTCTCAGATGACACCACATGTTTGAGCGGTGAAGAGTCGCCCTTGGCATGCATTTTGGAAGTGGTTTGGGATGCCTCGGGAATGTCTCAGGGGTGTAGATATGCTTTTTAAATGGGCTTACACATGCTTACAAAATGATTGGTTTTGCGCATCTATGGTTGCATCGGTATCTATCTATACATGTCTACACATGTTTATTTTCATTTTTATATTCAAATATGCAGAGATATTTGCCGAACCCCTTCAGTTTGTAAAGAAAACAAAGTCAAGCTCAGGTGGTTCGCAGCAGACAAGGCTTACAATAGCTTGCATGCCTATGCGGCTGGTTTGTCCGAGTTCCCATTGTACCATGTTGTGGATATTTTTGGTGGAAGCCAGCGGGTTGCCCAAGCATGGCGCAGAGAGGGAATGTCAGGGATCTCTTTTGACGTCAAGTTGAGCCGCTCTCACGACTTGACATCAGAGGATGGATGCAGGTCCCTGCTTCGATATCTGATGAGGCCTCCTGTTTCACAATGCACACATGCATACAAACATTTGCACCACATTGGCACACAGAAGTATATATGTGTAAACATATTTGGTTGTGGGTGCATGTCCCCCCTAGATCCATTCTAGATCCCCCTAGTAGATCTTAGATGATCTTAGTAGATCTTAGTGGTAGGCAGGAGTTATGATGAGTTATGTTTGTCCTCAGCATTCCGGAACCATCGAAAACCAGTGTTTAGCTTGCAGGCTCTTCACAAACGGTGTGGCTATCGCCGCACCACCATGTTCTCTCTACAGCTGTGCTTGTGCCTCCGTCCACAAGCGGACAAAGGAGAATGTTCGCGGTGACTTGGGAAACTGGAAGGTGAGGTTGGCCCGGGTCATATGGACCAACTGGGTTGCTTGAATTCAACGAGACATTTAACAATAAATTATTTGTTGGCAGGCCTGCTGGGATTTCAAGTGATGTTGATTTTGTATGATTTTGTATGATTTTGATTGATTTTGTATGATTTTGTGCGCAATTTCTTCCACAGGGACCCAAAATGAGCCTCCCAGAATACAAAATGGCTTGTTCAAGTCAGAGGCTTACAAAATGGCTTGGGGATGCTTGGAGC
The DNA here is from genome assembly GCA_947184155.2 of Cladocopium goreaui. NCBI lineage: Eukaryota > Dinophyceae > Suessiales > Symbiodiniaceae > Cladocopium > Cladocopium goreaui. Next base: position 32,204 of record CAMXCT020004392.1, read on the forward strand.
CATGAGAGAATACTCCACTCGCCCAGGTTACATGTATGAAAATACTCCACTCGCTGCGACCAGATGTTTGGCTGATTTGCGAGCAGCCAAGCACATCATGGGGCTTTTGCCAACCGGAGTTCGTGCAGCTGGCAGAACTGATGGGGATGTTCCTTACATTCAAATACATTCAATTCATATATCATTTAGATCAATTGATCAATTTATATCAATTTATTTGAACTTATGTGAATTTATACGAATTCAGCTGAAGCACATATGCACAGGGGTCCACACTTCTCCTCTACGTTGCGCTCGCTGAGGGCGTGCACTTTAACGTACCTGGGCATGTTTGGCCATGATTTGGCCAAACCCACCAAGATTTATTCTAACATGAGGACTTGCGGGAATGGAGGGATGCAACTGGGAGGTACATGCAGCAATACTGCTGCTCTGTCATTGAAATTTGATTTGAATGCAATGTAATTAAAAGCTTGTGAAGACCTGTGTAGATCCCTTTGTGGATGAACGTGGTCATGAGTTTCGGTCCCTGGGAATGACAGGACAGTGCAGAGTGTTCGCCGCACACTAACCAAGTGCAACCGCCTCCGAATCAAGGCCTATGTTCTTGGCACCCTGGACAACCCCCTGCCTGCTCCAACTTGAACCAGTTTCCACATGTTTCCGCCAACATGTTGTTTTTTTTAGCAGGAAAGGCATGTGAAACAAGTGGGTCCTGCAATATTGATCAATATTGGGTATGACATCGTGCATGCAGGCGAGGTTTGCACGCCGGCAAGCCAAGCGTCGTCGGCCTTTGGAAGCTTGACTAGAGATTTGGGTTCCAGGGATTCAAATTGTATGCACGAATATACACGACCCAAAGATATTTTCAGAGGTGTTTATGAATTTGTTCTTACTTCCAAGGTGGCTTCCATGTGTGTCCATTTGTGGTTATTTCATGTTAACTCTAGGCTAAAATGTCTGTTACAAAATGCCATGGGGCCAGCGGACGCTGTCCGCCACTCAGGAGTACCACAAGCAGATAACCACCAAGTCCGGAAAGCGAGGATGGCAAGGAGGACGTGATCTGTGGAAGTCGGCGATTTACCCGCGCAAATTTTGCGCTACAATGGTGACATGCTGGCTCCAAGCCTGTGTGAACCGCAGGAATGGACGGCCAATAGTGGTGTAGCGGCAGCTTGTGCAGACACAACTGCTGGATTGTTGCGCCAAGATGCATTCCTGTGTGGAACTTTTCCTTTTCATGTTGTAGATTCAATGAACTACAGTCAGTGAGATGTTTCTAGGCCTGATTCGGGCGTGTGCAGCAGGCTGATGAATGAATCAGTTCTGCATGCAAGGGCTTAGAAGCGATGTGTGGATGAGCCGTGGGAAGACAAAATGGACCCAGAATCTAGAGTCAGGCCACTTTGTAGGGAGTGCATTGGGGACGCTGTGATAATTTCAATTATTTTCAGTGTTTTGCGTGGGTTGCACCAACAGGCCCCTAAACCCGCAAAGGCGTGATCTTACATGAAGCCAAGCCTGCCGCTGAGGATGTGCCAGCCTTGGAAAATGCAGCACCGGAAGATGGTGAGGCAATTGTTCCCAGAGCCTTGGGGCCAAGGCATTTGTGCCATACAATCCTATACATGTATATACATGTATATACATGTATATACATGTATATACATGTATATACATGTATATTTTATTTATATTTATATATATATATCAAAGGGTTTAGCGTCAAAGCGTCACTCTTGCCATTGCAAGCACGGGCCTTTACAAAATGCCATGACTCCACCAAGACAGGGTGACTAAATACATCAGTGACCATATGGGTGCATATCAACCAGAACATTCCAGAACATACTAATAAATCGAATATCTGCATCCATGTGTGTAGGCTTTCTTTTTGTGCGACTGCTTGTGAAGCCATACCAAATTTGCCATCCGAGGAAGCCTGGATGCGAATGGCCAGAATAATGAGCAGGGCGCGAACAGCAGAGAGGATGATGAATCGGCTAGGGAGAGAGCCTGGATGATTATATCCGGAATTGACAGGGTATATGATAAAAGAATATAAAATAATATAAAATAATATAAAAGAATATAAAAGATATATAAGGGAATCGGCCCTGTCCTCCAAATCTATTCCTTCGCAAGTAAGGCTTTTCAATATGTCTGATGCTTCTTTTACAAAATGGTTTGGGGAGAGGGAACCATTATAGAATGGCGTGTCTTTGTGCAAACTCAAGGATCCTGCATTGCAGTCTTGTGGGTTTGCTGTTCCCGCGGTGACAGTTTAGATGTAATTGGATACATTTGGTGAGTTTATATCTTTTTTTTGGACCAGCCTGAACATAAACCAAGGCTTTCTAGGCAGCCAAGCCATTTTGTAGCCTGCAGGTGATGGGTAGTGCTAGTTCTTCAGGCAACATTCAAACGAATTCAAACATAGAAACAGTCCAGCAGGCGCACATATTGATTATATATTAATATTTTTTTTTTGCTAAAGTACAATGAGACACATATTGACAGCTGGGCATCCTTTTTTTTAACCATGTGCGCTTTGCCAAGGAATTCCCGCTCCAGGCATGGGGAGCTGCGCTGGAGCAGACCGCGCTGAAGTTGCAGAACGATTCCTGGCAACAAACTCTGGGAGGGGTCCCATTAGCCATCTGCAGAATCATGTGGATGCAGTGTTTTGGTAGATAGAGGAGTAGAGAGAGAGAGAGAGATATAGATATATAGATAGATTGATATGCATTACGGGGACAAAGACAGATATACATAGATATACATAGATATACATAGATATACATAGATATACATAGATATACATAGATATACAATGACACCATGATACACAATGAATATGCATATTTACATATGTATATGCATATGTATAGCAATGTCTACCAATACTTACAATAATATGCTCTACTTGGGTCTGTTTGGATGTTCAAAGATGTCAGCACCTGTCGGTGTATTTTTTCCATGCCCGCAAAACACTGCAGGTGTGAATGGCGAGAATGATGAGAACGGCGAGGACGCCAACGAGGAAAATGAATCGGCTAGGGATTGAGCCTTGGTTATGAAAGGGGATTGGCCCTGTCCTCCAAATGCATTCCTTCTTTAAGCTTTTGAATCTATATGAATAATTGTAATGCATATATATATATATAATGTATATATAATGATGCTTCTTTTACAAAATGGCTTGGGGAGAGGGAACCATTATAGAATGGCTTGTCTTTGTTGAAGGATCCTGCGTGGCAGTCTTGTGGGTTTGCTGTGCCCGGAGTGGCAGCTTAGATACATTTGGATAGATGTGGTGAGTTGAGTTTTAAACGGCCTGAACATAGAGCCAAGGCATTCTAGGCAATCAAGATCAACCAAGCCATTTTGTAGCCTGCAGGTGATGGGTAGCGCTGGTTCGTTTGATCATATTGACATGTCACTTAGTGAACGCAAATATTGGGCATGCCTCTGACTACTTGTGGATGCTTTTGGATCTTTTGGTCCAGTTTGTGCAAAGCTCCCCCAAGCTCTGGTACTTTGCCAAGGTGTTCCCGCTCCAGTGCCGGGGAGTTGCACTGGAGCAGACCGCGCTGAAGCAGAAAGATTCCTGGCAAGAATCTCTGGGAGGGGTCCTCATCCACAACCATTAGCCATCCGAAGAATCGTGTGGATGCAGTGTTTTGATGTGTTTTGCAGAGGAGTCAAGATACTTGAAGATAGGTGAAGAACGGTGAAGATAGATATACGTAGGTATACCATTGGTATACCAATATATATATATATACAATTTTCGGGGCTTTGCTCTGTCCTCCAAATGCATTCCTTCTTTAAGCTTTTGAATCTAAATGAATAATTGTAATGCATATATATATATATAATGTATATATAATGATGCTTCTTTTACAAAATGGCTTGGGGAGAGGGAACCATTATAGAATGGCTTGTCTTTGTTGAAGGATCCTGCGTGGCAGTCTTGTGGGTTTGCTGTGTCCAGGGTGGCAGTTTAGATACATGTGGATACATGTTGTGAGTTGATATTGTTTTTTTTGGACCAGCTTGAACATAGAGCCAGGGCATTCTAGGCAGCCAAGCCATTTTGTAGCAGGCATTCATTTTCTATTTATTCAAGTTTATTATGTGTAAAGAATCAAAAAGCACTATGCAAGGGATCTAGAAAGCAAGCGTTTTTGAGTCATGTTGTTCAGTTTGCTAGGGGCTAGCGTCGAGCCTAGATTCAATCAAGTCATTTTGTAGAGACTCAGGTTCGCGATCTTCTGGAATCGAAGGTGTGCCAAAGCCCCTGCAAGAGACAGGTGCCCTCCGACATGGGTGGTGGGCTTGGGGTATTCTTCGTAAAAACCTGCAGTTTGGATAGTAGTGGGCAGGAGGGTTCGAACTTGAACGGTGCTAAGACTCTGGCTCGAAAAAGCGAACCCAAGCCGTGAAGAGCATTGGGCCAGAATTGGGCCATTTTCATTTCCTGTTCTTTCGCCATGTCAGATGATGCATCTTCGAAGAAATCTGAGTGCTCAATCACCTCATCGGATTCATATGCTTCAGGGGAGAGTTCCGATCATAGCAGTGGAGACAGTAGCTCTCACAAAACCTCCATCGCGGCGTCCACACACCTCCACCGCCACAAATATACTTACCACACCCACAACCACAACAACCAGTACACCCACTACCATACGCACCATCACACCCACATCCATATCCACGCTGGCAACCAGCCAGTGCATGGAGAGCATGACATCGGCACCCCTCCTCCTTTGCTTGCTATCCAGGACCAGCAGGTCAGCCAAGTTCACCCAACTGTCCGAGAGCAGCCTTCACAGAACACATCCCCAGCCTCGGCAGCCGACAAGAACCAGACAGAACAAAGTTCCCATGAGCAACCTGCTCCCAAGTTGAGGCGTTTGGGTCACATTCAGGAAGATTCTTTTCAAGCTCTTGAGCAAGCGTCCAGCTCAAGCCAGACAGAAGCTGCCCCAGCCGAGAAGAAGTCTGAGCTTGCCTGATGCGGCAAGCGCATTGAATCATAGCCTATGCTGATTTTGCTTTAGGCTATCCGGTCGCCAGTATGGGTGACTCAGCTTGTAGAACCCTGAGCTAGGACATTCACAGGGCTGTTGTTTAAGTATGTTTAAGTGATATGTATGTGCGGATATGTGTACAAGAGTCTTTTTCTTTCGGGTCTCAGTTGCCGCCATTGTCATTTTTTTGTGGGCATTGGGTGCTGGCCCATGGAAGGACAATGATGGTGCCAAATTGGGTGGAACGTGCTCAGCTTGTTGGTGAGGTTTTTTTTTGGTTTAAACGGCTCTGACACACTGGAAAAACATGGTTGAAAAGCGTTGACAAATCACTGCTACCAATGCAGTGAATAGATGTAGGCCCTGGTGAGATTGCCAATGCTGTCAGTGGCATTGTTGCAGACGCGGCAGAAAACCTTTGGGCGTGAAGGATGTTTTACCCTGTTAGGAAATTAACATACCTATTGGCTACAGTTTGGATTGGTCCTGCAATTTCGTGTTATTTCCTTATCTGGAAAACAAGTCCGGTGTTGGAACAAGCCATCCTGTAAGGGTGAAGGGTTGCCTCCCTGTATCGGCAGGTGCTGTCTGCGAATATGAGCCAGCTCCAAGTGGCGCAGATGCAGGTCCTCGGCCTTGGGTGCTGCAAGCGGGTAATCGTTAACTGCATCTCTTGAGACAATTTTGTCTGAAGTTTTTTTGGGGGGATGCAAGGGGGCAAGTGGTGTTTGTATGTGTTTGTGGGGTTTGAAAGCATCAGGGCTTCAACAACCAAGGGCCGTCTTAGGGTGGTAGAGACAATGGAAAGGAACATGGTTTGGATATCCCATTTTGATCCATTTTGATCATTTTTGATCCATTTTGATCCAATCCATTTTGAAGGATTTTCTTTGATGGTTTTCTTCCTTCCCCTGGTTGAATGTTCAGTAAATTCATGCTCAAAAGATTTCCTTTTCCTTGCTCTGTGTGCCTGGTTGGGGCCCGCAGCAACATGTGAGGCATGGACACGCCGGAAAAACGTCCACGGATGAAGGCTGCTGATCGGCCTTGGGCGGAGCTGAGTGACCACCTTGTGAGGGGAAATTGGTTGCTCCAATCTCCGCCCCCTCTTCCGCCTCCACAAGACGATCCACCAGTTACGCCAGTCAAGCGCAAGCACTGCAACGCTGAAAGTCCCTTGGTTGAAGATTCTAACATCACCGTGCACTAAAAAAAAGACCCGCTGAGTAAGTTAGGCTTCACTTGCTACCCCATTTTTTACAGATTGGCATGACTTGCAGGTCCATCCTGGGGTGTGAGAGCCCTGACACATGTGTTGCTAGTCTTTTCTTCGGTGCCCTGCTTGAGGTGCCCCAGAGTTGCCTATGCCAATCAAGGCAGAGCCCCAGCGACAAGGCCAGGTTGTTCAAGGACCATGTCTTTTTGTAAGGATGATAAATTATAATAAGTATAAATGGGTAAGTGGCTTGTTCAAACTGAATCTCTTTCCATTCCATCCAGTTGATCCTGGCATATATTTCACAAGGGTTCGAAAGGAATTCC